>JAYEVJ010000119.1:0-397589 GCA_036346265.1 Melocanna baccifera | reverse complement strand
GCGCCCGCCGTTTTGTAAGAATATAGCAGCGTTGTAGTGGACGAATCGGGAAATGCATCGTTCTGCAGTTCATGGATGCGCCTGCTTTGCTTCTTCTTCGTGGTGGAGTTTGCTAGTTGGGGCAGACGCCTAGGGTAGGGGTAGAGGTAAGGCGTGGCTGCTGTTACATGCGAGCGCTCCGTCCCCTACCCTGCGAGTGGTGGCGGCGAGCCGCGCGCTTAGTCGATGTAGATGCGCAGCGCTCGTCCCCACCCTCCGGTGGTGGCGGCTGAGCGGGCGCCCTAGTCGGTGTAGATGCGCGAGTGCTCCGTCCCCACCCTCGAGCGGTGGTGGCGAGCTGGCACCTGGTCGATGTGACGCGCGGCGCTCCGCCCCTACCCTCCGGTGGTGACAGCGGGCTGGCGCTTTAGTCGATGTAGACGCGGCGAGCGCCCGCCCCTACCCTCCGGTGGTGGCGAGCCGGGCGCTTTAGTCGATGTAGACGCACGGCGC
This sequence comes from Melocanna baccifera, assembly GCA_036346265.1. Lineage (NCBI taxonomy): Eukaryota > Viridiplantae > Streptophyta > Magnoliopsida > Poales > Poaceae > Melocanna > Melocanna baccifera. Next base: position 397,097 of record JAYEVJ010000119.1, on the reverse strand, counting down.
TCGCCCCTACCCTCCGAAGTGGTGGCGGCGGGCTGGCGCTTTAGTCGATGTAGACATGCGGCGCTCCGCCCCTACCCTCCGAGTGGTGGCGGCGGAGCTGGCGCGCTTAGTCGATGTAGACGCGCGGCGCCCGCCCCTACCTCCGGCGTGGTGGCGAGCGGGCGCTTTAGTCGATGTAGAGCGCACGGCGCTCCATCCCGAGGAGGATTGGGGCCTAGCCGCGAGGTTCATCCCCGACTCGGTGGCCAATGGAGGACCTCACGGGCAACGCTATTTCGCTATATTCTCGAGCGCCGATGGGACAGCTGAGGCAGGATCGCCTGATATCCACACATGGTGCAGTACAGCTGCAATGGAGGTGTCCCTTGGCCATCGTACCTCGCTCCGGGCCCCGTAGGGTGGGGGGGACACGTGGAATGGGGCAGCCTTGCCGCACCACGTGCTCCTGGGGCGTCGATGGGACTCTTCGGTGCGCTGCCCGTGGTCTTGGCCCTGGGGCTCTTTAAAAGGGGCGGGTGGCCAAATGGAGCGGCACTCGCCTTCCATACGCCGCACCCCATACTCATTTTGTTCCAACTTCGCTCAATAGCGTAGGGGACTCTGCATAATCGATGCCGCCTAGGTGATCACGGGTCGGTGTCGACCTCTGCCGGGGATGCGTCGCCACGATGTGTTTTCCCTCCACCCGGGCGCTGAAGAGCCGCGGGTGGTGCGAGGTGGTGGGCAATTCACTTGTACTTCATCCGGGCCGCTCCTAAATTCAGGAGTAGATTGTTATGGCGCGCCGGCGAGGCTTCGTCTTGTCCTGTTGTCCCGCACAGGCACCCGTTCTCCCCCCCGTCTCCTCCCCTAGCTAGTGAACGCTTGGGGTGAGGGAAGGAGGGGAGGGGGGTCGGCTTGTGGTGCTTTGGGAGCCACGCCGCTTCGAGGGCGCGCCACCACGGGCGCTCTCCGTCTTGAGGGTCTGGGTCCGCCGCGCGCCTTTACTGGGAGCATTTGGTTGCTCGGACCTGCGGTGGGGGCGCGGGCCATCGAGCTTCTGTGCCGCCTGCTTGATCGGCATGCAGAAGCGCGAAGCACGGCCCCACGTTGAGCTCCGGTGCCTCGCTCCTGTACTCGCGGCCACCCGTCCGTGCGGCTCGCACGGCTTGCCGAGGTCGCGTGGCGGCCCGGGGGTCCGTGCACCGTTGTATGTGGACTCCGGCAAGTGCGTGGGAATATCGTCCACGTCTTGTTTAGACTCCGGAGAGTACGTGCGATGAGGACACCGGCGCGTGCGCGGGACATCCGCGTCTTCTTTAGACTCAGTAGAGTGCGCAGGGAAAACATCCGCGTCTTTGTTTGTACTCCGGAGAATGCGTGGGACTATCAACCACGACTTACTTAAATTCCGGAGGGTACGCCCTCGCGTGCGCGGAACTTCCGCGTCTTGTTTAGACTCAGTAGAGTGCGCAGGGAAAACATCCGCGTCTTTGTTTGTACTCCGGAGAATGCGTGGGACTATCAACCATGACTTATTTAAATTCCGGAGGGTACGCCCTCGCGTGCGCGGAACTTCCGCGTCTTGTTTAGACTCAGTAGAGTGCGCAGGGAAAACATCCGCGTCTTATTTATACTCCGCAGAGTGCGTGCGGGGGCGTCCCCCCGCTGCGTCTTGTTTATACTCCGTAGAGTGCGTGCGGAGGCAGACCTCGTCGCTACATCTTGTTTATACTCCGTAGAGTGCGTGCGGAGGCGGACTTCATCGCTACGTCTTATTTATACTCCGTAGAGTGCGTGCGGAGGCAGACCTCATCGCTACGTTTTATTTATACTCCGTAGAGTGCGTGCGGAGGCGGACCTCATCACTACGTCTTATTTATACTCCGTAGAGTGCGTGCGGAGGCGGACCTCATCGCTACGTCTTATTTATACTCCGTAGAGTGCGTGCGGAGGCGGACCTCATCGCTACGTCTTATTTATACTCCGTAGAGTGCGTGCGGAGGCGGACCTCATCGCTACGTCTTATTTATACTCCGTAGAGTACGTGCGGAGGCGGACCTCCGTGTAGTGCGTGTGCGGAGGTGAGTCTCCATGTGGTGCTCGTGCGGAGGTGGGTTTCCATGCCTGGGTGTGCGGAGGTGAGTCTCCATGTGGTGCTCGTGCGGAGGTGGGTCTCCGTGCGGTGCGTGGGAACTTCGACCACGTCTTTATACTCCGGGGAGTACGCGTGGTGGCAACACCAGCGCGTGCGCGGAATCCCGCGTCTTGTTTATACTCAGTAGAGTGCGCAGGGAAAACATCCATGTCTTATTTATACTCCGTGGAGTGCGTGCGGGGGCGAGCCTTCACACATTTGTGGCGGTGGGGCGGGGGGGCCACGAATAACCTCGCAAACGGTGAACTTTATTAAATTCCCGTTTACGCGGGTGAGCTAGTACAAACGGGATATGAACTAACCACCGGACTTGTTACCGTGGCAATGAGGTACGAAGCCTCTTGTGCTTGGGCCGCCGCAGGGTGTATACGGGCGCGTCTGGCCTAGGGGTGGCGGTGAGTTCCCAGGCTTGGGCTTCGGGTTCCATGCTCTAGGTGCCGGGCCACTTGCTGATCGCCGAAAATGGTGATGACACCTCGTGGGCCCGGAAGCTTTACACACAGGAAGCCATGGTGTGGTACTGCTCCAAAGGAGTTAAGAGTTGGTCGCCCCAGGATGGCATTGTAGGGGTACTGGATGTCGACGACATCAAAGGTAACGTCCCTGGTCGCCACATTGTCGTCCTGGCCGAAGGAGACCTGTAAATATATTTGACCAAAAGCCAATAGGGGCTGGCCTCCGAAGCTCTGCAACGGGATTCGTGAGGGGCCTAGGCGACTCCGAGGGATCGCCATCTGATCGAAGGCCTGTGCGAACAGGACGTTCGCGGAGCAGCCCCCGTCGACCAGGATGCGCTGGACATCGCACCCCGCGACTGCGACCTGGATGACTAGGGGATCCTGATGGGGGAACTCCACACCTTCGACATCAGCCGACGTGAAGGTGATGTTGTGCTGCGCCCACTCTGGCGGCGGTTGGGCCGGGTATGCCGCCACGTGGTGTAGCCTCGCGACGTATGCTTTCTTGCTTGTCGCTCGAGGCAAACTCAGGAGGAGCCGCGGAGATGGCGTTGATGACCTGCGCGGGCGCCTCGATATGTGGATCCGCGGGGGCTTTGCTGGGCCGCTGCGCTGGGCTGCGTCGGCCGGGGCCCTCCTGAGGCTGCGGTTCCTGGTCGCAAATCCTCAGGGGGCCGACCGGTGGCTGCTGGACGTGCGCGACGACGGGTGATCGTGTGTCAAGATCCCTGTCCCTGGCGGCGCTTTGGTGAAGTGCTGCAATGGTGGTGCAGGAGCGGGTATCGTGGTTGCCTTGACCATGCACCTCGCACCACTGTGGGCGCTGTTGGTCGCCATACTCCGCTCGGGCCCAACCGTCGCGGCCCCGTCCTTGGCCTCGCCCTCGACCTCGTCGGGCCCTAGCTCCGCGGTTGGCAGGGGCGTTATCCTCAGAGCCGGCCTCGATGTCAAAGACGTACCGGGTTCGCCGGGACGTCTGACGACCGCGGTGGGCCTTGTCAGCCGACGTGTCGTTATGCCGGGAGGTGTCCTTCGACATCTCCTGCCGGCGCTTGCTCTGTGAGGAGCTTGCTTGTGCTGGTTCGGCGCTCTTTGCGGCACTTCCCGCTGGGTTGGCGTCAGCGTCGTTGTCCTGGCGTCGCTTCGCGTCTTCTTCCGCTCGAGCATATTCCTCCATCTTGTCGAAGAGCTTTGCCACTGTCTTGATCGACTTGCGCGCGTTGTATGCGGCCAGTGGCCCTGGGCGAAGACCCTGCACCGCTGCGTTGATTATTGTTGTTTCGTTGACGTCTTTGACTTGGCAGCGGACCTTCGCGAAGCGTTTGAAATACTCGCGGAGCCTTTCCGATGGATGTTGCTTGATGGCGAAGAGTTGGTTCGCGTCGACGCGCTCAATGTAGTTCCCCTGGAAGTTGTTATAGAGGCGGTCGCTACCTGCTCCCATGCATATATGGAGTTCGGCTCTATGGTAAAGAACCATGAAAGCGCCACTCCTTGTAGCGCGAGCGGGAGCCCCTTCGCCTTGGTGGTGTCGTCTCCGCCTGCCGCCTCGATGGCGGTTTCGTACACGCGCACGAACTCGCGGGGGTCCATGTCGCCTTTGTACGATGTAACGGAGCTGGGAAATTTGAAATCCTCCGCCACGGTACTTGCTGTAGGCCCAGCGATAACGGGGATTTCGGGTCCACGCGTCGGAGTGAAGTGCGGTTGGAAGTTGGGGCATCGCGTGATACGGGGTCGCCCGATCTTCTCGACGTAGGATGGATACTCGCGGGAGTCTTGATGAATCGTAGCTATCCTCCAATGCCAATGCAAGGGACGAACACTCTTTAATCCGCCAAAACACACTCGCGTCGATTTCACGACCACTGCGAAGATCTATCGTGCACCCAATTCCCAGCGGAAAGGTTGAACGATCTTGATTGAAGAACACTCCTAATTCCCTCACGGAATTTCAGCAACAATGATAAACTCGAACAAAGTTCAATAGATTGATTATTCTCAAAGGTGGTCTGAGCCCTTAGGCTGCCAATACATGGCTTATATAGGACCTTGGGACGTCCATAGAGTCCACAAACCTAGTACAACTCAACCCTATATGGTTTTAGATACGAACTCTCTCAAAAAGGAAACTAGATTTTACAGCCGTCACATTGTTTCGGTCATAACTTTTGATCCGAGACGAATTTGATGCTGGGGCCAGATCCATTGCGTAGCCCTTGAAATTATCTTTCCAACGAGTACAAGAACTCCTGAATCGGACTCCGTTTGTGAAAGTTATGACCTTTTTAGTGACTGCCTGTCAGGCTGTCCGAAACCGAGTCCGAATTGAATTCTGAGTTGAATCCGAGTTTGAATCCAATTGTGCTTGTGGGAGGTACGAATTTGGCTGAATAATCTTCTCCAAAACTTGTAGTTTAAGTCCTTGGGCTCCTCCCTTTAGCTCTCCCAAGTCTTCACAGGAGTCATACCTAAGAATACATAAAATACTAGCATGAGGTAGTATCCCAAGTTCATTATCAATTAAAGGAAACTCTTTAAGAAACAAAAGCACCTGTTTATTTAAAAGCTTGGCTCTTGCCCTCGTCATTGGGCCCACAGGTTCTTGGACATTCTCATGCTTGCTTGGAGTGGAAGATGAGTATGTAATGGGGATGTCCTCATCATCCTCCCCCTCTTGAAAAGGAGTCGTCCTCGACTCTGTCTTCTTGCCCAAAGAATGGTGATAAATCAGCAACATTAAAAGTAGTGCTCACCCCATAGTCATCTCCTGGAAGCTCTATCTTGTATGCATTATCATTGATCTTTGCAAGTACTTTAAAAGGACCATCACCACGGGGCATTAATTTGGATTTTCGCTTCTCCGGAAAGCGGTCTTTGCGAAGGTGGACCCACACTAAGTCACCTGGTTCAAAAAGCATTTTCTTGCGAGATTTGTTAGCCTTAGAAGCATAAGCACGTACCTTCTTTTCAATGACCTCTTTAGTCTTTTCATGGAGCTTCTTCACAAAATCAGCACGCTCAAGCCTCCATATTAGTACGTTCTTGTAAGGGAAGTGGCATTAAATCAAGTGGCGTGATTGGTTTAAAACCATACACCACCTCAAATGGGCATAGTTGAGTTGTAGAATGCACTGCCCTATTATATGCAAATTCAACATGTGGTAGACAATCTTCCCACTCTTTCAAATTCTTTTTGATCATTGTCCGTAGCAGACATTGAGAGTGTCCGATTCACCACCTCCGTTTGTCCATCTGTTTGTGGGTGGCAGGTTGTTGAAAACAACAACTTTGTCCCAAGCTTGGCCCACAAAGTCTTCCAAAAGTAGCTCATAAACTTGACATCGCGATCTGAAACAATAGTCCCGGGCATACCATGCAATCTCACAATCTCCCCAAAAATAGGTCACTACGTGCGACGCATCATCGCTCTTATGACAGGAATGAAATGTGCCATTTTAGAAAACCTATCCACAACAACAAAAGCAGAATCCCTCCCCTCTTAGTTCTAGGCAATCCCAACACAAAATCCATGCTAATGTCTTCCCAAGGAGCACTAGGAACTGGAAGTGGAGTATACAAACCATGTGGATTGAGTTTCGACTTCGCCTTATGGCACGTGATGCATCGTTGAACATACCTCTCGACATCTCGCCTCATCTTCGCCAATAGAAGTGATCGCTAACATCATGTACGTCTTCTCTCTTCCAAAATGTCCCATAAGTCCTCCCGCATGAGACTCCTGCAATAGTAGCAAACGCACGGACGATTCTCGAACGCATAGCTTGTTCATGCGAAAGAGAAACCATCATGAACATGAAACTTATCCCACCCTTTGCCATCTTTACAATTATAATACGGTGTTGAAAAGTCATGATCGGAAGCATATAACTCTTTCAAGCTTTCTAATCCTGGAACTTTTACTTCCAATTGAGTGAAAAGCACATGTTTTCTAGACAATGCATCAGCTACTACATTTTCTTTACCTTTCTTGTATTTGACAATGTAAGGAAAAGTTTCAATGAATTCTACCCACTTAGCATGTCTACGATTCAATTTTGCTTGGCCCTTCAAATATTTCAAAGCTTCATGATCAGAATGTATGATAAATTCCTTAGGCCAAAGATAATGTTGCCAAATTTCTAGCACACGCACAAGAGCATATAATTCTTTATCATAAACTGGATAATTCAATTGTGCACCATGAAGTTTCTCACTTTGAAATATGCAATGAGTTTTCTTTCTTGCATCAAAACACCACCAATACCTATTCCACTAGCATCACATTCAATCTCAAAGTTTTGGTGAAATCGAGTAAAACAAGCAATGGTGCTTGACCAAACATTTCTTCAACTCAGCAAAAGCTTTGTCTTGTTTTTCTCCCCACTCAAAAGTGACTCCCTTTTTAGTTAATTCATTTAATGGAGCAGCAATGGTGCTAAAGTCTTTCACAAATCGTCGATAAAAGCTAGCAAGTCCATGGAAGCTACGAATTTGACTAACATTCACAGGTGTAGGCCAATTTCGAATAGTTTCAATTTTAGATTCATCTACTTCAATGCCATGAGCTGAAACAACATAGCCTAGAACACAACCTTACTAGTGCAAAAGGAACACTTCTCAAGATTAGCATACAATTGTTCTCGCCTAAGCACCTCTAACACTTGTTTGATGTGTTCAACATGATCATCCAAAGAGCGGCTATATATCAAGATATCATCAAAATAAACTACCACAAATTTTCCAATAAAATATCTTAAAACATGGTTCATTAGGCGCATGAAAGTACTAGGAGCATTGGACAACCCAAAAGGCATCACTAACCATTCATACAAGCCAAACTTCGTTTTAAAAGCGCTTTTCCATTCATCTCCTGTTTCATTCTTATTTGATGGTATCCACTACGCAAGTCAATCTTAGAAAAATAGTAGAACCACTTAATTCATCAAGCATATCATCTAGTCTAGGAATAGGATGACGATAGCGAACAGTTATGTTGTTTATAGCTCTCACGGTCACGCACATTCGCGGTACCATCTTTCTTAGGAACAAGAATAACAGAGAGCGGCACAAGGGCTAAGACTCTCACGTCGTACCCTTTGTCCAAAAGTGCTTGCACTTGCCGCTGAATCTCCTTTGTCTCCTCGGGTTGGTGCGGTAGGGCGGACGGTTTGGAAGAGGGCTCCTGGAACCAAGTCAACTGATGCTCAATACCTCGAATGGGTGGTAGTCCAGCGGGTACATCCTCCGAAACACGCCGCCATAAGCCTGCAAAACTTGGGAGACAACACTAGGAAGAGAGGTTAAGTCATTAGTAGTCATCAAAGCTTCTTTATATAGCAACACAAAGTGAAACATAGTGGGGTCTTCTCTCATCTCCCTCAACTCAGATTTTGTTGCCATCATCACTAACTTTTTCTCTCCTCAATATTAGCTTTCCCACTCAATTTCAATTTTTCTCTCGCGCTCGCCTTATGTGGAATTTCATTCTTTTGTTCCTTCCCTCTCTCACCCCTATTTGCACTTCTTTCTTTTGAGCATTTTCAATGACAATTTGAGAAGGGTCATAGGTCGTAATATTATTTCTTTGCTATTCCACATGAATTTATATTGATTTGTTCTACCATCATGATTCACAGACCTATCATATTGCCATGGCCTCCCAAAAGTAAATGACAAACATCCATAGAGACCACATCACATTCTCTTCGTATCTTGGTAATTTCCAATCTGAAAGGTAACATCAACAGTGTATCCAACATTCATAGAACCATCATTATTCAACCATTGAATTTGATATGGATGTGGATGTTTCTTATACTTCAATCCAAGTTTGTTGCAAAGTTCTTTACTAGCTAGGTTATGACAACTACCTCCATCAATAATAACCTTGCAACACTTACCATCTTTGCTTACAGAGCTCTTGTTTGGAAGAGGTTGCAGCGCTGTTCATGGTTGGATTTGGCTTGAACGCTCAATACCGAAGGAGTGCACACAAGGATAGGACCGGACTCGGGTCACAATACCCATCCCCAAGCATGTCCTCGCCTCTTTCTCCCCATGGCCATCCTCATTTGCCTCGAAATCAGCTAGGCATTCTCCATCTTCATCACTAGTAGAATCATAGTCTCCATTCTCGCTTATTAACATTACCTTGTTATTTGGACAATCCTTTTGCATATGTCCGCGACCAAGACACTTGAAGCATTGATGGAGCTACTCTTGGCCGTAGAACCAATAGAAGATGATGAAGAAGGGTTTGGTCCTTTCTTTGAGAAGGAAGGAGTGGCATTCTTTGTACTTGGGGCAGCACGTGTACTAGGAGCAAAACTTCCACTAGAGGGATTAGTTTTAAATGAATTGGAATGAGATGTGGATTTACCTCCTGTAGGTGCTGTTCGAGGCATGAAGGATGATGTTCTTGTTGCCCGCATATCTTGTCGCACTTGTCTTTCACCTTGGTTGCTTGATGTACCAACTCCACCATGTTGTTGTAAGGCTGAAATTCGGTGATGCGCTTGATAGGAGGGTGTAAACCAGCAAGAAATCGTGCCATTGTTTGCTCTTCTTGCTCATAAACATTAGCTCGAATCATGGCCATTTCCATCTCTTTATAGTATTCCTCTACCGTGAAGGTGCCTTGCTTCATCTGCTGCAATTTGTCAAATAAATCACGTTTATAATGTTTAGGAACAAACCTTGCTCTCATGTGGTACTTCATCTCCTCCCATGTAGTAATGGGTGGTTCATTGTTCTCTCTCCTTTGATTTTGCACTTGTTCCCACCAAATCAACGCATAATCAACGAATTCAAGTGCCGCCATGTGAATTTTCTTCTCCTCAGAATAATTGTGCAAGCGGAACACCTTGTCCACCTTGAGCTCCCAAGTGAGGTATTCTTCGGCTCATGTGTACCGAGAATGATGGCATTGTAAATTTAAGCTTACCAAATTTCTCCTCATTTGGTCGTTCATCGCCGTAACGATTACGACGGTGGTAGCCATCGTCGTAGTGCAGAAAGTCATCGTCGTCGAAGTGTATTGCTCTCCCACCACGGCCTCCATGTCCATGGCCCCTCCCTGGACCATGGAAGCCACCCCCTTCACCTCTCCCAGGTAGGGGTGGGCGAATGGTATTTGCCATCACGCGATCTCGCCTTTGTTGAGCCTCTTGGCCACCTCGAGGAGCGGTTGCTCCTCATCTCGTGGAGGAATGGCTCCCCCACAATGAACGCTTCCCTCCTCTTGTTGTGGACGAAGCGCGCACAATATCATTAACAATGTTTGTACGTAGTACAATCATTTGCTAGTTCATCTCAATGCGCATATCTTGCACAGAGTTGTTGATCTGCTCCTTGAATTGCCCTTCCAAGATGTCAGTAGTGGCGGCGATCTCATTGCGCAAAGTTCCCCTCAAGGCTTGGAAGTGGAGTCGAGTCACCGCACATTCAAATCATGCTCCTCGTCCATATTATCATCTCCAGCTGACATGGTTAGATTACGCAAAGAAACACGAAACAACACCAAGATATGTATGATATGTGGATTCACTCAATCTCACTCTTTCCTCTCCCAAGTAAAGTTCTTACCTTTCAAGTGAATTGAGGCCAAAAAGAAACTTACACTTGGTGGTGGCTACAATAGCAAGTGATGATCAAGCGGATTTAAAAGTGACTCACAATTGCACGACAAAGGATATTTTGTGGAGTTTGGTTAGGAAGTATTTATCCTACACAATCTGAATTTCACGATATTGTAAAATTAAGTAATAATCCAAGCTAGAAAGTATTGCCTATGTGCTGATCCAAATGATATAAGTGAAGTATATGAACGCACACACAATGATCAATGTGACTCAATGCAAACAAAAGGAATGAGCTAAAGGAAACAATCGGGAATATTAGCTCGTTTTGCACCAAGTACTAGGAGAGACGCTAGCCAATTGCAATAATATGAATTTGAGGGCACAAGATTGTCCAAAGAAATTAAATACACAATCTGAATTTATGGACTAAAATTAACTCACCCAAATTCGGCCAATGCTTTCTTTTCTTGCTTTCTTTTTCTTTTTTTTTTGCTCAAGCCGTGACTCTTCTTTTTTTTTTTCAATTGGCTGCCTTCTTTTTTTTTGGCTCTTTTTTTTATACTCAAGGCGAAACTAGGTTTAATTGTTCGTAAGTCCAAAGTTGTTCAAAGAATGTGTAGATAATTCTAGAACAGCCCTAAAGCAATTATCAACGACTAGTCTCAAGGTTCAAAGGATTTAAGTGAAGATCTGAATATGTGCAACTAAGATTCTTGTGGCCAAATCAATCAAGAAAAAGGAAACCCAGATATATTCGGATGCGATATTCTTTCAAGATTCACAAAGATCTTATGTGGACAAAGAAGAACAAGGTTTCAAAAGTAAATTGAATCTACTTTTTTGGATGCTAATTGAAAGATCAACTAGCAGATTTTCAAGGAATAAAAAAAAACAACGAACAAGCAACGCAAAAGGACACTAAGATCAGCACGTAAACAAAATTTCTAATGGATCAAAACTTAATAAAACTCACGAAAATAACAGATGCGAAACTAGGGTTTGGATTTTCGTTGCAATTTTCGGTTTAATGGACTATAGGACAGAAATAAATCAATCTAAAAGTAAAGGGATAAGATCCTACCGAGTAAACCGCGCTCTGATACCAGATGATACGGGGTCGCCCGATCTTCTCGACGTAGGATGGATACTCGCGGGAGTCTTGATGAATCGTAGCTATCCTCCAATGCCAATGCAAGGGACGAACACTCTTTAATCCGCCAAAACACACTCGCGTCGATTTCGCCGACCACCAAGCGAAGATCTATCGTGCACCTAATTCCCAGCGGAAAGGTTGAACGATCTTGATTGAAGAACACTCCTAATTCCCTCACGGAATTTCAGCAACAATGATAAACTCGAACAAAGTTCAATAGATTGATTATTCTCAAAGGTGGTCTGAGCCCTTAGGCTGCCAATACATGGCTTATATAGGACCTTGGGACGTCCATAGAGTCCACAAACCTAGTACAACTCAACCCTATATGGTTTTAGATACGAACTCTCTCAAAAAGGAAACTAGATTTTACAGCCGTCACATTGTTTCGGTCATAACTTTTGATCCGAGACGAATTTGATGCTGGGGCCAGATCCATTGCGTAGCCCTTGAAATTATCTTTCCAACGAGTACAAGAACTCCTGAATCGGACTCCGTTTGTGAAAGTTATGACCTTTTTAGTGACTGCCTGTCAGGCTGTCCGAAACCGAGTCCGAATTGAATTCTGAGTTGAATCCGAGTTTGAATCCAATTGTGCTTGTGGGAGGTACGAATTTGGCTGGATAATCTTCTCCAAAACTTGTAGTTTAAGTCCTTGGGCTCCTCCCTTTAGCTCTCCCAAGTCTTCACAGGAGTCATACCTAAGAATACATAAAATACTAGCATGAGGTAGTATCCCAAGTTCATTATCAATTAAAGGAAACTCTTTAAGAAACAAAAGCACCTGTTTATTTAAAACCTTGGCTCTTGCCCTCGTTATTGGGCCCACAGGTTCTTGGACATTCTCATGCTTGCTTGGAGTGGAAGATGAGTATGTAATGGGGATGTCCTCATCATCGCGGCTGTCCGCCCCCTTGGGTACAGGCTCCGACGTGACCACCGGTGAGGGCGGCGGAGCCCGAGCCTCTTGCATGCTCCTTACGGCCCCCCTGAGATCCGCCAATTCCCGCTGGAGCGTGCCAAGGGCCGCCAACAGGGCATTCTCTGTGGCGGGCGTAGATGGGGTGGCGGGCGCGCCCGGCAGTGCGGTCGATGTCATCGCGACCGCTGCTTGCGCGCCTAGGCTGTCTTTCGCGTCCGCGTCGTGGAGCTCGGTGCCGACGGTGGGGCCGCTTGGCACTTCCGTACCGGGTGCGGAGGCGGTGGTCGCGCCTTTACGACCATCGAGGCTACCACTCCCTAACGTCTGGCCGGTGTCGTCAAGGTGGCTCGTCGCGCCAATGGCGGGTTGGGGTGCCACGGGTGGGTTGGGCCGATCGTCACATCAATGGTGGCGGGGTCGATGGCGTCGATGGTGGCGGGGTCGATGGCGTCGAAGGTGGCGGGGTCGATGACGTCGATGGTCGCGCGATGAGCGTCGTCATTGTCTTCCCCGACCGCCGATGCCGAAGCCTTGGTGCTGACGCGGGGCCTCGCCGCGACCACTTCTTTCTTCCTCGCGGCCGATGACGAAGCTTTTTTCAGTGCCATCCTCCCCCTTGCTGTCTTGAGGCTTGCTTCTGTCGTCCCCACGGACGACGCCAACTGTTGTGGCTACAGACCAAACAGAGAGAGAGTGGTGGTGGAGAGTTAGGTAAATAAATGACCTCTTGGGCCTTCCCAAGACTCGATATCATCATATATATACGTACACCTTTACAACCATGGCTTCGGTGCGAAGCCTTCCTTAGTACATAGTTCTCAACAGGCTAGCTGGGTTCAGGTGGAGGCCACCCCTACAACAGAGCACTTACTGGCTGATCACCGTGAGGACCGGGAACAACACTAGATATCAGGTTTCTGTTTCCTAGTTTTATAAAATCTCAGACCCAGCCTTACCAGCCATTTTCCTGTGGTTTCTGGTAGGTTTCAAATTTTGGTGTGTGTTTTCTTTCAACTCTTGTGTTTATTAAAATATCAGCAATAGTGCCTCCTGGACTTCATTGGTATCTAGCCAGTTACCCCCAGTTTTGTGAACCTTGCTTAATATCCAGCAATAATGGGTAAGTCTTATATATTATATTGCATCTTTGTTACAAAAAACTTGTTGAGTACTAATGTACTCACGGCTTTATTCCTACTGTTGCTCAGTTGAAGAAGATGAATCATATCAGCAAGAAGTCTCAGAAGGAGGATATTTCGACAACTTCGTGGATTAGGATTTCGTTCCCCAATCGATTGCCTGTAGGTATATCGAATGTCTACTACACTTATTTCTGTTTTTCATTGATAGTTTCTTAAGCCCATCAGGATATTATCTTGTAAACTTGGTCATAAGGTTGTAACTCTGATAATTAATAATATTTAAATCTTTTTCTTTATTAATCGTATATATGGTTGATATTTTATCTATGTTTACACTGTGTGCACTAGTGTGATCCTAAACTAGTGCAATATACATAGAGAGTCCGGATTTGCATGTTCAGATCTCGACATACTGCTAATTCCTTTAAATACGAATTCAAAATATGCCAAAAGTGCCAAAAGCGGTGCTAAAACTTTGCAAGGATTCCCTGACATATCAAGGACATACGATTGCACTATCTAAGGGCCCACTCAAAGTAGCGTTCAGACGCCACGTTCAACCATGAGATCACTGTTCAGCGATTATATGCACTGTGCACTATTTTGTCCTCTAGTGATTTTTTTGGTATTTTGTGTTTTGTTTTTTTTCATATTCCTTTGCATCGTCCGCTCTAGACTAGTATGCCGCTTTTAAATTTAATTATGCCTAATAAGCCAACTCTGCTACAGTAAAAAAATCAGCCAGCTACAATAAAATTTCAGCAAAAGCCAAAAGCCATCGCTATTCCGAATGCCCCCTAAAAGCTTGAACGCATGCAAGACATGGTGTTGGAACTTCCTAGCTTTAGGGTGAGACAGTCTTCGAATGGAAGAATCCAAGGGATCTTGGAAACCCGCTCTAACCTGGCTATCATAAGATTTGCCAAAACTACTGTAGAAAACTGGTTAGATTGGACAGTGGATGTTGCGTTACGTGATCGAACATTTTTTCGTACAGACAATGTCTGAATTGTTTAGCTTGTGGGCTTGAATATTCCGAGTACAACTTACATACCGCGCTAAGGATCTCGAGTTGGGTTGGCCCAATAGTCTCTTATCCGCGTACGCTTCAAGGAGAGTCCACACCAGCCTATGGCTATTTTCCGTAGAGCAGAGCACGCAACACAAATCACAGCCCACTGCGCCAACGACTATCATTAGCCCACTATCTGACTCGTCGGACGAAGCCATCGGTACGGCTCGAAAAAAGTCATTTTTCAGTCCTAAACTACCATCATGATTCAATTTTCAACTCTATCATCTATTTTACCTTCTTCACCCCAAACATTAGTGGTTTTAATCTAACATGGCATCCCAATAGACAAGTCTATGTTAAGGTAGCATCCTAATGGAGTCATAATAATGTGTCAAACTAAACCCCCTATTCTTCCTCTACCTCCTACTCTTGGGGAAGCGTTGGGAGGTGGCAACACGGGTGGAGACACATGGTGGTGCACCGGCAACAACTGATGGCAGTTGGGGTGAAGGAAGAAGGATGATGATGGCGAACTGATGATCCTCTTTGAAAATGGCGACTCACGAGCAACACAACATCAGGGGAAGCTTACCTATGCAAACTGCATGCTCGGAGATGGTCAGAGGCGGTGGGCAACTATGGCCGATTTCGGGGAAAGAAGGTGACGATGATGGTGGCATGCTACGGTGGGTTTTCAGCAAAGGCAAGGAGAGCACAAGGTAAAACATGGCATATGGCACAAGGGACAAGATAATGAGGTTGATGATGGCAAGGACTTATCAGAGAATGAATTTGGCAATGGTGGTTGTCGTAGGGGTGGCCCCCACCTAAACCCAGCCGGCCTGTTAGAAAGGCGTAAGCATCAAGTGAGGCATGTATAATGACGTTAATGCCCTCGAAGGGTATTCTTGTAAAGATACTCCTTGAACGGGGATATATATGCGATACAAGCCATAGGGAGAGGGGACATCTCACCCAACTCCCCACTACACACACTCTCACTTTGTTTGGTCTATAACCACAACAGTTGACGTCGTCCGTGGGGAAGACAAGAGCAAGCCTCAAGATTTTGAGAAGGATGGCACCGAAGAAAGCTTCATCATCGGCAGTGAAGAAGAAAGAAGGGGACGTGGTGAAGTCCCGCGTCGACTCCAGGGCGTCAGCATCGGTGGTCATGGGCACAAACGACGGGGCGAGCGCGGCAACCACGAGCATCGACGCCCGTCGCGCAACGGTTGACCCCGCCACCGCCGATGTAGAGGCCGACTCCGCCAATGCCGACGCAACGGTCGACCCCACCAACGCCAACGCAACGGTCGACCCCACCACTGCCAACATAGCGACCAACTCCGCCAACACCGACGCAACGGTCGACCCCACCAACCCCGACGCAACGGTCGACCCCGCCACTGCCAACGCAGCGGTCGACCCCGCCAACGCCGACGCAACGGTCGACCCCACCCCCCGGGTGACGCCCCACAACTCAGGAGCACAATCCGTGGTCGCTGCTGTCCTGCCAGCGCGACTAGGTGCGCCGCTCGCTTCGGCTACGCCGGCAGTGGAGAACGCCCAGCTGATGGCCCTCGACACGCTCCAGTGGGAGCTAGCGGATCTCCGCGGGGTTGTGCAGGCTATGCAAGAGGCTTGGAGCCCGCAGACCCTGCCGGTGGTCGCGCCAGGGACCCACGTGCAGCAGCCGCAGTGGAACCCCCCACAAGCTCAGATTATCAGCGTCATCTCCGGAGGTTCCTCGTTGGGAACCTCGGCGTGACCAATGCCAGGAGTAGCCCATGGTGAAGTTACCTTCGCGCCGATCGACGCCCGGGGCGTGGAGTTTCCCCACCAAGACCCTCTGCTCATCCGAACTGACATTGCAGGCTGTGATGTCAAGCGTGTCCTTATCGATGGGGGTAGTTCGGCGAACGTGCTTTTGCGGAGGCCTTCGACCGCATGGGGATTCCTCAAAGTCGCTTAAAGCCATCGAGAATCCCACTACACGGTTTTGGGGGCCAACCGCTGAGCACATTGGGCCAGGTATGTCTTCAAGTCTCCTTTTGTCAGGGCGATGACGTCAGAAGCGAGGATGTCATCTTCGATGTCGCGGACACCCCAAGCCCGTACAACGCCATACTGGGCCGCCTCGTCCTCAACTCCTTCAGGCGGTCCCGCATCATTGCTACTTGTGTATGAAGCTCCCGGGTCCACGAGGTGTTATCACTATCTTCGGCGATCAGGATCTCGCCCGGCGCGTGGAGGTTCATACCAGGAGCCTGCACCGCAGGGTGCACGCCCTCATAGACAAGCTCAAGGTGGACGCACCGTCCACCCCGGGGTGGACCCCCAAGCCCCGACCGGAGGGCGGAGTCAAGAGGGTACCTCTCTAGGCCGACGGTCGAGTCGTCTCCATTGGAGAAGGCTTCCCCCCGGAGGTGGAGCAAGGTTTGCTCTGGGTCTTCCGGAGCAACGCAGATGTCTTCGCATGGTCCTCGGAGGACATCAAAGGCGTGGACAGCTCCCTCATCGAGACAACCTAGCGGTCCGCCCAGATGCTAAGCCGGTCAGGCAGAGGCTTTGGCGTATGTCCGTCGACCGACAGCAAGCAGCCAGGGTGGAAGTAGCGAAGCTTCTTCAAGCTAGAGTCATCCGCGAGGTCCAACATCCGAATTGGTTGGCCAACCCGGTGTTGGTGAAAAAAACTAACAGCGCTTGGCGTATGTGCATCGACTTCACTGCCCTCAACAAGGTATGCCCGAAGGATGACTACCCTTTACCACGCGTAGATCAACTGGTTGACGCCACCGCCGGCTGTGAACTCATGAGCTTCTTGGACGCTTACTCCGGCTACCACCAGATCTAAATGGCCAAGGATGACGAAGACAAGACCAGCTTTATCACTCTGATAGGGACGTACTGCTTTGTCAGGATGCCCTTTGGTTTGAAGAATGCGGACGCAACCTTCACCTACCTTATCGTGCTAGCGCTGACCTCCCAACTTGGGAGGAATGTGGAGGCTTACGTCGACGATGTAGTCGTCAAAACCAGGCAGCTGGCCTCCCATAGCCAAGATCTCCAAGAGACCTTTGACAACCTCAGGAAGGTGGGCATCAAGCTCAACCCGGACAAGTGTGTATTCGGTGTGTGGGCGGGCAAGCTCTTGGGCTTTCTGGTGTCCAGACACAGCATCCAAGCCAACCCCGATAAGCTCGACGCGATCCTCGCTTTGGAGTCGCCCAAGACGATAAGGGAAGTTCAAAGACTCGCTGGCCGCATGGCTACATTGAGTCGCTTTTTGTCTAGGGCAGCGGAGTGGGGCCTGCCATTTTTCAAGACCCTTCGTGGCTGTGACGGGTTTTGTTGGGACGACGATTGCGCCAGCACCTTCGACGATCTCAAGAGGCATCTCGCAAGCCTCCCCACTCTTGTTGCCCCGGCGCCAGAGGCTCCCCTCTTGCTCTACCTCGCTGCCTCAGCGACAGCGGTAAGCGTCGTCCTCGTCCTCTAGGAGGGAGCTCTTCAGCGCCCCGTGTACTTCGTCTTCGAAGCCCTACAAGGCACCAAGATGCGGTACACGGAGCTTAAGAAGTTGGCTTACACACTGGTCATGGCCTCGAGAAAGCTCCGACACTACTTCTTGGCTCATCCAATCACCGTGCCGTCCTTGTTCCCCTTAGCGGAGATGTTGCACAATAAAGAGGCCACATGACGCATTGTTAAGTGGGCAGCCGAGCTCGCACCATTTTCTCTGACATATGCCTCGCGCATAGCGATCAAGTCCCAAATTCTTGCGGACTTCCTCGCGGAGTGGACTCCCTCGACCCAGCACGCCCAGCAGCCAGAGGATCCAGCGTGGATGCTTGACACTGATGGAGCCTACGACGTTTTCGACGCAGGCGTGGGCGCAATGGTCACTACGTTGGAATGACACCGTCTGTTATACTCGGCGTGCTTTGCATTTCCCACCACCAACAACACTACCTAATACGAGGCGTTACTCTTCGGCCTCACGAAGCTCAAAGCTCTGGGCGCGCGACGAGTTCTCGTCCGCACGGACTCATGGCTGCTGGCGGGCCAGGTGGACAAGTCATACAGGCTAAGGATCCCGAACTGGCCAAGTACCTAGCAGTCGTGCGAGCAAAGGAGCGGCATTTTCTGGGCGTCACGGTCAAGGCCATTCCCCGGGCAGACAATGAGCAAGCCGACTTCGGCAGCCATGCAGCGTTTCCTCTAGCAGAACATCATATGCCGCTTCGGGGTGCCCAAGGAGATCACCGCTAACAACAGCTTGCAGTTCGACTCCGCCCCGTTCAAGGAGTTCTGCGACAACATGGGCATCACGCTCCGGTTCGCTTCGGTCGGGCACCCACAGTCTAACGGGGCGGTCGAGCGGGAGAACGGCACCATCTCCGCCGGGGTCAAGAAGCGTCTGGTCGGGTTGCCAAAGGGCAAGTGGCCAAGTAAGCTCCACAGCATCCTCTGGTCCCTCCGCACAACGGTAACACGCCCGACGGGATTTACACTGTTCAAACTTCTCTTCGGCGATGAGGCAATGACGCCCGAGGAAATCAAGGTCGGCTCGCAAAGGATCCTCGCCCAGGCGCCAGAAGAAGAACGCCACTTGTCCCTGGACCTCCTTGATGGCGAACGAGTCAGCGCAACCTAGCACGTCGCAAAGTACGCACGACAGATGGTGCGCATGCGCGATCGCTCCTCATGCCCAAGAGGATTCCAGCCGGGGACCTCGTCCTTAAATTGGCACTCCACGCGGAGACCGTCGGCAAGCTGGAGTCCAAGTGGGAAGGCCCGTACATCATCGCGGCAGCTCTGCAGTAGGGGGCCTATCGCCTCGCCACGCTGGAAGGTCAGACACTCCGCCATACATGGAATGCAGATAGGTTGCGGAGGTATTATGTTTAGGACAGCAAAGGCCAACATGTGGCAGTAGCAGCACCCTATCTATTATAAGACGCTTGCTTGTGCAAGAGCGAGATCAATAAAGCCGATCGTCTACCAACCTTTCGTCGAGGTCCACCTCCGCACGCACTCTACGGAGTATAAATAAGACGTAGCGTCGAAGTCCGCCTCCGCACGCACTCTACGGAGTGGACGACAACGAACCTGCCATCTACAAATTTTGAAAATAGGAGAGATCAGTAAAACTTTTATAGAGTGAAAAGAAAAACAAGAACCAGATACTAAGAGAAGAGTAGAAGCAAAGAACTTAAGTTTTCGTACATAAATTTTATTAAACATAAATCCTTAAGGCTTGCCAAAACCTAGGGCTCGTCCTACAGTCAAGTTGGCTCTGTGAGACCCTGGAGTAGAAACTCCCGGACCCCCTGTGTATTGCAGTACTAGTCCCAGATCAATGCTAGTACACACAGATAATCAGAAAA
The DNA here is from genome assembly GCA_036346265.1 of Melocanna baccifera. Taxonomy (NCBI): domain Eukaryota; kingdom Viridiplantae; phylum Streptophyta; class Magnoliopsida; order Poales; family Poaceae; genus Melocanna; species Melocanna baccifera. The sequence goes on along the minus strand of JAYEVJ010000119.1, from coordinate 377,294 downwards.
ATGATACGTTGCCAACCATGCTTTATTACAATAATAACTGAAATACATAAGTCTCGGTCCAAGGCCTTACAACTGTGGTTCACAGAACCTCTTACACAAAAGGTAACAGCGGAAGCAAAAATATTTGAATAAACGGCCCATCAATACGCCACAGGCAATTGACTGGGGAAGAGCGACCTAGTCCTCCTGAAGAATCCATCACGACAAGCGAGGCGAAAGCGAGTCGTAATCTCCTTCTTGAGCTTCGACCTCCTCTGAGAGTTATTTTGAAGTGTAGTATGTGAGTACATAAAGTACTCCGCAAGTCTTGGGAACAATGCAATAGATGCAGGGTTTCTCAAAAGAAGGTTATATGGTTCTTTTGCAGAAATCAGCATTTTATTTCAAATTTACATACTTATCTTAAAAGCAATAAGTTAAACAGTTTATTTTCGATAATTGAAATTAGATAAATAATTTAGTGAAGGTTTCATCCACCTACACTAATAGCAAAAGCTATCTCCGCCAAGATTTAAAATGAAGGTTAAATCCACCTGAACTGGTTACATCCACCTGACCAAAATCACGAGAGTTCCTTCCACTCCCGAGTTTTACAAAACATTGTTATTTTATATTTAAAACCAAATCTCTACCATGTGAATGCATTCCTTGCTCGCCCTTAACCGTGGGCACGGCTATTCGAATAGTTTATTACTCTGCAGAGTTCGTACAACTTTATCCACAAGAGATAAATTATCTTAACAGTCAACATGCTTCCTTTGGCACAAGACCCAGATAAAATATCACAAAGCTTTTCACCTACTCTAGTATAGTTCTATATCACCCGCTGAGGTTTCACCGCTGAAGGGTTAAATCCACCACATTCAGAAGCCCCCTCTTGCGCCATATGAGTGCAGTAAATCCCTGCCCCTCACTTTAAGTAACCAGTAAATCCCTGGTACCCATTTTTCAATAGTGACATATAAACTAAACTATTGTAGGTTAATTAGCTAGGTTATACCCATTTTAACTTGTGGTTGTACGTGATTGCTCAGTTTGGACAAACACAAGCGTCGGTCCTAAACGACCAGGGTGGATCATTCACAATCCCAAATCTCGTGCTAAACCGCACCAGCCAATCATTCCATCCACCCTTGTCTTGTTTTCATTTTAAATTTCCTTTTTAAATTAAAATTTCAGTGGTAACATCCATTACCACTAGCTCAAACAAATTTTTGAATACAAAACATTCATCAACAACTTTTCCCATATGAGCATTTTTATATTAATCAGCTAAACTAAGCATGCTATAATAATCTAAATTCAACAATAGATAATACTAACTCATTTATGAGTCAGAAAATATTCTATGTTGACAAGGGTATATGATAAGCAATTTCCAAAGGAGGATATAACAAGCTTAGCATTTATCTAAATTTTCTAATATTAAATTATCACTTTCTACAACATAGCCATGCAATTAATTTAAAATATTCATGAAATCATTTGCAAAAATTGGGGTCAAAATGATCAAGGAGACTTGCCTTCTTGAATTAGGTTGGAATCTTCCCGAAGATGCTCTTGAAAATCGTCGGACAGATCGGATTCTACACGAGAAACGAGAAGAACCAAATAAATAAAATAAAATAAAAACTCAAAAATTAAAAATTAAAAATAAATATACCAAATGAAAGTTTGGAATTTTAGATGAATTTATAAATTTGAATGGGTCAATTTGGAGTTAAAATGCAAAAGTTATAGCCTTCCAAAGTTTAAATACAAAATAAAAGAAAAAGGCTATTTTCTGGATTAAATTTTAAACCGAAAATCATTTATGACGTCAGCAGGCAATTTCCCGAATTAATTTTCTACAGGAAAACTGAGATTATGACGACAGCCCTAGGATTAATTTATTCGTGGAGAGGCTGACAGGTGGGGCCCGGATCTGGTGGACTGAGTCCACGGACCCGAGAGAGAGGTGAGGTGGCAGGCGGGTGCGCGGGGAGCGAGTGGCGCTGACGTGGCTCCCACGTGGCTGACGCGTGGTCGCCGCGTGGCTACCACATCACGGCTTTATGCCGACGTGGCCGCGCACGCGCGAGGTGGCGGGGAGGCGCTCGAGTGGCGCTGACGTGGCGCCCAACTGGCAGCCACGCCTGCTGCCACCCCAGCCCAGCGGCTGACGGAGCGGGCGGCCGGCGGTGGCGCACGGGGACCAAGGGTCACCGGCGCTCCGGCGGGCGGCGGCGCTGGCCGAGGGTACCAAAGTGATGAGGAGGATGCGGGGAGTTTACCGGTACCTTGCGCGGAGGCCGAGGGTGACCGGAGGGAAGAATCGGTGAGGAGGGGCGGCGGTCGGAGAGGGGCCTCACGGCGGCGGAGGAGCTCCGGTGGCGCAGCAGCTCGGGGAAGGGGTCGCCAGGGATCGCCTTGGCACCAACAACGTCGGGGAGGCGTCGGCGAGGAGCGAAGAAGCCCGAGGCGACCAGAATTGCTCCCGGAGTACTTGAAGCCGCGGGAAGAAATCGGGCATAGGGAGAGCTTTGGCGCTCGGGTGGTTCGCTTGAGAGGTGAGGCAGGAGCGGCGGGCGGAGAGGGGCCTCAGGGTGTGGGTTTTATAGGCCGGGGAGGGGTGTAACGGCCGCGCGAAGTTCGCTGGAGCTAAAACGGTCGGGGAGAATGAATGCGACGGCGAGGAGAGGCGTATGTTAGTGATATGCCCTAGAGGCAACATGGAGATGTTGTATATATCACATACTATGTTTATGATACATTACTTTGTTCCTTGGAATAGACATCATCATTATTGATCAATGAGTATGTGACTTATTCATGAGACTCTTAAATACTAAGATGTTGCTATTTCTAAATGATCCCTGATCGTATATCATATGAGGAACAAATATGATTCAAAGACAAAGATCAGCATATGTATTGATTGATGATCATGTCTCATGGATCATGGTATGGTGATACCAAATCAATAATATGGACATGTGTTAGTGAACATATGTTGGATAGACTCGCCATGAGACAACTGCAGAGATTCCATGTGTCATCGGTTGGTCTCAAGTAGTGTTTATGTAGAGTCCTTAGACTTGAGATCATCATGGTTCCCAACATGAGTAGTAGCTTATTTTGGGACTACTAAACACTACTCCGTGAATCGGTAGTCATAAAAGTAGTCTTCGGGTTTGCCATGAAACATGTAGTGGGATGTGAATGATCAAGATAGAATTTGCCCCTCCTTATGGGAGAGATATCTCTGGGCCCCTCGATGTAATGGATTATGAAAGTGCATGGCCATGCCAAGGTGATTGAGGAGTCAATCACGAGTTTATAATCCATCACGGAATCGAGAGAGTGATTGAGCTATTAAGAGGATGACACAGGTCTTACCTTGAGCTCAATCTATATCGTGAGGCAAAGGGATTCGTACATGAGAGAACATTACAGGTTCAGTCGATATGATCTTTACATATACTTTGGGGTTAATATGTCTTACTAGAGGCCGCTATTAGCGGGGTGACCGAAAGGCGTTTCGGGTCACGACCAAGTATACGTGAACCTACTGTGGTCGCACGCTTAACGGGTTGGAACACTGATTCGAATATGATTCGAATATGGGCTCAATTCGGATAAAGATCCGAATAGACTCTAATGGGCCTTGGTCCGCAAGGCCCACGTGAGGAGGTCTATATATATGGAGGCGAGGGGCCGAGGGTTTCGTCACTGTTAACATCTAGCAAAACCCTAGCCGCCACCTCCGAGCCAAACCCTAGCCGCTCACGAGTGCTAGTACACTCGCGATCGGCGTTCCAGACCCGGACGTGTGGATACCGGTGGAGCGCTGCCGTTGCGAAGCTTGATCGGCGTGCGTGGAGGAGAGCGATCTGTTCGGGACGATCGGCTACTTCCACTACTACCTCGGCGCGAGATGGATCGGTTTCAATTCTTCTTCATTGCGCTGCGCGTCTAAGTGGTAACGATCCATGATCCTTCCTTAGCATGATGTTCTTGGGTGCGCGGTAGAAAAATTTTGTTTTCTGCTTCCGTAGGCTACGCGTATTCCTTTAGCGTAACGCGCGTCTTTATGCCAGAAACGGACGCGTGGAGGCGGGGGCTTAATCTGCCGTTGGCACGGGGAAGTAATTGGAAAAGGAACCGAAGCATTGAAAGCTTCAGTTTTCGGCACTAATGGCGGTAGCGGCGAGGTGCGGGGAGGAAGAACCGGCGGAGACAACGGGTCTGACAGCGGGCCCCGCATGTCGGCGAGAGAAAGAAAATGGGAAAGGATGAGGAGGACGGGTGGATGTGCGACGGGTGGCAAGGAGGGGCGATCTGGACCACCCGCTGTTGGCGAAGGGGTAAGTGATCGGGGACGATCACGATTCAATCCGACAACCGTGAGAGAATCCGAGCCGATTGGTGCATTAAGTGAGAGGGAGCGGCTGAGATTAAGTACGGCAACAGGGAACGGTGCCGATTGTGCCACGCGTCACGCGGAGAGGAGAAAGAAGCGGCGAAGCGGTAAGTGGCTGGGAGCGGCTGGGATTGAATCGGGTGGGGAAGCGGATTTCTCGATGTACGCCACGTGTCAGCACGAGGGAAGGTAAGGGCGGGGAGAGGGTTGAGTGAAGACGGACGGTGTGGATTGATCCGGTGGCGGAGAGATTAAATCTGAAGCGTCCACGCGTCAGTCCGAGGAGGTTTTCCGATTTAAATTTTCTTTTTGGTTTTTCAGAAATGCTAGAAGGCTTTAAAATACCCAGAAAAATACCAGATAAATTTTAAAAATTCTAGAAAAATTCACAGAAATTCCTGGAGAGGTTTTAGACTTAATAAAAATATTTCCAACTTATATTGATATTAATTTTTAGTTTTAAACAGAAACTTTTAACTCAAAAAAATCCAAATAATTTGAATTAATTAATTTAAAATTATTCTTTCAAATAAAAACAAAATTTGGGATGTTACATTGGCGTACCCTCCGGAGCCTAGCTTAGTTGTGGTTGATAGTCCCACGTATTTTCTGAAGTACAAACAAGACATGGATGTTGTCCCTGCACACTCTACTGAGTAGGGGTGAAAACGGATCGGATAGTTTATGACCGATCCAGACGAATACGGATACGGATTGTGTCGAATCGGATTTTTTTTGGATAATTCTCGGATCGGATACAGATACGGATTTTTTTATCAGATACAGATACGAATACGGTAAGCCTAGTATCCATTGAATACGGATACAAATACAGATTATCCGGATATTATGAAAACGGATATCCGGATTTCAGCCCAATAGCCATCTAGCCCATAATCCATCCAGTAGTCCAGCCCAATACGACGAGTCGGCGACGGCCCATCAGTCCACTTCATCTATGCTTGTTTAGATTTCATGAATATTTTGACAAGATGAATTATTTACGTATTTTCATTAATTTTCGATGTATAGTTTAAGGGGTTTTCATGTTCCGATAAATATTCATAACCGTATTCGTTTCGATTCATATTCACTTCGTATCTGTATTCGATATTATTCGTATTTGTATTCGTATTCGAGTTATCCGTATTCGTATCCATATTCGAAAAAAATACGAAAACAAATATGGTAGAGACATTATCCGTCCGTATCCGATCCGTTTACACCCCTACTACTGAGTATAAACAAGACGCGGATGTCCCGCGCGCGCGTTGACGTACCCTCCGGAGCCTAGCTAAGTCGTAGTTGATAGTCCCACGCATTCTCTGGAGAACAAACAAGACGCGAATGTTGTCCCTGCGTACTCTACTGAGTATAAACAAGATACGGATATCTCGCGCACGCGTTGGCGCCATCGCTACGCGTACTCTTTTCGAGTATAACCAAGACGTGGTTGATATTCCCACGTACTCTGCGGAGTATAAGCAAAACGCTGCAGAGGCTCACCTCCGCATGCGTTCGGCAGGACGCAGATATAGCGCACCAGAGGCTTGCCCCCGCGCATTTCTGCAGGGTGCAGACAAGGCGCCAGCTCTGCTGCCACCACTTCGAAGGGTAGGGGACGGAGCGCGATCGCGCCTGCTCCGCTCGCGCGTCTACTTCGACTTGGCGTCAGCTCCGCTGCCACCACTTCAAAGGGTAGGGGACGGAGCGCGATTGCGCCTGCTCCGCTCGTGCGTCTATTTCGACTAGGCGCCAGCTCCGCTGCCACCACTTCGAAGGGTAGGGGACGGAGCGCGTCGCGCCTGCTCCGCTCATGCGTCTTTACTGACTAAGCGCGGCCACGCCACCACTTCGAGGCGGGGGACGGCTGCGATCGCGCCTACTTTGCTCGCGCGTCTACTTCGACTAGGCACCAGCTCCGCTACCACCACTTCGAGGGGCAGGGGACGGAGCGCGATCGCGCCTCCTCCGCTCGCGCGTCTACTTCGACTAGGCGCCAGCCCCATTGCCACCGCTTCGAGGGGTAGAGGACGGAGCGCTCGTGCGTCTACTTCGACTTGGCGCCAGCCCCGCTGCCACCGCTTCGAGGGGTAGAGGACTGAGCGCTCGCACGTCTATTTCGACTAGGCGCCAGCCCCGTTGCCATCGCTTCGAGGGGTAGAGGATGGAGCGCTCGCGCGTCTACTTCGACTAGACGCCAGCCCCGCTGCCACCGCTTTGAGTGGTAGAGGACGGAGCGCTCGCGCGTCTACTTTGACTAGGCGCCAGCTCCGCTGCCACCTCTTCGAGGGGCAGGGGACAGAGTGCGATCACGCCTACTCCGCTCGCGCATCTATTTCAACTAGGCGTCAGCTCCGCTGCCACCACTTCGAAGGATAGGGGACAGAGCGCGATCGCACCTACTCCGCTCGCGTGTCTACTTCGACTAGACGTCAGCTCCGCTGTCTCCACTTCGTAGGGTAGGGGACAGAGCGCGATCGCACCTACTCCACTTACGCATCTACTTTGACTAGGCGCGTGTCTACTTCGCTTACAAGGCGCGACGACCGTTAAGAGAAGCGGAGATAGCTGGAAGTGGCTAGCCTCCATCGTGTCAGCAACCGACTACACAAGTAGTACGCAACGACAAAATACTCGAAGCATCGGTTGTTTCTTTCACAAAAACACACACACACACAGAAATTATATCGCACAACACCCCTAGGGGGCCGCGCCACCTTCGTTGCGCCGACGGACCTCCTCCAGCCAATGGAGGAAATTACTTTCTCGGTGTAACGTTCGCCGCAACAGGACTTTGGCCATGTCCTCCCCGAGGTTGCCCCAAATCCGGTCGTAGAAACTCTGGACGACGGGCAGAGTGGTGCGGGCGACACCGGACAATACCCTGGCTTCGGCCAGTAGACCCAGCTAGGGATCGACCAGCTCATTCACATGCTCACACCCCCGGGCATGGAGCATGGCAAGGGCGAGACAGGCGTTGGCGAAGCCGCAATGATCGCCGAAGGCTTTGGCACCACGGAGTGCCATGCTTGAGCCCTCCTCGATCTGTGCCAGAGACTGTGCCACGTCCGCGGGATTGTGCATAAGGTCTGGCACATTAACGGAAAGGTCCCGGAGGGCCCCCTCCAGTGACTCCATGGCCCTCCACGCCGCCGCTTACGCGTCGCCTAGGGTTCGGTTCCTCTCTTCTAAGGCCATGGTAAGCTGGGCTGCGCTGATTTACTCAAGCAAGTCGGTGCGCTCCTCTACCACGGTGCGCTAGGCCTCTTCCGTGGCACGTTGCGCCACCGCCACCGCGCTCTCCGCGTTCGCCACAAGACTCCGTGCGTCGGAAGTAGCCATGGTGATTTTCGCCTCCAACACACAGATGCGCTCGTCCTTGGCGGCGTGAGCCTCGTCGGCAGCGCGAAACTGGTCCTCCAGCGCCCTCTGCTCGCGGGTGCGAGCCTCTTCCAGGGCCCGGTTGATGGCAACCGTCTAACAGCGGGAGGAGACGAGTGTTAAATATATGCTCAGCAAGTGGTGTACATCACGGGCTCAGGTACTTACCCTCATCTCCGAGGTGCCCAGCGCGAGTGCCAGAAGATTCCCCCGCACCACGACAACGCCCGCTGATCCAGACTGCTATCGGCGCACTCCGCGGCCCCGTCAAGGGCGCGAAGCGTCTCCGGACGAGGGATGAAGTCAAACACGGTGAGCCTCGGGGCCCCCACGACAGCACCAGGCATCCACGTCGTGTCTTGCGCAACGACGCCGGCGACTTCGCGGACACCTCCATTGCTCTATCCTTGGTCGCGTCCGGGAGACCTCGTCACTCCTGATGTCGACGACAGCATGAGCGAGCAAATCAGAGAGAGCTTCGCGAAGTCGTGGGGGAAAAAGGAATTACGCCTACCTTCGGCACCCTCCGCCAGGGCACGGGGAAGTGTTTGCTCAGCCTCTGGTTGGGCTGCCGACACCTTATCAGCCCGGGAAGAGATGACTCCCTCCTCGGTCGGAGTGCCTTCCCATTCGGACCCTAGGTCCCCAATGACCGCGCCCGCCACAAGGAATCGCCTCGTGGGCGAGCGTGATCATACCCAGAGGCGCTTCACCCTCGGGGATTCGGGCGACGCGCGCTTGGCCGCTCCAGTAGCTGTAAGGGCTGGAGCAAGCGGAAGGTCTAGGATGGCCGCCACAGGTGCCGAGGGTGCATCCCCGATCGTTGGAGCAGGCAGAAGGCCCGCGGTGGCCGCCACAGGTGACGAGCGCACAGGAGGCAGGTCCTCGTCGGCTGGTACAGGCGACATAGCCTCGTCCTCGACGACGTCGCTACCGAGGCCTGCTTCACCACCGCCTAATCCCTCCTCGCTGGGGGCAGTGTGTCCCCCTGAGCTGGCGTGCTCGGACCCACCGCCCGACACGCCCTCCGATCCAATGGAGCCCGCCGCAAATACAATTGGCAGGTTAGAGACGGCGGTTCTGGACCGAGCCGTCCGCCGCCCGGGGGATGCCCCCGCCTTGCTGGCGCCATCGCGGCGATGAGTCGGACTCCGCACCGGCACCACACGTGCTGGTACGGGGAGGCCTAGGACCTCGCACACCCAATTTATCTGCCCCAGCTTCGCAGACTCGGTCGCGGCTTTGCATAGCGCGTGCTCCTTCGCCGTGTACGACCCGAGGAAGGCCTCTACTACACGCTCCGCGTCTTCCAATGAGAGCACTGCATGCGAAGTGGTGCTTCGTTCACAAAGCAGCTACATATGTATAGGCAACATACGGCCGAAGTACTTACCACGACCGAGGGGTTGCTGCAGAGAAGACACTGTGGGGTAGACGCCATCTCGCCAGCAGTGACCTCGCTCATACTTCCACCGAGTGGAGAGAGGAGACACCCCATACATTGTAAACTCCTTGGCGAGATCACGCATGTTGAACCGAAGGGCAACGCCGTCGAGCCTCCGCGCCTGCTGTCGATCGTTGCCCTCTGGCTCCACTCCAGGACAGCCGTTGAAAGCTATTGGCCGACCTCGGCACTGAAGGTTGCTGCTACTCATCACGCAATAGTAGAACCACCATCGCATCCAGCCGGACCCCCACTTCTCTCGCGTCGCCAGAGCGGGGAAAAGCTTCGCGTAGCCCGACCTCACCACGAAGTGGACACTGCCAAAATTGGACAGTGCCCCTCCCTCGACCTTCTTCGGCTGACAGCGTGCATCATGAAGAAGGGCGAACAGGTTCGCACTAGGATGAACACCTTCTACTCGGACCGCCCAGGCAAACACAGCCAAGCGAACTATCGCGTTCGGGGTCAGCTGCGCCAACTCCAACCCGTAAGCCCGCAAGACCTCGCCGACGAAGAGCGTCGAGGGCATCCGGAGCCCAGCCTCAAAAAATGCGGCAAAGACAATCGCCTCCGAGTCCTCTGGGTGAGGCTCCACTTCGTCGTAGGCGGGCAGGCGAGCTCCCACGCGCTCCTCTATTTTCTTCTCCCGGAAGAGGGCCTCAATCATCTCCTCGGTGGCACGACTCTACCCTAGGACCCGGGAGCAGTGGCCTCGTGAGCTCCGCATGGCGTCGTACCGCTTGTCGGCCCGCGATGGCTTGCGAGCCACGAGGGGAAATTCCGCTGGTGGTGGCGTCAGACCGTGCTGGCTCGATAAGGCGCTGCCGCTAAGCCGGCAGCCGGGATCTCCACGGCATGCCATCCTACTTCCAAGCGGAGGGCTGAAGGAACAGAAGCACGCGCAGATTTCCCACAGCAGGAAAGATCAAGTAGGCAACGGTGCACAAGCAAGAGATGCATCCACATGCCGGTAATGACGCTTTATAAAGACCCTTCACATCCCCACGATCGAGAACGCAGCAGGCGGGAGCCCGTCGATTCGGCTCCCCAAGATCGGAGAGGGCAGCCATGGACAGACCGAGGCGCGCGTCGGAGACTGCCGGGCAACGCACGACACGCCAGTAACATCCCGCCACGTGTCCTACCTCTCTCGGGAAGGGACGCGGGCCCGCAGTCGTGCGACCGCTGACATCCCACGACGCGCCAACCGCGCCGCACCACGTGTAGCTCTCCCTCGAGATGGTGCGTACGGCCGCAGCAGCCCACCCCTGTCTTTTCAGCACTTCGCGCGACTCACGCCAACAATTCAGACGTCATCCCCGAACCGCGTAGCTGTCGGGACGTGACGACTCAGGACTAGGCGAAGCCTCACCTGATCAACTCAGCGTTGCGCACCAAGGCCTCGTCCGCCCCGCGCCAGCCGGAGTCTCGGCACCACGCCTCGCATGTTCGACACCTCTAGCTCCGCAAGGTGACTCCGCCGATAATGGTGGCATCGCGAGGGATGGCTCCAAGACCAAGAACGACTTTGACACCTCGCTTGACTCCGAGTCTTCGGCACGAAGCACGTCTGCACTAAGCGCCTGCATTTTTATCTACAGTAGGTCACAGGCCGTAAGGACAGAGAGGGCCAAAGGACTCGGCAACATGGTTTCGGCCTGTGAAGCCCTTCACCATGAGAGGCTCTTGTCGTAGGGGTGGTCCCCACCTAAACCCAGTTAGCCTGTTAGAAAGGCGTAAGTATCGAGTGATGTATGTATAATGATGTGAATGCCCTCGAAGGGTATTCTTGTAAAGATACTCCTTGAACGGGGATATATATGCGATACAAGCCATAGGGAGAGAGGACACTCACCCAACTCCCCACTACACACACTCTCTCTCTGTTTGGTCTGTAACCACAACAGTGGTACTCAGATAGAGGTGATGAAGTTGAGCTTGATTTTGGTGAAGGACTGGGAGGAAATGAAATTAATTGAGGGGGCAAGATTGGTGAGGCTCAGGAACACGAAGTGACGCGAACGAATTTGCGAGTAACTCAACAGAGAGGGAGATCGGGTTGAGGGCACGACAGCTAGACTTAGGGAATAACATGAACAACAGCAGCAACACTCTCTTCTTGTACAGCAACAACAACATGCAGCATCAACACACTCTTCTTGAACAAGAACATGAACAACAACACTAGCAGTTCAAGCGGCAGCAGGTGAAAGTGGAGATAGTGGCGTTGTTGTTGTCAAATAGGAGGAAGAGAAACATGAAGAGGTGATGTGGCGGGGGGTTTGAAGAAAAAATAAAAATAGTTTATTTGTTGACTTGGCTATGCTATGTCATCATATATGTCACTTCGGATGCCACATCACCAGAGTGGTTTAGAAGAAAGATGGTGCTTTGAACGTTTTTTTAGATGTAATAATATATAGTGAACAATTTAAAAATTGTGGGTTGAAAAATAAATCAAGGCCGTAATTCAAGCTAAAAAATGTAGATCTCCCCCCACTAGCTACCATGCTGATTGGTCCCTCCCACCATTAACAAGACCACGAACACAGCATATGTTTGGCATGGTGCGCCACTGGTCATTGAGCTGCTTTGGCATCTGCTCGCACAGTTGCGCCACTCCATCCTAGCATCGAACTTGACCTGGCAAAACAGGCGAGGCCAACTGTGCCGACCCGATGTACGATATTATTGGTATAGGCATGACATGTCACGAACAGTAAACGAGCCGTGCCAACCCAACCTGACTGGGGTGTCGTGCTTGTGTGGCACCTTCATCATGGCGGGCGTAGGCCGGTATGACATGGATAGTAACTATTCTGTGGTAGTGTATGTAAATCGGAGGGCAGTTATGTGGATCAGTATAACATAATACGATAATTTATTTAGACCAGCTATATCAAATTTTATTGGGCTATATTTCATCTAAATTTATATTATGTTGTGTCGAGCACCCATTTGGCTGGACCTGCACCGAACTCACCTCGTGCGGCCGCGACAGGGGCTGAGAAAACCCACAAAAAAGCCCACGCGGCAGCGGAAAACCCCCGCAAAAGCGCGGCGACGCACGAAGAAGACCAATGAGAAGCGCCGCGGCAGAGGCAGGGGGAAAAAACCCACGCGAGCGCACTGCACCATGCCGCCCGCGCCCATCCGCGGCCTCTCCTCGGCCGCCGCGCCGCTCTCGGACCTCACGGATGCGCTCCTCGCCACACGCCTCGCGAACCATCTCCTCACCACGCCGCACCTCCCGCCCGCGCTCCTGCCCGCCGCGCCGCTGCCGCTCCCCGTCCGCCTCCACATCCTCCGCCACCCGGCGCTCCCGCCGGCCTCCAAGCTCTCCTTCTTCCTCGCGGCCACGCCGCCCGCCTCCCCGCTCCTCGCCGCCACCTTCCCCGTCCTGCTCCGCGCGCTCGCCACTCACTCCCCTCCCCTCCTCGACGAGCTCCTCCCCTTCGCGCTCTCCTCCCCATCCCCCTCTACCCTACTCCCCGCCCTCCTCTCCGCGCTCCTCTCCGCCTCCCGCCTCGACACCGCGCTCGCCCTCCTCGAAGCAGCCCCTCCCGACCTCCTTCCCCGCCTCGCCGCCGCCGCCCTCCCCGCCCTCATCGCCTCCCCTGATCCCCTCCCCGCCGTCCCCGCCATCCGCAGGCTGCTTCCCATCGCGTCCCACCCGCCTCCCGTCCGAGCCACCAACCGCCTCCTCCTCTCCTTGTCCAAAGAGAACCTCTACGATGACTTTCGCCATGTGTTCGATGAAATGTCAAGGAGGGGCCTCCCTTCGAACTTAAGGTTCTATAACATCTGCATCCACGCGTTCGGCAAATGGAGGGCACTGGATATGTCACTGAAGCTTTTTGCAACTATGAAAGCCGCCTCTCCTCCTCTTGTGCCAGATATATGCACGTACAATTCGGTCATCAGGGCGCTTGTGGTTGGTGGGAGGGTAGCTGACGCTTTGGTGGTGTTTGAAGAAATGAAGTCGGCTGGGGTTGAGCCGGACGTGTTCACGTATCGGGCGGTTGTGGATGGGTGCTGCAAGAGCTTTAGGATGGATGATGCATTGCGTGTGTTTCAGGAGATGCGGGGGAGCGGTGGGGTGAGGGCGGATGTTGTGGTGTACAATTCGCTTCTGGATGGGCTGTTCAAAGCAAAGAAGCTTGATGAGGCATGTGGTTTTTTCGAGACAATGGTGGCGGATGGGATCCAATGCTCGGCGAGCACACACAACACTGTGATCGATGGGTTGTTCAAGAATGGGAGGGCGGAAGCAGCATGTCGGCTGTTCTATGAACTAAGGAGGAAAAGTCAGCTGTTGGATGGGATTGCATACAGCATTATGGTAAGGGAGTTTTGCAAGGAGGGGAAGGGGGACCAAGTTTCAGAAGCAGTAGAGTTGGTGAAGGAGATGGATGAGCGGGGCTTTGTGGTTGATTTGGTCACCATAACAACATTGTTGATAGGTTTCAACAAGAGTAGACGGTGGGATTTGGAAGAGCAGATAGTGAAGTTCATAAGAGATAGCTCAGCGTTGCCAGATGCCATTCGATGGAAGTCGAACATGATGGCTGCCTTGAGAGGACCACAGGATAGAGGGAAAGATGGAACATCTATTTTCCCCTTTGATGGTAATATGGATGATGTGATGAATTTGGTCAATCCTGCAATATGCACTGATACAAATGAAGACACCCCACATGATGAACACAAGGATGATTGGTCTTTGTCCCCACACTTGGATCATCTTGCTAAACATGCTGACCGTTTGAATAATTCTGCTATATTTACAATGGACAGAGGGCAGAGGGTGCGAGGTATGGAGGCCAAAACTTTCGATGCTGACATGGTTAATACGTACATGTCAATCTTTTTAGCCAAAGGGAAGTTGAGTGTAGCTTGCAAGTTATTTGATATCTTTACAAATCTAGGAAGGAAAGGGACAAGTTACACATACAATTCACTGATGACCTCATTTGTGAAGAAGGGGTATTTGAAGCAGGTGTGGGCAATTCTTCACGAGAGGGGTGGAAAACTCTGCCCCAATGATATAGCGACATACAATTTGATCATTCAGGGACTTGGCCAGATGGGAAAAGCGGAGGTTGCTAGTTCAATTATGGATCAATTGTCAAAAAAAGGTGTTTACATGGATATCGTCATGTATAACACTTTGATCAATCAATTGGGAAAGGTCGGGAAGGTTGAAGAAGCAAACTGTTTGCTTGAGCAGATAATCAGAAGGGGCATGAAACCAGATGTTGTCACTTTTAATACGTTGATCAATATTAATGCAAAAGTTGGTAAATTAAAGGAAGCTGACAAGTATTTGAGGAGGATGATCACAGAAGGCATTGCTCCAAACCATGTAACAGAAACGATATTGATTTTCCTTGATAAGGAGATTGAAAAGAAAAGGCAGCAGTCCAGATGAACTACCAAAAAATACGAATGAAAATGTTGCCATGAAGTTTCTTATTTGTCAGATAGACGGGCAGCATATTGGCCAATTCTATTTGGACTTGCGTTCCGATGTCAGGTGGACATTTTGAGATGAATGGACTTCCAGTGCTTGATAGGGTATTTGTTTTCGTTAAGGGTTGCTTGGTGTTTGGTGATGGAAGATTGTGTTTTTTTTTGGTGTTCATCAGCGCTATTATAGTCTGAGGACTGTGAGGTCCTTAAGTTTAGGCGTTTTGGATTCTTCAAAATCTTCTGTCGTGAGCTTAATATGTTAGCGAGTTTTTTGAACAGCTGCATGATTTAGAGCCTGTGAAAGTTTGCGCCTAATCCGATTCATCTGGTCTTCCAGTGTTATTCTCATTGATATAATGGTATCCGAGAGATTTAAGGACTTTTATCCCTCTATACGTATGTTTGATAATAGTGCAGTTCATAATTTCCTCTTGCTTAATTGTTTTTAGTGTTGCCAAAATGCTTAATTTTAAGTTAACTGAAAAGTACAACTCTATACCGCTTTTTGCTTCTTCTTTTTTGTTATGGACATGTAGCTCATAGTGATTGTGTTGTTGGCAATTTATGTGGGTAGGTAAATTTTGTTTGCTTCATGCGTAGGTATTCTCATTCAAGTTGAGAGGTGCATATAATATGATGGCAAAGCTCTCCCATGAGCAGTTGGCAAGGGGCGTCATCTGCTCCTCTGCCGGAAACCATGCCCAGGGAGTTGCTCTTTCTGCCCAAAGACTGGGCTGTGATGCCATTATCGTCATGCCCATGACGACACCAGAAAGCAAGGTTATATTGAGCTTGTGATGCCATTAACTTACATATGTCCTTTTATATGATATGTTTACTTCATTCTCACCAACGAGTAAATCTATTGACTTAATCCAGTGGCGATCAGTGGAGAGATTGGGTGCAACAGTTGTTCTCAAGGGAAACTCATATGGTGAAGCTCAATCATATGCAAAACTACAGTGTGAGCAGGAAGGCCGCACATTCATACCTCCTTTTGACCATCCTGATGTTACCACTGGACAAGGAACTATTGGCATGGAAATTGTTCGTCAATTGCAAGGCCCATTTCATGCAATATTTGTACCTGTCTGAGGTGGTGGGTTAATTGCTGGAATTGCTGCGTATGTAAAACTGGTCTGCCCAGAGGTTAGATTTCAAATTTTGGACTTCTTTTAATAAAATATCTTACACATAAAGACACCAAGTTTCTTTATAAATGCCATCAAGGAGAATGGCCCTAATTTTAAGTACATTTTGCATGTTGAATTGTTTTTCATACAATCACCTAATAGTAATCCTTCTCCAGATTGAGCCCAATACATCCTTTTCATTACATTGGAATACTTAATCAAGGTGTCATTTTCTTGTATGTTTTACAACAATTCTGGTACAGGTAAAAATAATTGGAGTGTAGCCCTCAGATGCAAAATGCCATGGCATTGTCCTTGTGTCATGGTCAGAGGGTCATGTTAGAGCATGTTGGAGGATTTGCTGATGGTGTAGCTGTCGAAGTTGGAGGGGAGGAGATTTTTCGTTTGTGCCAAGAACTTGTAGATGGCATTGTCCTGGTCAGTCAAGATGCTATTTGTGCTTCAATAAAGGTGAGAGTTATCAATTTATTATGTATCTGCTTTTCCTTAATATATTAAATGGGTCTGTGATTGAACGCTGACCTATTTTCGTCATCTCAACTCACTTGAAGCTCACAATCTAGGAAGCACCGATACTCATTGAATGCCGTGCCGTGTCCGATCATTATCCGATCGGGCGCGATCTGATATCGGCGAGTATCGGCAATTTCAGCGAAAAAATTAAAACCCCGTCTGGCTCCGTCTGGCGCGATCTGGCAGCGATACGTTGGCCCAATTAAATTTGGGCCCAATAAAGAATACAGCCCAACATCTTGGGCCCAAACGCAGGCCTCACTTGCCCTATACCCGAGCGGATGAGCCGCCTCACTCGCCCACAGGTGACGCCACCTCCCCGCCGCTTGCCCTACGCCTCACGAGCCCCCTCCACGCGCGTCTCCACAGGCGACGCGCCTCCCCGCCGCTCTCCACGCTGGCGCGCCGCCTCCCCGCCGCTCCACGCGTGCCTTCACGCGACGCCACCTCCCAGCCGGCTCCACGCAACACCGCCACTACGTCGGCCGTTGCGTCGACCGCCTCCCCCGCCGCTTCTCCCGCCTGGAGGTACTTCTCCCGCCGCTCCCCCCACCGCTTCTCCCGACCGCCTGCCCCCACGCTCCTCTCGCCGCTTCCCCTACTACTTCTCCCGTCGCTTCCCCCGGTGCTTCTCGCCGCCTCTGCTCCGCTCGGCCCCGCCCCTGCGCCGCTCCGGGGGGCCTTCGCGCCGCGCGATCCGCTGGGCCTCCGTCGATCCGGCTCGATTTCGGAGGGTGCTGCGGCGGCCTCGGGAGGTGAGCCGGTTCTCTCGTCTCAGGAATTTGTTTGTCGAGACATTTGACCGGTGGATGGAGTGGTGGGGCTTAGAGATTCCGATTTGGGTCTGGCTTTGGGCGTGGTGCGTTTGGGTGATAGTTCTGTAATTTGTTAGCCGGCGGCGAGCTTGTGTGAGCAAGTGCGATTGGCGATGCTTCTATTCGTGTGATTCGACTGGGAGCTGGTCGTAGTTGCCTGCGTGCTAGCTCGTTCATTAGTTAGGTTTCTGTACTAGGGTCTGGAATACTAGGGGGTGTTTCGGCTAATGACAATACCAGAGATTGGAATGGTGATGCTTGTGTTTGCCATGATCCAATTTATTTTCTATCAGTCTATCACAGGGATTGGAATCGTGATGCTGGTGTTTACTTGTTTATTATATACTACCATGGTGATTATTATTTGCTATTTTGAAACTGTACCTCTTGTTTTTTAGGAGATGGATCCAATTGATGTAAACAACAATCCGTTGTGGAAGCATGTTGATATTCTGGAGAGATTACCAGGTGGTGGGGGAAATATGCGATTCAGATGCAAGTATTGTGCTTGGGAATACTGTGGAAGCTACTATAGAGTTAAAGCACACTTGCTTAAAAAATCCAATGCCGGGATCAGAATATGCCCAAAGGTGACAATAGCTATCCTTCAGCAGCTTCAGAGTGAAGTTGAAGAGGCTGAAGAAGAAAACTAGTTTGTAGCATTCAATTCATCAAGGTAATATTAGTTTCTCCCTCTCATAGCCCCTCTTATAGCCTGTTTACAATTTTTATTTTCATATATATATATATATATATATATATATATATATATATATATATATATATATATATATATATATATATATATATCCGTATCGATATCCTTGTTTTTTGAAAATATCGTATCGCCGTACCCGTATCGCGTATCGGGGCATCCTAGCTCACAATGCTCAAGAAAAGGAAAAAAAAAGGTACTTTCTTGCATAAATATTCTTCTGTGCTCCAATGGTCTGTCAATATAATCCACCAGTTGAAGAATTTTCTAAAGTTACATGTTTAAAGCACTCTCTAGTGGACAAGTGATATAATATTGTGCTGCAGTGACCTAGTTATCTAGCATTCAATTTTTGTTGTGGGTATTGGTGTTCATCTAATGTAATTTCCGTAAGTTACTATGCATAGGTATCCCGTTGATATTACTCACCGTGACGTGTACTGGTATAATTTGTCTATTCCATTTGTTTATCTTACAGTTAGGAGGTTGATAATCGTGGTCGCATTCTTCATCCTGAACTTTTATGTGATCGCAATAACATTTGTTCAGTCCCTTGCAAATATTGAAGGGATTGAGAAGGCATTTCCATTTCTGAAGCCTCTGATTGAAATGTAAGTGTACTTCAGCATGTCTTCCAAAAAAAAAAGTTTTATTTTCAGTTCTTGTAGTATGCTATGATGTATTTCATTTCTTGTGTTGGATCTTCATTTCATATATCTCTATGTTCGTTAACACCATCCAATACTACGTCATTTTTTTGTTAAAAAGGAAAGAGTGCTTATGTGATAATAAATTAGACTAGACTCGATAAGTTAACCATGCCTAGTATTGATAATAATGAATATGATTGCATGTTGGTGTTTTGAGGATAATATCTATTGTAAAAATGATGAAATAGGGGTGTAAACTCTTGATGACAAAATCCATTCGAGGTTTGATGGGGTCCATTGTCCTTTTAATTAAGGCTTCAAGTTGAAGTAGAAACTGTTGAGAGTCTTTTTTTGGCCAAAGCCCCTTTCTTGAGCCTAAAGTGCTACCACTTACTCTATGATACTACTAGTTCCAACTTTTACCACTAATCTTGCGTAGCAACTCCACTGATTAGATAGCACCCAACGGTAAAAGACAGACACTTGACATTAAACGCAGTAGATGTATGAATTTGCCAACTACCAAAGGGTACTCATGTGCTATACAAGGTTAAGTATGTCATCTATAAGTGATATGGCATACTTTTAACACTAACTACTTATCATGCCATCGAAGTTTTAACATATCGACTAAAGGTGATATGTGAATTACTGTTGTACGTGGAATAACTGTGCTACTCCTGCCCGTGCGTATCGCCTTGACCACATGCCTAAAAAATAACAGAGTAAGGGTGAGTCCGAAAACTCAGCAAATACACAATAAAATAGTAACATCAATTTAGCAATTCATTCAATTCCATGACTGTGATCTGTAAGTAAATTCTATGACTATAAGCTGTAATTCAAATCTATGACTGTAACTGTAAATTAAAATCCACGTCTGTAAGCTGTAAATCAACATCTTTGTAATTGTATTATTGTTTGTATCATTTTCATGCAGCGATGCGATGCGTCAGTACTGTAGCTTATACCGGTATAGCGGAGTATCCACCCGTCGATGGACCACTCAATCCCCGTCCTTGTTTATACGGGAATCTAAGCTCCACTCCCGTGGAGTTCCTATCGAAGTAGACACTGTTCCTCTGTGTATGAGTGCAATGCATGATACAACATGTTTCCACTATTGGCATTTAAATTATAAGCGGCACTCATCACGGTATGATTAGCACATAATCATACACATCACATAAACACTATAGAACACGACATGAAAACACGAATAGCAAGCATTCACCACAATTCACTGTTCTACCATGCACTTGCCTGTTAATCTGGCAGACGATGTGCGAATGGCACCAAACTCGAATCGCCACCTCATCAAGTTTACCTATTTCAACTCATTGCTAATGCAATGCATACATATACGAGCAAACGACATCGCTCTTATGCATAAACCTGACATAGCTGATCTCTCTCACTAGACACCTTCTCATTGTCCCGGTGTTCATCAACCATTATTTCACAAGTTTCGTCATCTATTCTCGCAAATTTCATTTATTTACACGCTCTTAATCTCTTTTCCTTTTTTTTTCTCTACCCGGTTGACTGATGGGCGTCACGCTCCTTTCTCTTTTTTTTCTTCCTCTTGCCTCTCTCCCCTCATTAGGCCAATCGGCCTTCTCCCTTTCCCGATCCAAATCACGGCGCGCCGCGCCTTCAGCTCCTTGGCGCCGTGTCGCTGCTCCTCTGGCCTCCTATCACCTCCCGGCCGCCGCTTGTGACGCCTCCCCGTGGCTGCCATCTCGGTTAGCGCCGTCGATCCCTTAGCGCGGCACTGCTTGGCCCAGTGCTGGCTCTGGCGCCACTGCCGTCGCCCTCGGCCCCGCGGCCCTCTCCTAGCCGTCGCCCTAGCCCTGGTGTCTCCCGCCGCCTGTGCGCCCTCCGAGTGACGGATCCGCGGCCTAAGGCCCGGATCTGGCCCTTCCCCGCCTGGTTGCCTCTTCCCCTGTGCTCTCCTTCTGCTGCTATTACTTCCTGTGGAGTTGGTGTTACTATTTTGATTTGCTTTGACTTTCAATCCATGGCGATGGAAGGCATGGAGGTGCACTGCCGAGGCTAGTCGCAACGGAGCTCAAAGCCTCCCGCACGCTGCGGGAGTGCGCGGTGGCTGTCGGGCGCGAGTGCTAGGCTACAGGTAGTGCACCGCCGCCGATACTCGTCTACGGTAACCTCTCCCTTCTGCGCTTCTACTTTGTGGTGCACTTGTGTTCTACTATGGTGCATGTGCGGTTCTGAATATCGAAATTATGGGTGAAATAGGGCATTGCCTGCCTTGATTGGTTGGTTGTTGACTGAGCTTGGGAATAAATGGATGTGTGCTCTTGTGGTTGCCTTCTTGGTTGGCCATGTGGGGTTGCTAGCAGGGTGGTGGCCTTCTCCTCCGGCTTGCTGTCCTGCTGCCTGGTTTCTTGCCCTTGGCCGGCTGGCCTTGCTTCTTGTGCTGTAGTGTCTGACGAACTTGTGGTCTTGTGATGTGGGGTTTGCATGGGGAAGAAAAGGAATTCAAGAGAGGGCTGAGGTCTTGCTGTCGTGTTCAAATCAGCTACTTCTAGTGCCTTCTCTTCTAGCTGGCTGACTTGGCTGGTTTGGCTTTGCCACCTCTCGTTGCTTGCTATGCTTCTGGTGCCTTCCTATGTGTGCTGTCCCGTCTGGTGCTTTCTTATGTGCTTGGCTGGCTTGGGCTTTGCCACCTCTTGGTGTTTGCTGTGTTTCTGGAGACTGTTCTGCTGGCTTGTTGTGCGGTGGCTTTGCTGGCTTTCCAGTTGCCTTGTGGGTGGTTCAGAGCTATCTGGGACAGCTGCGGTTTTGCTACAATATTTTAAATATAAAACAGGTTTGTGTAATGCCGGATGATGACCCTATGGCTGTGAGAGATGCCGACTGGCCCCCAGACAGTCAGGTATCTCTGTGAACGGACTACCCTGCCCAAAATTAACCTCTAGAGCTCTGATGGCAATTTCTTTCTTTTTCTTTATTTTGCTTAATTCATTCTTTGCTTTCCTCTCCTTTTTTCTCCCACGGGTATTACAATTATGGTGTTAAAAAGTCTTACAATCTTGGGAGGATTGGCATATTAGTCACATGTAGTAATATTAGGGTGTGCAATGAGCTACTGTTGTTGTTGTACTTAGTAAAGCCGATGGTTATTCACATTGTTTTCATACTAAGAAGAATAGTTAGATGGAAGCGGTTATTCTCTTGTGTTTGCTTCGGAAAAATACGTTGTGCTTTAAGCACAACTGAAGTCTGCAGGTTATCTATGACAAGATTGTCTTTTAACTTTTAAGTTCCTTTCCAGATGTGAGCGCGGATGATGGATCTTTGTTTCAAAACCTATCAATAGTACAACATAATTGTTATCCCATTAAATTGTTTTCAAAGTGACATTAATGTTTTGGGAAGGCCACCGTAGTTGATGCTTCTACCTGCAAAAGAAATAATGGATAGTGTGATATTGAAAGGATTGGATGTTGGACTTCACCATGTTTCCATGACACCTAACTTAGCTGATATCAAATGTCTGACATAAGTGAATGAAAAATACGGTTCTTTATCGAAAAGAAAATGATAGTTTTATGCATGTTTTCCAGATTGTGTATCAACTTTTGAATGAACATGGCTGCTAACGTGTTTTCATTTTCTTTTTCAGGAGGCAATGAGGAAGGATATGTGAGACCCTGGAGTAAAAACTTCTGGACCCCCTGTGTATTACCGCACTAGTCCCAGATCAAAGCTAGTGCACACAGATAAACAGATATGATACATAACCAACAACGCTTTATTACAATACTTGAGAGTACAGACCTCGAAGTCTTATTTACAAATGAGATTTCAAGACCTCACACAAACAGAACACAGCGGAAGCAAAAGATAAACCGGTGAAGTCCCACCAATATGCCACAGGCAATTGACTGGGGAAGAGCGACCTAGTCCTCCGGAAAGAATCCATCACAGCCGCAAGCGAAATAATAGTCGTAATCTCCTTCCTGAGCTTCGACCTCCTCTGAGAGTTATTTTGAAGTGTAGCGTGTGAGTACATAAAGTACTCCGCAAGTCTTGGGAAAGATGCGTTAGATGTAGGGCTTAACAAAGGAATGTTATATGGTTCTTTTGCATAAATCAGCCTTTTATTTCAAATTTACATACTTATCTTAAAAGCAATTTGTCAAACAGTTTATTTTCAATAACTGAAACTAAATAAATAATTTAGTGAAGGTTTCATCCACCTACTCTAATAACATGGCTATATCCGCCAAGACTTAAAATGAAGGTTAAATCCACCTGAACTGGTTACATCCACCAGATCAAAAATCACGAGAGTTCCTTCCACTCCTGAGTTTTACAAAACATTTTATTTTTTTTAAATTCAAATTCAAAACCCTACCATGTGAATGCATTCCTTGCTCGCCCTTGACCATGGGCACGGCTATTCGAATAGTTTATTACTCTGCAGAGTGTGTACAGCTTTACCCATAAGAGATAAATTATCTTAATAGTCAGCACGCTTCCTTTGGCATGAGACCCAGATAAAATATCACAAAGCTTTTCCCCTACTATAGTCTAGTTATATACCACCCGCTGAGGTTTCACCGCTGAAGGGTTAAATCCTACAATCGAAGCCCCTCTTGCGCTATGTGAGTCTGAGTAAATCTGTCCTCACTTTGAATAACCAGTAAATCCCTGGTACCTATTTTCCAGTGGTGACATATAAACTAAACTATTGTAGGTTAATTAGCTAGGTTATACCCATTTTAACTTGTGGTTGTACGGAATTGCTCAATTTGGACAAACACAAGAGTCGGTCCTTAAATGACTAAAGTGGATCATTCACAATCCCATTTTTCGTGCTAAACCGCACCATCCAAACATTCCATCCACCCTCATCAAATTTTACCTTAAACTTCATTTTTATTTTAAAATTTACAGTGGTAACATCTATTACCACTTTTCAAACAAATCATTAAATCTAAAACATTCATTAACCATTTTTCTCATATGAGCATTTTTACATTTATCAGCTAAACTAAGCATTTGCTAATATTCCAAATTCAACAAGAATAATACTATCTCATTATTGAGCCAAAGGGTATCCTATATTGACAAAGGTACATGGTAAGCAATTCCAAAGGAGGGCATAACAAATTGGGTGTTTATCTAAATTTTTGGAATTTAATTATCAATTTATTAAACATAGCCATGCAATTAATTTAAAATAATTACAAAAACTATTTATAAATCATAGGAGCAAAATGGCCAAGGAGACTTGCCTTCTTGAATTAGGTTGGAATCTTCCCGAAGTTGCTCTTGAAAATCGTAGGATAGATCGGATTCTACACGAGAAACGAGAAGAACCAAATAAATAAAATAAAATAAAACTCAAAAATTAATAATAAATATACCAAATGAAAGTTTGGAATTTTAGATGAATTTAGAAATTTGAATGGGTTAATTTAGAGTTAAAATGAGAAAGATATGGCTTTTGGAAGTTTCAAAATAAAGAAAAAGGAAAAAAGGATAATTACTGGAATTAAATTTATTCTGAAAATGAATTATGACGTCAGCAAGAATTATTTTTCTAAAGGAAAATCGGAATAATGACGTCAGCAAGAATTATTAAAATAAACCACAGAGGACAGGTGGGACTGGCCCACGGTGGACCGAGTCCACAGAATAAGATACGCATACTGGCGGCTTGTGCGCGCAAGCTAGAGGTGGCGTGGCGCGCTACCGGTCTTTGCCACGTGTCAATTGCTGACGTGGCTGCCACGTGGCACCTGGGGGTGGATTTTTGCTGACGTGGCAGCTTACGTGGCACGCCACGTGGCTGCTGACTTGGACTAGGGCTGACGTGGCACGCGCTGGTGCTGCCACGTGGCTAGGGCTGAGCTGGCGACTCGGGCGCGACGGTGGCAGCGGAATCGGGCGGCTAGGGTTCGGCCACGCGGCCGGATCTGAGCCCTCGGCTCAGATCTGAGCGAGCGGCGGAGATGCGACAGCGCGGGAGCGGGACGACGGCCGATCGGTGGCGCGCGCGCGGCTCGCCGCCGCGCCGTCCGCGCGAGCCGCTGCTTGAGCAGAGACGCGACGCGGCGGCGGAACCGAGGCAGGCGGGATTGGGCGGTGGAGATGGGGACGCGTGGCGCCACCGGTGGTGCCTCGTGTCTCCGATCTTGGGCGGACGGCGTGGATGCGGGAGGCGGAGGCGAGATGGGTGACGCGCGGGCCCGTGCTCGCCGCGCGAGGCGTCGCAGCGACACGCAGCGAGCGCTGGCGCGTGCGAGCGCGCGCGCGACCGAGGAGCGGCGCGGCGCGCGGTGCTAGCGCGGGGACCGAGGGGCGGAGCGGCCGATGGAGACAGCGGAGGAACTCACCGGCGGCGACGAAAACGTTCTGCGACGACGCGAAAACCCGGCGGCGACGACGCACGCGAGGAGAAGGAGCAAGAGGGAAGATGCGAAGGGCGAGAAGGCTCCCCGGGGAGATATTTTTATACGTCGCAGAGGGAAAAACGGCCGCACGAACTCGCCAGAGTAAACGCGGACATTTCCCTCTCCAACCGGCGGAAACGGCGACAACTCGAGGGGAAACGGCTGCTAATGAACGCGCACGACGAGCGGGTGCTCTGGGGCCATTAATGGCGGACCGAAACGGCCGGAAGAAGTGAAAACGGAAGCTCGGGGGCGACGCGCGTTAATGGCGACGGCGTGCGGAGGAAGAAACGGCGAGGACGACGGCCTGACAGGTGGGGCCCACCTGTCGGCGAGAGGGAGAGAGAGACGAGCGGCGGATGGGTGACGGGTGGCGGAGGGAGAGAATGCGGGCTGTCGGATGAGAGACGAAGGGGTAAGTGAAGGTGGATGGCGCGGATTAGATCCGGCGAGGAAAGGTAGTCCGGATGGACGACACGTGTCGCCCGAGGGAATTTTTTGGAATTAATTCTTTTTAGAGATTTCAAAAAATACCAGGAAGCTTTAAAAGGCTCGGAAAAATACCAAATAAATTTTAAAAATTTCAGAAAAATTCACAGAAATTCCTGGAGAGGTTTTAAACTTAAGAAAAATATTTTCAACCTATATTGGTATTAATTTTTAGTTTTAAACAGAAACTTTAATTCTGAAAAATCCAAATAATTTGAATTAATTAATTTAAAATTAGTCTTTCCAAAAAGCAAAAATTTGGGATGTTACAGGATACCCTAGAGCGTGCAAGAGAGCCAGGGTTTGATCTTAAAGCGTACCTGATGAATGCCTACATCCACCCAGTGTTCAAAGGCGATGATGACGACGAGAAATTCTCCATCACCGATGAACCGGAGGCAGAGCAAGTTCTTGTGGCAACCAAGCGGCAATCCAGACGGAACACCCCTGCCCCGAGTAAATACAACGGTTCAGAATCACCTCTGCCTGAAATTGTAAATGATCAACGACTATAGAGTGGTGTCTAGGTCTGTAGTTTTCCAATGTACATTAAGTAAAGAGCACAATAATGCTTTTGAGTATCGCCTGTTTACAATAAGGAGGGAGTAATGGTCAATATAATATACATGAATGGTTCTTTTGCCCTGTGTTTCTTAATGGTGTGCTGCATTTGCAGGGTGATAGTTCCTGTTGTCCCCTCATTTTCTTGGATTATTGTTTCTGCAGTTATGATTTATGATATACGCACCTGTGGTTGGGCTTATTGCTGGAAAATGGCGAGGTCACGAGACCCAACCGAGTCAGGGTGCTACTGAAATCCCGGTTGTCAGGTTTCATGAGTTAATGTGATATTTTACTATGGCTGCATTTCACAAATTTTTACTGCTTGTAAACACTATTTGCCCACATTGGCAGAATGAACTTTATATTTAACATTGTCTCGTTAGAAGATAGTGATTGAAAGAGGGTTCACAGCCAAAGTAGTTCTCAACCTACTGTAGTGCTTCGTACGTCATGCGATAGAGCCAGTTATTTTCGGGATCAACACTGAGCGTCCAGCGGTTACTTCCTTTTTTCGAACGTTTTTTTGTCCTATGTGGAACAAAGGAAAAGTAAGGGAATTTTGTAGGATTTCAATTATATGGGAATTTTTCTTACATGTCCTTTTGGAACAGAGGAATGACTCCCTAAAATCCTATAGAAATCTCTTTCTTACGCATTTTGGAGGAAAACAAACATTAATAGGCCTCTTCTTTTTGGTTTTCAAAAGCTATTTTTAGTTTTTCTACACTAACCAGCTTTTAAGAGGGTGATCGGAATAGCGATGACTTTTGGCTTTTGCTGAAAAACACTGTAGCTGGCTGAAAAAACACTGTAGCTGAGTTGATTTATTGGGTATAATTAAATCTAAAAAAATGTAAAAATAAAAGCGGCACGCGAATCTAGAGCTGACGATGCAAAGGAATACGGGAAAAAAAATAAAACACAAAAAAACAAAAATACAAAAAAATCAAATAAAGACGAAAGTGCTACAGTGCATTTTGTCGCTGCTACAGTACTTTGATCGCTAAACAGTGAAAAAACCTCCATTCTGAGCGCAGTCTAAATAGAATGACTTTTTAAGGTGGAGTCTACAAGTTGATTGTAATACATACTATAAAGATTTTATTTATATCAGCTACAAGTTGATTGGAGTCTAAAAGGGAATTTTCTTACTCGGTACTCTTTTTTACGAAGCTCAAAAGTCATAAGCTATAGTCCAAAAAAATATGCCCATTTGCTCAAACCTCATGGAGATTTTTCTTCGAGAATTCTAAGGTAATCTCCCCCCTCCCTCCCCCCAAATCTCCCTCCAAAGTGACGCCTTTCTTCAAAATTCTTGTATTATGACATTATGTTTCTGTGTTTTTCCTATTCCTGCATTCTAGATGATGCCTAAGCATAGTTGTGCTTCTACGTGTGTGCGTGAAGCGGTGTCTCATGCGTAGATTTTTTTTTGTGTGGTTTAGAGGACAAAGGAAAGCTCTTAGATGCGCTAATTCACCATAGATGACATCACGTTCCTGTGTTTTTCCTGCATTCAAAATAGGATCTTAAGCATAGTTGTGTTTCTGCGTGTGTGCTGGAAGTAAGAGGCATCTCATGCGTAGATTTTTTTTTTGTATGGTTTAGAGGGTAAAGGAGAGCTCGTGTGCGTTATTTTTTAGCTGCGGCTGATAGTTTATAGTTATGGCTAATATCTTTTGATTATACCTCAAATGCTCTTACGAATGAACCAAATATCGATAAATCGTTTTAAAACGATAGTAAAGAAATAGCATATTTGTTTATTCAAAAAATTATATAGTCATAATATAAAAAAACAGAGCCCTTGAGGGGAAAATATCATATGCACACGGCTAATGTGGCCCGCCTGCTCGTGATCCAACCTGCCAAACGCACGCGGGCAAATTTCACCAACAGTTTCGCAAAAAAAAAACTTGAGGGGAAAATGTCATATGCACACGGCTAATGTGGCCCGCCTGCTCGTGATCCAACCTGCCAAACGCACGCGGGCAAATTTCACCAACAGTTTCGCAAAAAAAAAAAAAAACTTGAGGGGAAAATATCATATGCACACGGCTAATGTGGCCCGCCTGCTCGTGATCCAACCTGCCCAACGCACGCGGGCAAATTTCACCAACAGTTTCGCAAAAAAAAAAAAAAACGTTCGTCCTCCCATCTACAATCCCAAACCCGGGACCCTGCTTCCTCCACACTGTGCTCCCCTCTCAATTCATTTGTTCGAAAAAATAGCATGAGTTTTAATTATTTTTTCACAGGGAGTTTTGTAAATATGCAACAAGAGGGGTTGCTATCTATGGGCCTAGCGCAGCAATATGTGATTGAAGAAATTTGCGTCAATTCGTTGACAAAGCTTCTTTATCATTTCGGGAGTAGTTGAAGCAAGCAGAGAGCACTAAATTCACCCAAATCTTAATAATGTTGCAGAACTCGCTAAATAAAATATGTAGAATTTTGCTGTCTTATCTGAGAAAAAAATGCTGTTCAAATCAAAGTAGATTATAAATAATATGTATACAGAAAGAAGATACAAACAGATAACGCACACCACCAGTGTATTCCATGGACTACCACACAATGGCAAATTTAACGAATAGGACAACATATACGCAATACAAACGCTGTGATGCCCATTCCAGTAGCACTCAAATTTGCTTTGAACTTCATAACTTTGATGATCGAAGCCCCAGGCTCAGCTCAGATCATCTTGCTCAGTGCCACTGGATTATAAAAATCAGCTTTTTTGATGCACAGCAATTACATGAATGTCCATCTCCTTCAGCATGACCGACCGCCCACAAGAGTCACATGGTGCAGTCCTGGATCCACAGGTACTCTCATGCTCACACATATTTCGAAGCCGATCTCGAGCATCAAGTGGTTCTCCACCAGCATGAACCGTGTCGCCACAAAATCGGCACACAATCAAGCGCAATGGGCAGTTTGAGGATTGGTGTTGGACCTAACATTGAAGAACAAAGAAAATTAGCCACTGGACCTAACATTGAAGAACAAAGAAAATTAGCCATGTGACTTAATATACCAACACTATCAGTAAATTAAAGAACGAGGAAGAAACAAAAGGTGATAGAATTCTCTACTATTTGAAATGGGTGAGAAGCATTATATATACAAGTGAATGCTGAAAATAGATTGGTACCAAAAGTGTAACATGCAAATAACATTATCATATAAAAAGTGGTGCAGTAAGCAATTTGATAGAACCACAAGTGGAGAAATGTCTTCTATTGAAAGCACACAGTGTTAGTGATATGCCCTAGAGGTAATTATAGAGATGATTATATCACTTCTATATTTATGATTTTTTGAATAATATGTTATTTTGTCTCTTCAATAAATATCTTTCATATTTATCAACAAGTATGTTATTTGTTCGCAGAACTCTTTATTCATGTTTTGATATTATTTTAAATTATTCCTGATCTTATATCATTATTTGGGACAATTATAATTTACAGATCAACACATATATTAATTGATGATCATATTTTAAGAATCATGGATATAAGATATCAAATCAATAATGTGAACATATGTTAGAAAACATAATGTTGGATCGACCCGCCATGAGACACTATGTGAATTGTTATATTCTTAAGTGTCATCAGTTGATCTTATACATAGTGTATATAAAATCCTCAGACCTGTGAATGCCATCGTTTCATACATGTGTAATAGTTTACTTAGGAATTACCAAACACTACTCCGTAACTAGGTAGTCATAAAGGTAACTTTCGAATTTACTATGAAACATGAGGAGGAATATGAGCGATTAAAATAAAATTTGCTCCTATATAACAAAAAAGATATCTATAGGTCCCTCAATATAGTTGGATTAAAGAAGTGCATGGTCATACCGAATGTAGTTGATAAGTCAATCACAACTAAGTAATCTATTACAGGTTCAGTGAAAGATCGTGCTATCATAGGATAGCACGCTTCTCATCTTAAGTTCAATTTGGTATCATGAGGTAAAAGCATCGGTACATAAACACTATATAGGTTTATCCGATATGATCTTTATGTATGTTTAGGAGTCGTTATGTCCTATTAAAGACTGATACCGACTTACGGACTGGATGATATTTTTCAAGTGAGATTCAATCTCTACTCGTATCGAATAAGAATCCGATTAGAGGGTATATTAGGAGAGGTGCTAGGGCTGAGGGATACATTCGGAAACACACCCATCGAAACCCTAGCCACCACCTTTCACAATCCCGGTCGTGCGCGCTGGAGCTAGTACACCGACGCACGGTGTTCCATTCCTGGATGTGTGGACCTCAGTAGTGGCCCTGCTACGATTGTAGCGCTGATCGGGATGATCGCGAGGAGACGGTTGGCCAGAGGCCGATCGATTAATTCCACTACATCGACGTGCTCTTCGTTGAATTAGCCGCTTCAACTCTACTTCCGCTGCACTACACGTCTGATGGTAACGATCTATAATCTCTTACTCGCATAGCTTCCTGGTTTACGTGGTAGAAAATTTTTATTTGCACTAGCCTAACCTATCCATATCCCAACACACAATTCATGCAAAATTCAATAAGATAGGAATATGCTTCAAAAAGTAAGCTAGGAGAACTGAGAACTTAGTTTGTTGTAAAGATTATGAATAAAAGAAGGCAAGACATACCATATCTTCCTTTTCTAGAACCACCCCACAGGGGCAGTGCAGTGGCTCATGGAAAACTTTCATGTGCTTCTCCATTTCCCTCTGCTGGAAAGCTTTCCCGCATTTATTGCAATGCACATGATCTGCTGCTTCCTCCTTTCGAAGAACAACTCCACACCCATCATGCGTGCAAGCAACATTGTGTCTCACGCAGTACGCCTCATGCAGTAGTGAAGTTCGGCTAGATATATGGCGCTTACAGTTCTTACACAACACTGAATCAACATCAACACTAGACGAGGCACTAGCTTGCTCACCAATCCTTTGGTTATTAATAACATCCTTAATAGCTACAGAAAGCTGGTACTTTGCTGTTCCCTGGAAACCATAAACTCCAATACTGTACGTACCACCGACCAAACTAGCATCCCTTGGTTTGAGTATAAGAACCTTACATCCCATTTCATGAGAAGACCACTCATGACGGTGCTGAGTTGGGAATACTAAAGGATGCCTTGATACATAAATATCAGTGTCACCACCATTTGTATCAGCCTCTATCTTAACCTCAATATTTGCACACGCAGAAGCTACTTTCTCACTGATACCTTCTTCAACAGAAAATTTGTAGTACCTAAACTTTCCTTCTTCCACAACTCCAGATTCAACCTTCCCAGTCTCAAGCGGCACAAGCACATGCTGATTCTCTTCGTTGTCCAAAACTGAATCCGATCCCTCAATGTCAACTTCAACATCCGTCTCGAGGACAGAAACACTTGATGAAGGCTTCAATTCAAGAACCTTTAACTTATACTGCAATCGCCCATAGTTCACCAGGACAACATCATTTTCAGATAGCGTTGCGTGATTCCGGAGTGCAGTTTCAAGGACAGCTCTGTGGTTAGGGAGATCTGAGAATCCCACTCCTTCCGGCTTCAGCTTCGCATATGTCCCTTTGGGCAAACTAACATACCTCACCTCAATCAGATGAACATCTAGGCTGTCATTCTGAAACAGATTATTCCAAACATGTGGTGGGAGTTCCGCAGAGCCTTCCCTTGCAGTGAATTCAAGAACGCCACAGCAGGTTGCCTCCTTAGCGTCTTGATCCTGAGATGCACCTGGAACTCTGTCCATAACCTTGGACAACCTGAAGTACATGGGACCTTTGTCCAGCGCTCCTTCATCAGACAACTCCTTAAAGGAAGACGGTGGCAACTTTATCTTATCCCCTGGACCATCATATCGCAGTGCTTCAAACATGAGTGAAAACGAGATTCCCTTCCCCAGTTGCATCACCTCTTCCATTTTCTGCTCAGCCTATTAGAAAAATACATAAATAGATTGTCATCAGCACCCAGTGGCATATCATAAGTTAAGACTAGAAGCTAAAGAAGACAATATAAACATTTCATAACTCATTATGAGCAGCAAGCAATCGAACTGGACTATGAAGAGTTAAAACATACAAGAGTACCCGCTAAAAAATTGAAGTGGCTAGGAATTGAAATTGTTTCTAAAAACAAAGGGGAAAGATGAGACTGTCTGTGTGCAAGCTATCGCCATGTGTTTGCTCTGGGCCACCAGTATGGTTTTGGGATCAAATCGAGGCTTTCCTTTCAGGGTTTTGGGATCAAATTGGGGAGCAGCCTATCAATTAATTTGCCAATCAAAAAGGAGAAAAAAAATAATATCAAGGACCAAGCGTTGCAAAATGGATCAAGGACCGTCCCAATTCCCCCAAATCCTCAGGTATCTCAGGTGATCGATCGTCCTAGCACTAGAATGCTTTGAGCACCAAGGGCTTCTCCTACAGACATTGTAATTGCTAATCGAGGCAGACTACTGAAGAACACAGCAATCATCATACGAGGGTTAGGTTTCGTCCCGGCTCGTCGAGTCTTACCTCTTCCTGCGCGCGGGCGGCGTCGAGGCGGCGCTCGCGGTGTGAGGCCTCGAGCGCGTCGCGGCGGCGCGCGGCCTCGGCCCTGGCGCGGCGCTCGCGGTCGGCCTTGGCCTTGGCGCGCTGCACCCGCTCCCGCTGCTCACGCTCCAGCTTCTCCCGCGCCTGGCGCAGCTCGAAATCCATCTCCGATTCTCGCGATCTGATCCGCCCCCCGAATAGAACGCCTCTCGCCTCCTTTTTTGTTTCCTCACGGCGAGTCGTGACGGCGGAGGGAGAAGAATTATATGGAGGCGTCGCGTCGGGTCGGTGGCGGCCGGAGGGGAAGGAAGCTTCTGGAGATCGCGTGCGGGGTGCCGTGCGGAGGTCACGTAATTGCGGACGCACGGCCACGGCGGAGCGGGCCCGGATGGTCAGTGACTGGCTCGTCCTCTTCTCTATCGTGTGGGGAAATAAATGTGCAGTCCGATTCGATGTACGCACGGATTCCAACTTTCGAGTCCAAGCTCTGTTCTTTTTACTGGCGCTCTATTTTTATCTTATTTTTGATATGATAGTGATTTTTAATATGATAGTAGATGATAAAGATATTGATATAAATAGTGTATATGATTTTTTATTTAGAAAGTTATTTGGAGAAACAGTTTTGAAAAATTATTTAAAGAAGTTATCCTATTTATGTTGGTTTTTAAAGAAGTCAAAACTAAAAATCACTTTAAAAGATCAAAAGAACAGCGGTGATTGGTAGCAAGACAAACGATAAATTTGGTTGTTGTTTACTTGTGGGTCGGATCTGGTAATGGTAATTAAGGATTTTGGATTTGTGGTAATTGACGTCTTCCACGACTTTCATTTTGAGTAGCAATGTAGCATTACTCTCCTTCCTCCTTTGGTTCGCATTGTATTACTTGGTTTTGTACGACGTTCGAAATGCAACTTTAACCATTGTTAAGAGTACTATAGCTCATGTATTCTGCCATTGTAGAAAAAAAAATATCGTTTATTTGTATTGTAGCAGATGTACTGTAACAATCGATCAAGAGTGTTGACCAGTTCTTCGATTAGAAGACCTCTCATCACATCTACAATCAAGTATTTTGTCGAACATTGTTTTGAAAATATGGATATGGCATGTATTGACTAATATTCAATCCAAATTTCATCCAATTTCGCCTATACAATTAGCCCACAACTCAATAATAATGAGGTTTTCACGGTTTTAACCTTTTCTTTTTCTAGGCCGAGTTCAAGCCAAGTTAGGAGGTGTTTGGATCAAAGGGGCATTTTGCCACCTCGCCTATATTTTTGGGTTTTGTCTGTCATGGATTTCTTACTTGTTTGGATTGACTCCTCACCCTGAAAAAAGTGTATGTATTGACACCACCTATGCTTGTTTTCTTTTTCTTCTCCATGAGACACCATCGATGCTTGTTGATACATGCATTATCTAAAGCTTGTAGGGCTCCTTGGAATGCAGGAAGCGAAAAACCAATCTTTAAGTAATGGAATTGTTCTTAAAAGGTGTTTGATGCTAAGTAGGAATTTTGCAGGAATATGAAGAGAGATCTATATGTTCCTATGGATAAAGCCATTAATAGGAATACTAGAAGCTCGTTCTTTCGTTCCAAAGGGCTGTATAGAAAGTTTACAATCAGATTCGATTGCTTCAAAAATTTCTTCAAGAATCATGCATCTCGAAGAGGGCCTTAGTTCAATGTGCATCAGCAACAACAGCTTTTTTCACCTAGCTTTTCAAATCGTCCACATTCACGCTGGCTAAAGCCTATACATGTGGACATTCACATAACCTGAATTACTGATATGCATCACATGAAAATTTGGTAGAGAAAAATGAACGTTGTATGCCCATCGTAGTCGCATAAGAACAGACCGACACAGTGTACGTCCGTTTCTACTTTCTATTACAGCGCATATTATTATGACCCTTTTGCATAGGATTTATTCATCATATACCCTCCTCTTAGATTGAAATTCAGGATTTACCCTCCGACCCGCGTGTCAGTGACTCATCCCGACTCTACATGTCATTGAGTGAGGAGGGTAAATCCTGAAACTCTCAAATGTGGGGAGGGTATATGATGAAGTTCCAAAATATCAACCAATCCTTGTCAGGGAGAAGCCGGTTTCCAATTAACGGGAGAGTGATGTCCGGGCTCCCGGCAGGTTATGTTGTAGTGGAACTAAGCTCGACAAGGCTCCATCCTTTATCCGCCTCAATTCTTCATGCTTCCCTTTCTCAACTATTGTCCCGTTCTTGAGGACGCCGATGATATCGGCACCTTTTATCGCCGACAGGCGATGAGCCAGTGCCTCCTGGACCACGCGCTCTGACTCGGCATCCAGCGCGCTCGTCGCGTCGTCATCCAGCAGTAGCACCTTGGGGGTCCACCCTCTCGAGCAACGCGATCGCCGTGGACTTGCCGCTTCCACCCTCTCCCACAAGTGCGGCAGTCTGTAAGGATAATGTCACCAAATTACGTTCTGCACCACAGCTAGCAATGTGTAAAGAATACTGAACTGATGTGCTTCTTAGTTAAGATAGGAAGCAACCTTTCCACAAGGAATGAATGCTCGAATGCGTCGCTCTTCTCTTTGAGCATTTGTACCCACATCATCCGACTGTAGTCATCGACAATTAAAAGAAAGTAGTTGTTCCCGGTAATAGTCGATGGGGTGATCGGTCCGCAGAGATCTGCATAAATGAATTCTAACCGTTCTATGGCTCGGTACTCGACCATAATTGGGAACAGGAGTTGTGCCTGTTTTGCAAGCAAGCAACCTTCGCAGATTTAAGTGGGGTGACTTATCCTTGGCAATCTGATAACCATTGCCTTCTCTCCCATTGACCTGATGGACTGAAAGTTGATGTGTCCCAATCTTGCATGCCACAGCCATGCCTTATCCTCCATGCTTGCTAGCAAACATACCGGCTCACTGGTTTCCAACAAAACCTTATAATGCTAATTTCGAGTGCATTCAACCTTCATCAAGAGTTTATTGCACCGATCATACAACCACAGAAAGGTATCATAGATAACCACATTGCTCCCTATCTCCGTTAGTTCTCCAATACTCAAGATATTACTACATAGATCTGGTATGTAATATACCTCTGTCAACAGTCTTTGTTCACCTTCTTTAAATTTGAACAGAACTGAACCTTTTCCTTTGATCTGAACAGCAGAGCCATCTCCAAACTTGACATTGCCTTGAACCGATTCATCGAGTTCATAAAACTTTCCTTTGTCTTTGGTCATATGATTACATGCCCCATTGTCAAAGTACCATAAATCGGAGGTAGTCTGAAAATCCATGCCAGTCCGTAATATTGGTAAGATCTTCTCTTCGTGCAGTAAGACTATCTTCTAAGTGTCTTCAACTGTTGTCACCATCAGTACTGGCTCATCCCGAGTCTTAGTAAGATGCACCTCCTTACCATGCTACTTGCCTTTGCACTCTGAGGCATAGTACCTGTGTTGGCTACATTTGAAACACTTGATATGAGTTTTGTCGCGGCCCGTCCCGGACCAATGGGTAACTCTTTGACAAGTCATGGTTGTGCCACCCCGGCCAACACTGCCTCGCCCACGGCCTCTCCACTGACCTCTTCCTCGTCCTTGGAAGTCACTTCCTTGACCACGGGTACTTCCTCCTTCAGGGCTCTCTACTCTTCCTCTGGAGGTGTAGGTTGACTGCTTGGAGTTGAAACCTTGTCGTGGTTTCCACTCGGTTTGGGAGAACAACAATTGATCTCCCGCATTGTTGTTATTTGATCACCGGTTGAGTGTTTTTTCATAAGCTTTGAGCTGTCCAATTGCTTCTTCAAATTGTATCGTCTCAAGATCCGAGTACTGCTCAATCGATGCCACCAATTATAGACACTTATCCGATACCGAGTCTAGAAGCTTCTTGACTAACGTGGCATCCTCCAATGTGACCCCAAGAGCATTGTACTTAGCTGCCATAGCACTCAATTTCCCGTGAATTCATCGATCAACTCTCTTTCTTGCATGCGAATTGAATCGAATTTTCTTTTGAGTGTTTGCAGATAGGCCTTCTTCACTCAATCAGCACCGAGATATTGAGTCTTCAGACCATCCCATACCTCCTTGGCTAACGTCTTCTTCACGATCTTCAGAAGGATGTCTTTCGGGACGGCATGGAAGAGGAACGCGTGTGCCGCTTTGTTCTTCCTCTCGTCTGCGACCACCCCGACCATAGGTTCTATTGCCTCCTAGAATCCTTGTGCATCCATGATCGCCTCCATCTTAATTGCCCAAGTGGTATAATTGGTTGCAGTCAACATCGGGATCTAGTGCGGCACTCCGCTGCCATCCCTTGTAGCCTGATGGATAGTGAGCGCAATTGCCGAAGATCACGAGTATCTTAGATTGGCTCTGATACCACTGTTAGGGTGAAACCTTCCTAGTCGTAGAATACGACTACGTGAGGCTTCGACCAAACTCGTAGGATCTTTGACTGCTCCGCTTGAGTCTCCGACCTCTTCAACGCTTGAACACTGTAGATTCACTACTACTTACTCGAACACAGTAGATTTTGTAACCACTCGATCATCCCGATCTCAGTGGCTACTCGGACTCTGTCTGATCTCAGCAGCTACTTGGACTCCATCTGATCTTTTTTCAACTTCGCACTCGAAGTCGATCTATCGACTTGCTCAGATAGTCGTAGCTCTTTATGATCATGAGCTCAGGTGGTCGTAGCTCTTCACGACCTTTCGAGTGCCCGTGTCCCCTTTGTTTGTATCTGTACTCCTTTGTTCTCGAATACGATGGCGGCGTTATGATATCGTATGAGAACTTTAATATACAAGATCGTTTTATGGTGCTTCCAATCACCACTCCTTTTCTGAGGTAGGCTCCCCTCTATTTATATT
Organism: Melocanna baccifera; assembly: GCA_036346265.1. Lineage (NCBI taxonomy): Eukaryota > Viridiplantae > Streptophyta > Magnoliopsida > Poales > Poaceae > Melocanna > Melocanna baccifera. The sequence continues at coordinate 339,804 of JAYEVJ010000119.1, read as the reverse complement.
CAAGATTACAAAGAACATCTATAATTACAAATATAGACTCAAACTCGACTTCTTATTGTTGTAAAACACCAAAATTGATTCTACTCAAACTCTAGGTCCGATTCTACTATCGAGTTAATCCGACTCAAACTAATCAAGACTAGATTAATTCTAACATACTTTGTGGTGATGATGTCCGAGGACGTGTTCGAGTTCGACCCAGTTTGGGAGCGAGGGGATGAGGCAACGAGTTTCGACACGGGCACCGAGACGTTCACATAGGGGGCCATTGGACCGTCCTCACGGGGGGACATCGGGCCTTCCTCAGAGGGGATATCCGTCGGTTGCGCAGATGTTGTCGCTGAAAGAATAAATCCCGTGCGTGCATGGAACTGTTTCATACATACGGTACTGTTCATACGTAACCGTATATGCGTGTTGCCGGATCGTCTCAATGTTTCCAAACGTGGCGACGCTTCCGCGTAAACTGTCGGGTGTAACCGATGTGTATCAACCGTGTATAAATAGCATCAAATGAAAACAGAAAATTGCATTGTGTTCAGAGCAGCAAGAAGCAAAAAGTCTATTTCTCTCGCGTGTGAAGGTTTGTGTCTGTGTTCTTCACAGTCTGGGCGTTCTTTCCAAGCCGATTTCAAAGTTTGGCTACTACACGTGGTATCAGAGCTCGTGGAGCCTTTCGACGCGAAGATGACAGGCGGAAATGGTACTCGACACCGCCACCCTTGCTAAAGGGCAGCAGCAGCGCGCTGCACGAAGTCGTGGTGGAGCACGTGGTGCGGGAGGCGGGCGCGTCGGTTGTCTACCCTGAGTTGGCGCGCACGAACTACCACGAGTGGGAATTGGTTATGCAGGTGAATCTCGAAGCTCAAGGACTGTGGGAGGCAATCGAGAGCACTAAGGTTGAGCGCCGCGAGGATCGGCTGGCCCTGGCCGCCCTCCTTCGCACGGTGCCATCCGAGATGCGTGCAGCCCTTGCAGTCAAGAAAACAGCGAAGGAGGCGTGGGAGGCCGTGAGGACGATGCACATCGGCGTCGCCCGCGTGCAAGAAGCCAGCGCCCAATAGCTGTTGAAGGAGTTTGAGACCATCACGTTTAAGGATGGAGAGACGGTGACTGACTTCGCCATGCACATCACCGGGCTCGTCAGCAACCTCCGGTCGCTAGGCGAGAAAGTCGAAGATGTGCGCGTCGTCAAGAAGATCCTGCGAGTGGTGCCACCCCGGTACTCTCAGATCGCTATTTCAATCGAGACTCTCCTTGATCTTAAGGAACTCTAGGTTGAAGAACTGGTCGGGCGACTGCGGGCGGCTGAGGATCGTTTCGACGTCGATGCCATCGCCGACAAGACAGGGCAACTGATGCTTGTCGAGGAAGATTGGCTTGCAAAGTACAAACACCGCCTCATGCCCGAATCCTCGTCCAGCGCGGAGAAGGCATACGAGAAATTCCATCCCAAGAACAAGGGTAGAGCGCGGCCGGAGAACCGCAACACCGCCGTGAAGCTGACCCCTGAAGGTACACCACGTCGGAAGGGAAATTGCCGAAATTGCGGCAAGTGGGGGCACTGGGCCATGGAGTGCAAGAGGCCCAAGCGCGAGCGCAAGGCGGAAGCGTATCTCGCGACTGCAAAGGTTGATCAACCGGCATTGCTTATGGCGACATCGAGCATGATCACACGCACGACGCCGCGGTTCGTGCACCTCAATGAGCAGCGTGTCATCCCCGTCGATGAGGATGACGACAACATCTGGCACCTAGACACGGGGGCCAGTAATCACATGACGGGGTGTCGCGCGGCCCTGGCATCCCTCAACGAAAGCGTGCGTGGATCAGTGAGATTCGGCGATGGCTCTGTTGTTGAGATCACCGGTCTCGGCTCGGTGATGATGAAAGCGAGGGACACCGGGCACAAAAGTCCTGACGGAGGTATATTTCATTCCGAAATTGAAAAGCAATATCATAAGTTTGGGGCAACTCGAGGAAGGAGGGCGCAGGATTGAGATCGATGACGGGGTCTGTAGCGTGCTCGACGCTAAACACACGCTGCTGATCCGCGCACCGCGCACTAGGAATCGGTTGTATACCCTGAAACTGAACCTAGTAGCGCCGGTGTGCTTGGTGACCAAGGCAAATGATCAAGCGTGGCTATGGCATGCTCATTATGGCCACATCAACTTCCGGTCGCTCCGGGAGTTGGGCACAAAAGAGATGGTAGAAGGGCTACCAGTGATCAAGCGCGTCGAACAGTTCTGCGACGGCTGCGCCCTCGGGAAGCAGCACCGCTCTCCGTTCCCGGCTGTCGCACAGTACTGTGGCAAGAAACCCCTGGACTTGTTCCATGGTGACCTGTGCGGCCAGATCAAGCCCAGCACCCCGGGAGGTAAAAACTACTTCCTGCTAATTGTCGACGATCACAGTCGGTTCATGTGGGTTGAGCTGCTGGCTACGAAGGACGAGGCGTTCAGGTGTTTCCGCAAGGTGAAGGCTCTCGCTGAGAACGAGCTCGGCGGCAAGCTCAAGGCGATCCGCACGGATCGGGGTGGAGAATTCAACTCCCTCGAGTTCGTGACATTCTGCGACAAGCATGGCATCAAGCATTTCACCACCGCACCATACTCACCTCAACAGAATGGCATCGTCGAGCGGCGTAACCGCACGGTGGTGGAGATGGCACGATGTCTATTGAAGAGCAAGGTAGTCCCAGCTGAATTCTGGGGCGAGGCGGTGAGGACGGCTGTTTACATCCTCAATCGCGCGCCCACAAGGGGACTCGAAGGATGGACACCGTATGAAGCGTGGTACAAGAAGAAGTCAAAGGTGAATCACCTACGCACTTTTGGGTGTGTCGCACATGTCAAGCGACTTGGCCCAGGAGTGAGCAAGCTTTCAGATCGATCGACTTCCATGGTGTTTCTCGCGTATGAACCCGGGACAAAAGGCTATCGGGTATATGATCCAGTGGCCAAGAAGCTGCACGTCACGCGCGATGTGGTGTTCGAGGAGAACTGCGCATGGGATTGGAACGTGGGGAACGACGTCGTGACACTGCCTGCGATGTTCACAGTGGAGTACTACACGGTGGTGACTCCGAGCGATGTGACTAGTGAGTCACCACCGGGGACACCGGCTGCGCCAACATCAATCGAGGCACACACTTCGAGGGTGTCGGCGACAGCAGCTACTCCAACAATCGAGTATGCGACCCGCCATCCGATGCAGCGTACGACACTAAGGGGGTGCCTTTAAGGTACCGCACGGTACGGAATCTACTTGATACCACCGACGAGATCCTCGACTACGAATACAACGGCCTCTGTCTCCTCACTACCGAGGAGCCTAGGAGTGTTGAAGAGGCGCTTGAGGAACATTGCTGGTGCAAAGCAATGGAGGAGGAGATGAACTCGATTCGTGCAAACAAGATGTGGACACCGGCAGTTCTTTCGCACGGACACCGTGCAATTGGACTAAAATGGATCTTCAAGGTAAAAAAGGATCCAGCAGGTAATGTGATTAAGCACAAGGCACATCTAGTAGCAAAGGGCTACGCACAGCGACAGGGGGTGGATTATGATGAGGTCTTCGCACCTGTGGCAAGGCTGGAGACGGTGCGTCTACTACTTGCTCTCGCCGCGCATGGTGCCTGGCAGGTACACCACATGGATGTTAAATCTGCTTTCTTGAATGGTGACCTAGACGAGGAAGTTTATGTTCATCAACCCCCTGGATTCATTATCGACAACGACAAAAGTAAGGTTCTCAGGTTGCGTAAGGCCTTATACGGGCTGAAGCAGGCGCCCCGTGCCTGGAACGCGCGCCTCGACAAGGAGCTACTGGCGCTCGGTTTTGAGCGCAATCCTCTAGAGCATGCCGTGTACAAGCGTGGTGGAGGTGCAGATCTCCTGCTGGTCGGTGTGTACGTTGATGATTTGATCATCACCGGCCCTAGCAGGGAGGTCATAGCAGCATTCAAGGAACATATGTTGAAGAGCTTCAACATGAGCGATCTTGGTCTGTTAAGCTACTACTTGGGCATTGAAGTCATGCAAGGCAATGGTGAGATCACTATGTGTCAGAGTGCTTATGCAGCCAAGATCCTTGAGATGGCCGGCATGAAGGGATACAATCCAAGCCACACTCCAATGGAGAATCGATTGAAGCTAAGCAAGAAGGATGGCACAGCACCAGTTGATGCCACAAGATACAGGAGCATAATTGGCAGCCTGCGCTATTTGGTGCATACTCGTCCTGATCTTGCTTATTCAGTTGGAATTGTTAGCAGATACATGGAAACTCCTACAGATGCGATCGGGCAGCGATTAAGCGGTTCGCGCTATCTAGCGAGGACCATTGGATTTAGGTGTCATACAAGCGCATGAGATCACGAAGCCGACGCTTGTAGGGTTCAGTGATAGTGACCACGCCAGCGATATTGATGATCGGAAGAGCACCAGTGGCTATGTATTCCTCCTCGGCTCTAGTTTGATCACCTGGACGTCGCAAAAACAGAAGGTCGTTGCTCTTTCTTCATGTGAGGCTGAATATATTGCAGCAGCAGCGGAGGCGTGTCAGGGTGTATGGCTCAGTCGTCTCCTTAGCGAGTTGACAGGCCGGCACGCACCTGCAGTCAAACTATAGGTGGATAACAAGTCAGCAATCGCACTCAGCAGAAACCTGGTGTATCATGAACGCAGTAAGCATATAGACACCCGATTTCATTTCCTGAGAGAATGTGTTGAAGATGGCAGGGTGAAGATTGATCACGTCGGTACCGTCGGGCAGCTGGCAGACATTCTGACCAAGGCGCTTGGCAGAGTCAAGTACATCGAGTTACGACAGTAGCTGGGTGTGGTAGAAGTGGCACGAGATTAGGGGGTGAAATGAAAGAATAAATCCCGTGCATGCATGGCACTGTTTCATACATACAGTACTGTTCATACGCAACCGTATATGCGTGTTGCTGGATCGTCGCAATGTTTCCAAACATGGCGACGCTTCCGCATAAACTGTCGGGTGTAACCAATGTGTATCAACCGTGTATAAATAGCATCAAATGAAAACAGAAAACTGCTGATGCGGATACGCACGTGTCTTGTACTTTTCAGTTAAATATATTATTCAACTGGAAAGAGTTATAGAGCCGCATCAAACATTGCCAGGTGAACTCATTCCGAACTAAATATAATGTTATTATTCATAAGAATAGAATACTACCTCATGTCATTAAATGGTACATTCTTAGGTTTGTCGATGGTAAAGCAATGGAGACGCAAAAGGAAGAGGATAACCACATTAGGTGCCAAAGACATGAAGGAAGAAAGACCATTCAGTGGGAGAGCAAAAGGGAGGAGCCCAAGGACTTAAACTACAAGTTTTGGAGAAGATTATTCAGCCAAATTCGTACCTCCCACAAGCACAATTGGATTCAAACTCGGATTCAACTCAGAATTCAATTCGGACTCGGTTTCGGACAGCCTGACAGGCAGTCACTAAAAAGGTCATAACTTTCACAAACGGAGTCCGATTCAGGAGTTCTTGTACTCGTTGGAAAGATAATTTCAAGGGCTACGCAATGGATCTGGCCCCAGCATCAAATTCATCTCGGATCAAAAGTTATGACCGAAACAATATGACGGCTGTAAAATCTAGTTTCCTTTTTGAGAGAGTTCGTATCTAAAACCATATAGGGTTGAGTTGTACTAGGTTTGTGGACTCTATGGACGTCCCAAGGTCCTATATAAGCCATGTATTGGCAGCCTAAGGGCTCAGACCACCTTTGAGAATAATCAATCTATTGAACTTTGTTCGAGTTTATCATTGTTACTGAAATTCCGTGAGGGAATTAGGAGTGTTCTTCAATCAAGATCGTTCAGCCTTTCCGCTGGGAATTGGGTGCACGATAGATCTTCGCTGGTGGTCGCGAAATCGACGCGAGTGTGTTTTGGCGGATTAAAGAGTGTTCGCCCTTGCATTGGCATTGGAGGATAGCTACGATTCATCAAGACCCCGCAGTATCTATCCTACGCCGAGAAGATCGGGCGACCCGTATCATCCGCATCGAGCGGTTTACTCGGTAGGATCTTATCCCTTTACTTTTAGATTGATTTATTTCTGTCCTATAGTCCAATAAACCGAAAATTGCAACAAAAAAATCCAAACCCTAGTTTCACATCTGTTATTTTCGTGAGTTTTATTAAGTTTTGATCCATTAGAAATTTTGTTTACGTGCTGATCTTAGTGTCCTTTTGCGTTGCTTAATCGTTGTTATTTTAAACTCTTGAAAATCCGCTAGTTGATCTTTCAATTAGCATCCAAAAAAAGTAGATTCAATTTACTTTTTCAAATCTTGTTCTAGCTGTCCACATATGATCTTTGCACATCTTGAAAGAATATCACATCCGAATATATCTGGGTTTCCTTTTTCTTGATTGATTTGGCCACAAGAATCTTAGTTGCACATATTCAGATCTTCACTTAAATCCTTTGAACCTTGAGAATAGTCTTTGATAATTGCTTTAGGGCTGTTCTAGAATTATCTACACATTGCTGAACAACTTTGGACTTACGAACAATTAAACCTAGTTCGGCCTTGAGTATAAAAAAAAAGAGCCAAAAAAAAAAAGAAGACAGCCAATTGAAAAAAAGAGAGCAACGGCTTGAGCAAAAAAAAAAAGAAAGAAAGAAAGAAAGCATTGACCGAATTTGGGTGAGTTAATCTTAGTCCATAAATTAAGATTGTGTATTTAATTTCTTTGGACAATCTTGTGCCCTCAAATTCATATTATTGCAATTGGCTAGCGTCTCTCCTAGTACTTGGTGCAAAACGAGCTAATATTCCCGATTGTTTCCTTTAGCTCATTCCTTTTGTTTGCATTGAGTCACATTGATCATTGCGTGTGCGTTCATACACTTCACTTATATCTTTTGGATCAGCACATAGACAAGAGTTTTCTAACTTGGATTATTACTTAATTCAACAACATCGTGAAATTCAGATTGTGTAGGATAAACACTTCCTAACCAAGCTCCACTAAATATCCTTTGCCGTGCAATTGTGGGTCACTTTTAAATCCGCTTGATCATCACTTGCTATTGTAGCCACCACCAAGTGTAAGTTTCTTTTCGGCCTCAATTCACTTTGGAAAGGTAAGAACTTTACTTGGTGAGGAAAAAGTGAGATAGAGTGAACTCCACATATCGAATATATGTTGTGGTATTTGTGCGTTCTTTGTACCACTAATCATGACAGGTGGATACGATAATATGGAAGAGAAGCATACCCTGTGGATCGCTTTCAATTCCACACTTTGAGGAACTTTGCGCAATGAGTTCACCACTACTTCTTCCACCTTGAAAGCGCAACTCAATACCAAGATGAACAATTTCGCACAAGATATGCGCATTGAATTCAATCATCAAATGAAAGTGTTACGCTCGAACATCGTGAATGATGTTATGCGGGCACTTCATCCACAACAAGTCGAAGATAGCTTTAATTCTTTCTATGGCGTTGAAGATCCGTGAGGAGTATCTTGAGTGGGAATGGCGAATGGAGAAAATATTCAGATTTCAAAAGCTTCCCAAAGACCAAGAGGTGATGTGTGCCACTAGAGAATTTGAAGATTATGCTTATAGTTGGTGGCATCAACAACTGAAACGAATTCATTAAATCTTGGTCGATTTGAAGGCACCGATGAGGAGAGAATTTGTGCCACCCTATTATGCATGTGGGATTGCTTCGCTATTTGGGAAGTATCACACAAGGGAGTAATACAGTGCAAGAATATTATTTTGAGCTACAAGATGCATTACGTCGAGCCGGTGTCATTAGTGAACTACAAAAGAAGACATACTTCAAAAGAGGATTGAATTTAAGATTGCCGCTACACTTCAACATAAATATTTTGGTAGTGTGCAAGATCTTGTGAATTGTGCAATTCAAGAGGAGAAGAGACTTATGGAGAGACGTACACCACGCTTTTCTCCCACCCATACTTCAATTTTGCTGCCTCTACTGTGTGACACATGAGAAGATGACTGAGCATGGGACTTTCCTTCGGTCAAGGAGATATATAGTATTCCAAAACTACATATAGCTCCTAAGATACACCACAACCCATGTGAGGATGAGAGCCACATAGCCAAATTGAGTGAGAGTGATAAAAGAGTGAGTGTGTGATTCCACCATATGTGAGGTTGAGAGCATCCAAATTGAGAGTGTGAGAGAGACACCAAAAGAAAAGAGAGAAGTACAAGATAGACAAAGTGAGGATGCATCTGAAACTAACACATTAATATCTACTTCTAGTGTTGTTTCTCACAATGTGCAGGTTGATATTAAAGATGAAGAATTGAACATTCAACAACCGGCACCTTTGAAGCCAAATGAGGAGATGTGAGGATGAGAGCAAAGTTGATATTAAAGATGAAGAATTGAACCACGGAAGGGATAAAGTGTTTGCTGCCCCGAGGGTACATCCTAACAATTTTAAACCCCCAGCACCTACATCATCTGAGAAGGACGATAAAGGTAACACTATTGGTGCTGAATTTAATTGTGCAAAGGTGAGTAATTGTGAGAACTCATATCATCAACCAACAATTCCATGTTCTGAAATTTCTTTACTCAATTTACATAATGTGGAATTGATTACCCATAAGGAAGTTCTTACTAGAATATCTCCTAATGATTCTTTGTACTATATCATGTTTGATGATCCTAGAGAGCTATCTAGTATGATTGATAATGTTGCTGAAATTTCAAGTTCAAACTCACTAGTTAGTATGTATGCCTACACATATAAGTTCAATTTGATTGGAGATTATGGTGTGGATGACAAATTTTATGTTCACAGAATTTGCATTACATGTGATAAGCTTGCTGAATTAAAATCGAATATTATGGATAAACAATCTTATATGCCATGTTATGATCACAATGAGATGGATTTCAACAATATCACGCATCGTTTAGAAAGATTTCATAAGTCTACTTGTTCGATCTTTAATGTACAATCATGTAAAAATAATCAGAGTAGCTAGCATTGAAGCATGGAAGCCGATAAAAATTTTCTTTCCCATATCTAAACAACTAAATCTGATTTTGCCTCTTAATGATCTGTCTATGTACTTAGAAAAGTCGAGGACGACTTTCTTTTATGGGAGGAGAATGCTGTGAAAAATAATATTGAAATGTATACATATTTTGGTCACGACTATATTGATCAGTTTATGCAAAATAATGAGAATGTCACAACAATTGACACTTACATATACCATGCATATGTGTTGTTCTTTTTGTTTATAACACCTTCTGAAATTCATGATGAGATAATCCAAAAAAGTGTTGACGACAAATATATATACCATGCGTACACATTGTATTCTTTGTTTAGTACAATTTCAGTCTATCAAAAGCCGAGGACGGCTTTTCTTGAAGAAGGGGAGGATGATGCGGATACGCACGTGTCTTGTACTTTTCGCTTAAATATATTATTCAACCGAAAGAGTTATTGAGCCGCATCAAACATTGCTAGGTGAACTCATTCCGAACTAAATATAATGTTATTATTCATAAGAATAGAATACTACCTCATGTCATTAAATGGTACATTCTTAGGTTTGTCGATGGTAAAGCAATGGAGACGCAAAAGGAAGAGGATAACCACATTAGGTGCCAAAGACATGAAGGAAGAAAGACCATTCAGTGGGAGAGCAAAAGGGAGGAGCCCAAGGACTTAAACTACAAGTTTTGGAGAAGATTATTCAGCCAAATTCGTATCTCCCACAAGCACAATTGGATTCAAACTCGGATTCAACTCAGAATTCAATTCGGACTCGGTTTCGGACAGCCTGACAGGCAGTCACTAAAAAGGTCATAACTTTCACAAACGGAGTCCGATTCAGGAGTTCTTGTACTCGTTGGAAAGATAATTTCAAGGGCTACGCAATGGATCTAGCCCCAGCATCAAATTCGTCTCGGATCAAAAGTTATGACCGAAACAATATGACGGCTGTAAAATCTAGTTTCCTTTTTGAGAGAGTTCGTATCTAAAACCATATAGGGTTGAGTTGTACTAGGTTTGTGGACTCTATGGACGTCCCAAGGTCCTATATAAGCCATGTATTGGCAGCCTAAGGGCTCAGACCACCTTTGAGAATAATCAATCTATTGAACTTTGTTCGAGTTTATCATTGTTACTGAAATTCCGTGAGGGAATTAGGAGTGTTCTTCAATCAAGATCGCTCAGCCTTTCCGCTTGAATTGGGTGCACGATAGATCTTCGCTGGTGGTCGTGAAATCGACGCGAGTGTGTTTTGGCGGATTAAAGAGTGTTCGTCCCTTGCATTGGCATTGGAGGATAGCTACGATTCATCAAGACCCCCGCGAGTATCTATCCTACGTCGAGAAGATCGGGCGACCCCGTATCAACTGCATTGTGTTCAGAGCAGTAAGAAGCAAAAAGTCTATTTCCTCTCTCGCGTGTGAAGTTTGTGTCTGTGTTCTTCAAAGTCTGGGCGTTCGTTCCAAGCCGATTTCAAAGTTTGGCTACTACAATCGCCAGCGCGGCCACGCTGGCCCACGGAGGCGAGGGTGGCCATAGAGAGGGTGACTCAGGGGCAGCGAACGGGAGCGAGGGGGAGCGGCGATGGGGAGCGGGCTAGGGGGATCTGGTCCTAGATCTGGCCATTGGGGATGAGGAGCGAGGGGGATTCGGGAGGGGTGCCGAGCGATGGAAGGGGGCCTGGCTTCGGGGACAGGGGGGCTAGAGCAGCATGGGGACGCGGGGCTGGGGGGATGTTGCTGTGGATCTGGCCGTCCGCAGGGGGGAGCCGTGGGGGCGGTGAAAGGGAGCGGGGCAGGGCACGTTTGGCCATCGGCGTCGGGGAGCAAGGGGGATGCGCGGAGAACGGGGGCAGCGGATGGGAAGGGACCCAGTCGGGTGGGAGGTGGGGGAAATACCTCAGCGCTCGGAGATGGCCGCATCCATGGCACTGAGCCGAGGCCCGAGGCAGAAAGGAACTTGGGGGAAAGGGAGGGAGGCGGCCTTGCGCGGAGAGTCGTGCACCACGTGTCAGCGATCTACGGCAAGCCCCATCAGAGGGAGAGGGATCGTGGGCTTTAGAGGCTTGGGCAAGACTACTATTCACCTTCTTGTTTGTCTCTTTTTATTTTCTCGAAGCCAGTTCTGTTTGTTTCTACTTAAGTTCAACATATTATATCTCTAGCTTTACAGTTGTAGGTGACTATGATCCATTTTTTGTTTATATAATGGAAGCTGACGAGGATGTTGTCGACAGAGTCTTGACTGCAAATTAAGATCAATGGACTGCATGTCGGAGCCAGTGCGTTAACCAAGCATGACATTGCTTTTGAGACGATCAGTTCAGATTAATTAATGTAAAAGTACGGTATTGTGAGGATGATAAAAGTTTCTGTTTCCTCCGTGGTACAAGCCGTATCTGTTTTAGAACTGGGCTGAGGGGGGAGACACTTAACGAACTCTAGCCCATAACTCTGTGGTTGAGTCTCTTTCTTTCTTTCCTTTCTGGTTTTGTTCATATGTATATGTGGAGCTGAGCTCCAAGGAAATCGCCGCCCTTCGTCATGCACCCTCCGTCGTGCTCCTTGGCATCTCGTCGGAGCTATCCGTCCACTGTGCACGGCCTGCCGTCGTCGTGCGGGCAGAAGCACTTCTCGTCAACATCGTCGTCTGCACTCTCTCCAAATGCATTTGGATGGATCGTCGCCAATACTAATAGTGACATAAGCTGACATTGTGGTGCATACATCCTGTGGTTATAACTCCAAGTCTTAATCTTCTATTAAAAAGTTGAGCGCAAAGTGAAAGTGTAAAAACATGAGAGAGCTCTATATCATCACTTTTTTCTTTCGTCGTTCGATTTTAGGTCTGACGCACACAATTGTACCTAAACTAGGGTGGGTTCTTTAGTTTATGGTTTATGGCTGTGATTTTTGAATTCTGACATATTCATAAGAGGCAATATATATAAAAAAAATAGTCACATACGATTTTAATCGGTATAGTTAAATTCGATACAGTTTATACTATATTTTTTTCCTGTAAATCTCACCTTAGAAAACACACCATTTAACACCGTGTTATTGTAGAATCCCAAGCTTAAGCACATTTCGGACCCGCCCTAGACATTTATACACTCAAGAACTCTCTATTCAGTTACACCTAAGCTAGCTTAGACACTAAATGCACTCTATAACCTTTTTTTAAGATATTTAATTGGTGCTAAAATAGTAAATGTTTAGTGCAAAATAAAGCATAAGAGAACGTCACATCACCACTTTTTTCCGCCATTCACCGCTCGTTTAGGCTTTTTTTCGGCTTCAGCTTCTAACTTCTGCTTTTTTTCACTATTCAGTATTTCGTCTTTTTCTGAATTTTTTAGATATTTTAGACTTTTTTGTATTTTTTTTCCCGTGTTCCTTTGTATTGTCCCTAATGGGTTAACATGTTTTTTCTATTTTTACATTTTTTAAAATTAATTATGCCCAAAAAGCCAAATCAGCTATAGTAAAAAAGCCAGCTACAGTGAAATTTCAGCCAAAAGCCAGAAGCCATCGCTAAAACGAGCGTAGTTCGCTCTATTACGTTGCATTTGAGATCGATACTCATACATTCTACAACCATCTATTGAGATATTTAAAAGCTATTAAAATTGACACTAACACTGGAACCCACTTTAGATATATCTAAAGGGTACACATTTAATCTGTATAAGAAAGCAATTTTACCTATTATATCCACATTATTTTTCTCACCACTCTTCATTCTGAAACGTAATCTGTCAACAAACATTTGAGATAAATTGTAATAAGTTGATGATGGCACATATATTTACTAAAAATTATTTTTTGGTGGACAAACTTTCTTTTCTTACAATCTTTTCAGCTATACATCAACCTATACTTAATTAACTTATTACATAGGGTTACAATCATACAATTTTATTTGGCTAACTAGCTACAATACTTTATCTAAATATTCTATTCAATGAATTATTATTAAAAAAAATCCTATATTAAATTAAAAAATAATATAGTTTCCAGAACAATGCCGTATTAGTTTAGTATATTTTTAAGATGAAATTGCTTAGTAAAGGTAGATCAAGAGAATTATTCTTTGCTAGAATTTTTTATATCAATATAACTATTTTGAACAACTCAATAAAGTTTCATATGAAACTAGAGGAATATGTGGTGGTTTACATAATTTGTAAGGGCGATTTAGTGAAACAATGCATTGTTAAAGGTTTTATTAGTGCAATAGAAGGGAATGACATGGAGAAATTAAAGTTGTAAGTTGTTTCATGAGCTTTCCAACAAGGGAATGATCCATTCTATATATATCGATTAAAATGGGGAGATGCTCACGGTACTTAATCTCATGAAGTACAAGTTCATAGAAGAGAATTTCATCATTGGATTGGAGCATTCTCAGACCAGTACAGAATTTGCTCAGTAGTTTGTTGTTTGACCCTCTACTTTCTCAATGCAGAGCCAGTGCGTATGACACTGTCATAAGTTCAATCACTTGCCTTTTTTGGATTGTTCAAGTGCAAGCCTTCTACTGTGGAGTTTCCGTTCTTTGAGTTTTGATCCTTAAATTATATGTTGATCATGAAGACATTAGTTACAACCTCACTAAGATTTCAAAACTGTTTCGACTGGATATTTGCCTACTGATGCATGTCACATGAGGGTGGAACTTCTAACCCAGTGGTATTGGCCATAAGATATCTCTTCGCGTTATAGAGCATTTTGATCTCAGCAAACTTAGAAAATGTGCAGAGCCTTGGTGACGAATATTCATCTCAACCATTTGAAAAGCATCATGAAGTGCCTGAGCTCTGTGTTAGGTATGTGATCTCAGGCCAAACGGCCAAAACGAGAAAGAGTGTTTTCAGCGCCCTGATCGGGGGAGCTTTCCATATTTTGGTTACGATCCCCCGTTGCAACAGCGCAATATAAAGAAGGGGTTCCGGCCTCTCATACGGACGAGTACGTTTTTTTGTGAGAGCCAAAAAGCCCCGTACAATACTAAAGACGCCCGATCTACTGCGCGCTGTTGAGCAACGGGAAGACCGTCACCGCCGCTGCTACAGGACGCCGCCGGCGACCCTCTGGACGACCTCCACCGACTCTTCCTCACGCCTGCATCACGTAGGCGTGGGTCTTCGCTCATGGTGTTCATTGGTGACCGTAAGTTCTCTCGATCCCCTCTGTACTAGGTGTTCTATGTGTAGGCTAGCAGATAATGTTTCATGCATAAGGATCAAAAGTACAACATTTGATATCAGAGCCACTGCTAGCTCTTCCTAGAACTCTAGATTAATTTCATTTAGAAATAAGAAGGAGGGGATCAAGAAATCTTTTGCAAATCCCTCATGAAATCCCCAAAATTTTTGGGCACCCGGATAAAACCTCAGATCTTTGAACAAAAAAAAAGGGAAAAGGGGAAGGGGACTGCGCGCCGCGCACCACTGTGTTTTTTTCGGGCGGCCGCCGCCCTTGCCGCTCCGCTGCCCGCCCTCGCAAGCCCGCACTGGCGCGCCGCTGCGCTGTCGCCTTGCCGCACTCACGCTGGCGCCCGCGCGCTGCGTTTTCCCCGTGGACGCGCTGCGTGCGCGCGCGCGCGCTGCGCAAGCACCTGCGCGAGCCTGCCTAGCCGGCCCCGGCCCTGCGCCTCCTTGCGCTGCTCGCATGCGCGCATAGGCGCTGCGCCTGAGCAGGCCGCCGGTCGGCCGAGCTCCCCCTCTGCGCACGCCTGGCCAGCTCCTGCGCCGCCCCTTCGCGCCTGCATGTCGGCCCGCAAGGCTGCGCCCCGGCCTCCTGCGCGCATGCAGCTCCCTCCCCTCAGATCCAAAATTTTCGCGAGGGAGCAGTTGGAGCCATTATTTTTGGGAAGTTGCAACCTTTTTTTGACCAGGAAATGAATGGTGGAGGCTTGCCTGGTAGAGATAACGATGGAACTTTCCAATTGGCCCCCCCTAAATTTTCAGAAATTATGTGTTATTTTTCTTTTGGGCCTGAGCATACAATCTTATGTATTTCAGCATTTTTTTTGCATATTCTTTGGGGATATGTATATATATTCATGAAATTGTTTTCATGGTGTATTTTTACGCTGTTAAGTTTTTTTTTCAGTATATGTATATTTCATGTATTTTATGACATACCTAATGTTTAATTATTTATTGTTTGATGTCTCTCATGCAATATATTACTGGATTATGTCTTTAAACTGCTGAAATTTTATGCTATCATTTCCGCTGCATGATGTTCTCCCCTAATTGAATGGAACCAACGAGAAATTCAATTAGAGGGGTATAATTAATTTTTTACGTGCTATTACTTTTGGACCAACGTCAATTGTAATAGCATGTTATCGATTATGTTTATTCTTGATATGTTTTGTTTTGGCCATACTATTACTCTTTGACCAACGTCAATTGTAATAGCATGCCTTAAATTATGTTAAATTTTTCGTCTTCTGCCCAACGGTGATACGAAAATTATTATGAGCATATTGTTAATCATACCAACGTAAGATTAATTTTTATGCAAATCAATTATGTATTTTCCTAATGTAAAATTTTTAAATTTTTTCAGCTGCTGCTTCTGTTATCGCTCAAGTTAATGCAATTGAGCCACCTAATGGCAGCAACTTCCAGAAATGGAAGTTCACCCTTATGACGACTTTCCAGCTCTTGGACCTGGACTATGCGTTTAGGTTCGATGAGCCTGTCGCTCCTAATGAAGGAGATGACAATTTTGATGATAAAATGAAGGAGTATAAAATTAATGCTGAAAAGTGGGAGCGGTCTAACCGCGTTTCACTTGCTGTCATGAAAAACTCCATCAGTGAGGCTATTAGGGGAGCAATCCCTGAAAAGGAAAGGGTGAAGGACTACTTGTCCTCCATAGAGGATCATTTTAAAGGATCCTCTAAGGTTTATGCTATCACACTGATGCACCGGCTCATGAACACAAAGTACAATGGTACTGGAAATGTCCGTGAGCATATTATGACCATAATCAATATTGCTGCCAGACTTAAGACAATGGATATGGCAATTTCTGACGGTTTTGTTGTCCATTATATTATGATGTCTCTTCCTAAGCAATTTGAAGCTTTCAAGGTGAACTATAACACCATTAAAGACAAGTGGACAATGAGTGAGTTAATCGCCAATGTTTCTCAAGAGAAAGAGAGGCTCAAGGCTGAAGGGGGTGATGATGTTGTGAATCACATCAACTCCTCAAACAGAGCTGGTTCCTCTAGAAATAGAGGAGGCTATAAAAGAAAGGGCAAGAAGGAGCAAACATACTCCCCTTATAAAAGGCCACAGCATCCACAACGTCCTCAAGCGCCTAAACACGCTTCAGGTCCTGGGAGCTCAAATGGACAAAAGAAAAATGATGAGTGTCATTTTTGTCAGTCCAAGGACATTTCAAAGATAACTGTTCTGGATGGCTAAAATGGCTCGCCAAGAGAGGTACTTATGAAATTACTTTTGTTGATGAAGCATTTCATGCTGATTTTCCTATAAATTCTTGGTGGATTGATTCGGTGCCATCAGGCACGCATTTAATTCCTTGCAGGGATTCCATATGTTGAGAAATCTCAGAGGGGAAAGAAGCCTAAGAGTGGCTAACGGAATGGAAGCTGAGATTAAAGCCATTGGATCAGTTTCCTTAGTTTTGAAAAATGATTTTGTAATGGAATTTAATGATATTCTTTATGTTCCCTCAATGAGAAGAAACTTAATTTCTTTCTCATTATTAGATAATGATGGATATTCATGTAATTTTGGATACGGACAGTGTCTTGTTTACTTCAATAATAATAATGTTGGTCGTGCCATCCGACACGACAAGCTTTATATGTTATCCCTGCAAGATTCTTCTATATCTATGAATGTATGTGATGTGAATAAAAAACGCAAGCGAATTAATGAGACTTCGTCGAAATTGTGGCACTGTCGTTTGGGCCACATTTCGAGAGGGAGAATTGAACGTCTCATTAAAGATGAAATTCTCCACCCTTTAGATTTTAATGATTCGGATGATCATTGTCTTGATTGTATCAAAGGCAAGTATGTAAAGCAAATAAAGAAAGGTGCTACTCGAAGCACAGGGATTTTGGAATTAATCCATACTGACATATGTGGTCCTTTCCCTATGACATCAGTGGATGGTTACCTGTGACATCAGTGGATGGTTATAATTCTTTCATTACATTCACTGATGATTACTCACGTTATGGCTATATCTATCCCATTAAAGAGAGATCGGAAGCACTTGATAAATTTAAGATATTTAAGGCTGAAGTTGAAAATCAGCACAATCTAAAGATTAAAGTAGTGCGTTCGGATCGCGGGGGAGAGTATTATGGGCGACACGCAACTTATGGGCAGGTTCCTGGTCCTTTTGCCAGGTTCCTACAAGAAAATGGTATAGTCGCCCAGTACTCAATGCCTGGTGATCCCCAGCAAAATGGAGTAGCGGAAAGAAGAAACCGCACACTTATGGACATGGTTCGAAGTATGTTGAGCTACTCCACCTTGCCAGTAAAGTTATGGATGGAAGCATTAAAGACCGTTGCACACATACTCAATCTTGCTTAGGAACATTGGAGAGGGTCATGAAGTACATGGAGAGAGGTGTGGAGGCGGAGAAGACCAGCAAGGACGTCCAAGTTAAGCCGGAGGCCCAGTCTAACTCGAGTTCGAGTTTGCCTCGGCCTTCAGGATCAGCCTGCAGTAAAATGGACGCCCAGGACGCATACGGACTCCGTTTTGGACGTTCCACATATGTATGGAAAGCTGAGAAGGAGACCTTTCCAATGGCTTTGGTCCCATATCAAAATTCGTTCTGAGTCAACGGGAATCATCGAAACAAGTGGATATTCAGAATCTGTCAGGGTGCTGCGCCACCATCTTTTGGGCCGTTCGGCTTTGTATCGTGTTGGAGCCCATTAGAGCGCGTCCAGGGGTTTTGCACGCCCTCACTCCTTTATATACAGCTGCCACCCCCACCATTAGGGTTGGGTTTTGCTTAGATTAATTTTGTCTTGAATAGTTTCGCCGTTCATCGGTTTGTGAGACCCTAACTTTTGAGTGCTAAACCAATACATCTGCAATTTCGTTGTGTTCTTTCTTATTCTTGCTTGTGTTCTTCGATTCACAGGCGAGGATTAGCCTTCTTGGCGAGGTCAACTGGGCAGCGCACGGTTGATAACATGAGGAGACGTAGTGCTGCGATTGTGGGGTTCGGGATATGTTGTTCAGAAGCCGAATCGATTTGTGTCGCGCCTCCACCAAATCGAACATATCCAGAACCTGTTGGAAGATCGGGACCCCGTTCTCACCAAAAACTTCATGTGTGCACATATTCCATGATGTACTAGTAATAACTCCAATAAAGTATTGCATGCATGCATGCATATATGTATGTGCTTGCTACACCATGCATGTATATACTTGCTTTTGTCAGTGCTGCAAATATCTTGGTATCTTCCAACACCATCCATCCGTGCATGGCTGCACCTGTCTCATCGCTAGGAAACCACTCGATTGGCCTAGCTCTCTGCTTGTCTAAGGTACAGCCTATTATGAGTTCTTCTTGTGGAGGTAAAAATGCTTGACCATGAGGCTAGCCGGTATCTTCTTATGTCACAAATGGCAAATTGAAACCACTCCTTTCATTTTCTCTCTCTCATTTTGCTATTCTTATTTAGAATAGTAGATAGGGAACGATGCAAGTATTGCCTCCCCAGGTAGTCCTATTCGTGTATTAGTCTGCTTCTTAATTTTCTTTTTGTACGCATTCCAAAGATAGACTTGCAAGTTATCGCTATCTTTGTTTGCACCAAAGACTTCTTTTCGTCTTCATAAGGCATAAATATGAAAGTTTAAAATGTTTTTAAAATGTTTTTGGAAAATTGAAATTTTGAAAAAGTTTGGAATATTTTCAGAATAGCTGCCATCATGTATGATCTGTGCGGAATGCCTGGAGAAATGGTAAGGCTTCACGGAATCTAACCCGGTGAAAACAATTTCGCCAAACTTTTGGCGGTTATCGACGACAACTGGCCGTATCAGTGAGGGCCGGTAAGCAAAATATTTCGGAAGATTTCAGTTGTGGGGACCATATTTCTAATACAATTCATTTAAATATGAAGATACATTAGATTTCAACTTTATTTTCATGTCTATTTTGTGTATATATAAATATCTAGTTTATCTCGACAAGTATCTACAGTTTTTTCTCAAAAATTCAATTTTTTTTCACAAAATTCAAATTTTATTTTAATTTTTTTGGCCAAAATTTTCTGATAAAATCGGTTATCGGCGTACGTTGTCGCTACCCTCCGGTAGAATTTTGTCACCGATACAAATTTCCCTGATCTAACCCAAACTGTGAATTCCACATGGCTCAGTGAAGGTGAATGTCGATGGTGCATTCAGTTCTGAGAGATTGGAAGGCGCTTCCGGAATTGTGATCCTTAATGGTCACGTTGACGCACTAATGGCCGAAGCTCTTGGTTGTCGAGATGGCGCAAAATTGGCTATTGAATGGAACTACAAGGAGGTAATTGGATAGAGATTCGAGTACTCATATTTTTTTTAAAAAGGTATAAAGAATCTATTGGATAGAGATCTAACACTCTATTCTTTTTTTGGAGGCTATGAGGGATCTGTTGGATGGATATCTAACGTCTAAAAAATCTAAGTGCTCCTAACTTCAAAAAATATTTAAGTGTTTCTTAGCACTTTCCAAAAATATACTGTTTGAAAGTTGTTCAAACGATCATGAAAAATGCTGATGTGCTTGCACGCGCGTGTGAGAGGGTACCTATTATCCTTGAGAATGTCATGGAGTTCTGTTCTTGGTTGCTTCACATGGGAGGTGGTCTCGCCTTCTGCTGCTGGACGAACTTGTTGGAGGATCTCGTTTACAAGGCCCTCCGCATCGTCGCACTCCAACGCCACAACCCAAGCACGGCAAGGGAACGCATCGGAGACACGAGCATCGTCGTAGACTGCCCTCGCGAGGGCGGTCTTTCCCAGGCCGCGACATCCCACGACGGAGATCACCCTCAGCTGCCGTGGATGCGACCCATCGGATTTCAAGAGCAGGTCGAGAAGCTCCCTTTTTTGCTCGCCGATGCCCTCGAGCTCATCCTCAGGAGCATAAAACTAGGCAAGAGAGGAAAACGGATCCCTCATATGCATAAAACTAGGTAAGAGAGGAAAACGAGGAATAAAATTTGCTCGCAGGTGGAGGATGATCAAGACAGCTCTAGATGTATTCTCATATGCATAACAAACAAGAACACCAAAGTAATTGAGGCAAAAATACTTAGATCAAAAAATCACTCGGAGGGTAAAATTAAGGAAAAACTAGACAACTACAAGAATTTACCAAACCTGATATTTAGATGCATGAGGATTGATTTCCATGGAATATTTTTATCACTAACTCATCCTTGGCATTTAGCAAGATCAAAAAAAGGAAGTAAGAAGATCAAAACCAATTGAATCAAGAGCAAATCAACTAACACAAGAGGGATCCATAAGTGATAGACAAAGTTGATACATTGCTATTTGAGGATGAAGATTTTACAGTCACTCCACCTCGAGGATAAGATAGCACACTATAGCACTCACACTTCTCAAATGTTAACCCTAGAACACTTTACTTTAATGAGCAAAGGTTGGATGGTTAACTAGAAAGTCTCCATTCCAACCCGTTAAAAAGACAAGATAACTAGCACCATTTAACTATAATGGATACTATCCACTTAGCACATATGGGGAAACCAATTAACCCTACACAATATGAGTTTTATTCACATTCTACATTATACATGTTTTTCAAAGCATATAATCCCAAATCCGTTAAGTGCTTAGCTTTTGATCCAACTTGATATTCTCAGTTTCTCCTTAACCTAAACCGTTTTCCCAAGAACCTCTTAAGCGCTGTGGTTTTAATCAAAGATAGTTTTCGTAATTTTAGCCAACTTACCAAAATAACCTTCCTTAACCTGGTCTTCATCTTTTCTTTATAGCAATCGTCATACTTGCCATATGTAGATGCATCATTACTTGCCACATATCGGCAAGCCTCTTCCGTTCTGGTTCTACCGGACCATGTTTTACTTGGACCGACCAAACCACATGGTGCAACTCGTCACTCGAATCCTTGATTATTCTGGGTCTTGGCTCCTCTATAAGCGTAACCCCAATCCTTGTTGTTGACTATGGTTGATTTCAAGCAACCCTACACATCTAAAGACTAATAAATCATTTTTAGGCATAAGTTCTTCATAACTTTATCTACGTTAGCTAAAACATATATCATGCAATATATATGCACTGACCTAGATTAAACTAAATCGTCCCATGACTAATTCCCCAAAATTCCAAAAAAACCACCCAAACCAAAAATGACTCTACCAATCAAACCACTCACGGTGGCCGGTAAGACCGCTAGGATTGTAGTAAAACTAAAAACTGATTTTTGGTGACATTCAAATCCCAAAACCTTTGATATGACAATGGTTCATCACAACATAACCTTGAACCTTCTCACATGATCCTTCAATCCCCCTCTTGATGAACCAATTGGAAATTTTTCAAAAATGCAAATAGGATGCGGTTTTAGACATTACAGAGAGAATTTTGCAAAAGAAGCTTAAAATGGTCACCCAAACATTGCAAAGACTAAAAATGATCATATGAGCCAAAAATAAAGTGAAGCTACTGAAATGACAAATTTTCCACAAAAAAACTTTAAATCCACCAAATAAAATGGAAAATCTCACTCTAAGTCTACATAACAGAACCGTTGTTTCATTTGACTTTGATCATGGTGAGAAGAGATCAAGAGAATTACATCAAAATATTAAAAGTTCAACTTAGCAAGATTTTACACAAAACTCTAAATTATGCTTTAGATATGCATTTTTACTAATTTTTCTCCCCTTTTGACAATAGAGTCATCAATATGTATAAAAATGATAGACCATGATTGAAATAAAGTGACTGTAATTTATTCATTTTTAGCATAAAGTGCCATCAAAATTATCTCAAGTGACTCTACAAGTATTACACTAAGCCATATTATGTGAAGTAGCTATCTAGATCATTGCAAACCATGTATAGTAAAGCTAAAGTCAATTTAAGTAATAATATAAAATTAAATAGATTTTTAACATGTCAAGTTACTTAAGATCATAGTTTAGTCAAAAGTATCTAAACATAAGTCAAACTATATCAATAAACTAAATGAAAACAAGAAGATATAGTTGAGTTTATTTAGAGCGCATATGCATGTACTTGCTACACCATGCATATATATACTTTCTTCCATCGGTGCTGCAAATATCTTCGCATCTTCCAACACCGTGCATGGCTGCACCAGTCTCATTGGCCCATAAATCCCACTCACATCTCGCTAGGAAACCATCGGATTGGCCTAGCTCTCTATTCGTCTGAGATACAACCTCAACGGTTGATCCATAATTTTTGGGATGGATTTTTCAGAGTTAATATAAAATATTATTTAATAAAAATGTAGAGATTCATAGTACAAAAAATCAAACTATAAATTCTGCATAAAACTTGATTTTGGCTAAAAGAATTTTAAACTATCTATTCACCCGCCCTCCTCTAGTCAGCCTTCTTGAACCTTTAACTGGGTTATAGTTTTTTAGATGAATTGGGGAGGGAGGTGTGTGAGTGGGATGAAATCTGTTAGGGGTACAAATATGAAGTATTTAGATCAATTTTTAATATATATATATATATATATATATATATATATATATATATATATATATATACCTACTAAATATAGGATATTTTGCCAAAATTTTAGATGTTCAGCTGAACACCCATAAACTTGATTGGGTCCACCCCATAATAGCCTGTTATGATTTCTTATTGTAGAAGTAAAAACATTTGACCATGAGGCTGGCAGGTATCATCTCCTGATCCAAATGGCAAACTGAAAACACTCCCTTTCATTTTTTTTTTCCTCATTTCACCATTGTGATTTAGAATAGTAGACAGGGAACGATGCAAGTATTGCCTTCCTCGATAGTCCAGTACGTCTCTTAGTCTGCTTCTTAATTCGCTTTTTGTTCGCATGCCAAACGTCGACTCCCAAGTCATCGCTAGCTACTTCTTATCCATTTGTTTGCACCTGAAAGACTCCTATGTCATCGTTGTCTTCGTATCTAAATAAGTGTTGGAACTTGTGCTAAGCCATTTTTTGTGGCTAGGGACCAAATAAGAATTCTCAATGGATGGGGGGGCAGTAGTGCAACCGAGCCCTGATTATAATTTTGCAAAGTTGGGGCATGTATGTAGTCAAACTCCACAATTTCAAGGAAGGTAGGTCTCCTCCCAAGAAACGTACCTAAAAATACAATTTCTATACTTGGTCGTCGCGAAGGATCTGCCTTTTATTCCATTGGCCGAGGTAGATCCAAGTCTAACAACTCTTACAAAATTTTGCTAATTTCATAGTAAGATCAAGTCAAGTAGAGATCACAGTAGCAAAAATCAAAGTATAAATTGTTCATAGTAGAGATAATATCTTGAATAATTTAGAAAAATTACAAAAAAAATTAAGAAAATTTTGTTGAATTGGAAATATGAGATTTAGAACCTAGAAATAGGGATACACTAATGTTGTTGTCGACATGCGTGGCCAGTCTTACCAACCACAGTGGCCTAATCGTCATCACATACTCCCTCCGAGGGCTGTGGACTACCTAGTTAGAGCAGATTTGGCTAAGCATGGTTGGTGCTCGTCGTCGCTCTCTTGCTACCTTGAATTTAAATTCTGCATAAAACTCGATTTTGGTTCAAAGTGTTTTAAATTATTTATTCACCAGCCCCCTTTAGTTGGCTTTCTTGAACCTTAAATATGAAGTATTTGCACCAATTGTTAATATATATTCAATTATACTTACTAAATATAGGATATTTTGCCAAAAATTTAGGTGTTCAACTAAACACCCATGAACTTCATTGGTTCGCCCCGTAATAGTCTGTTGTGATTTTTTCTTGTAGAGGTAAAAATGCTTGACCATGAGGCTGGTAGGTATTTTCTTGTGACACAAACGGCAAACTAAAAACACTCCTTTCATTTTTTTTCATTTCACCAATGCGACTCGGAATAGTTGATAAGCAACGATGCAAGTATCGCCTCCCTCGGTGGTCCGGTACATGTCTTAGTCTACTTCTTAATTTTCTTTTTGTTTGCACACCAAAAATCAACTTCCAAGTCATCACTAGCTGCTTCTTTTCTGTTTGTTTGTGCCCAAAAGACTTCCAAGTCATCGTCATCTTCATATTTGAATAAGTGTTGGAACTTGTGCTAAGCAACTTTTTGTGGCTAGGGACCAAATAAGAATTCTCAACGGATGGGGGGATGTAGTGCAACTGAGCCCTGATGATAATTCTGCAAAGTTGGGGCATGTATATGTAATCAAACTCCACAGTTTCAAGGAAGTGCAAGTCTCCTCCCATGAAACGTGCCTAAAAACACAATTTCTATATTTGGCCTTGGTGAAGTATTTGCCTTTTCTTCCATTGGCCAAGGCAGATCCAAGTCTAACAACTCTTACAAAATTTTGCTAATTTCAGAGTAAGATCAAGTCAAGAACAACTAACGTACCACACACCACCTTACCCTTACCCTTTACTGCATATAACAAATCATGTATGATTAAGTTG
Organism: Melocanna baccifera; assembly: GCA_036346265.1. Lineage (NCBI taxonomy): Eukaryota > Viridiplantae > Streptophyta > Magnoliopsida > Poales > Poaceae > Melocanna > Melocanna baccifera. The sequence continues at coordinate 315,015 of JAYEVJ010000119.1, read as the reverse complement.
AGTGCCACAAGTACTATTTACTATTTTGCTGGCCACCCTTGATGCTAATGTCAATTGTCAACTGTGGTGATGTGCACATGCAAGGGTGTCCATCCAGCCGAAAAATCAGAAGAGGCCTAGTCTTGCCTATATCTTGGGCCAACTTGGGTCTATTAGCAATTTTTGTACCATACCCAATCTACGTTCTTGTCCATTCGTGATTTGTATCACAAGGAAAACTTCATGTATGCACGTATTCCATGATGTACTAGTAATAACTTCAATAAAGTATTGCATGCATCCATGCGCATATGTATGAGCTTGCTGCACTATGCATGTATATACTCCTCCCATCCACAAATGTAGGTCATTTTTGATTTTTATGGTCGCCAATGCAAGACCTTGTCTATGATTTATTTTCATAATATACTACAATGATAATAAATATATATTATGCAAGAATTTTGCAAGAAAAATCCTATGTTATTATTTTATGTGGTCAATTTATATACTTTAACATATATTCATGGTCAAAACTTGAAAATTTTGACCTCACGGGACCCACAATGACATAGCTTGAAAAGCTTGAAGATCAACTTGCAAGTCATCGCTAGCTGCTTCTTTTCCATTTGTTTGTGCCCAAAAGACTTCCAAGTCATCGATGTCATTTTCATATCCATCTGTTTCAGACTTTCAACCTATCAAGGGAGTCATAATATTAAAAGGGACACTAGTTGAATAAGTCCAGTGCAAGGTTGCTTTCTCAAAAACATTTCAAAGTTCTTGAATGATAATAACTTGTTTGGTCATAAACAATTAGAAGTGTACATGCTATTCAATGGAGGGGATTGTTAGCCACACAAGTAACACTCGTGTTGTCATGCGCTTCTACTGCCGAAAAGACTCCCTTGAAAAGACTGATGAATAGTAAAATCAACACAATTTTAAAGTAAGAATCCATGTAACTTTTGATCTATGGATCTGAATGATTTGAAATTTGGCATACTCAATTGGAAGGAGGGCTGGGGAGGATCGACCTATTTCATGGCCTCGCCTCCTTCCCCCCTTTCCCAGGGTGTCACCCCATCTACAAACTCCCCTTATGGCGGATTAGCATTTTACTTTGCAGACTAGGTAGTGGTGATTTCAATGCGGTTAGATCCAAAAAGGAAAGAAACGTTCATAAACCTATTTCAATCAACGATTGAGGAAATCGTTGTCAAAATTGTGACCATTTTTAATTTAAAGGAATGATGCACTAAAACTGGGCAAGAAAGAAAAACGAGGATTCACTACTACAAAAAGGCTTATATTAGACGCCTCATCCAAGACAGTTCAGTAAAACCATTAGTGTTAAATATAATCACACATGATTTAGGTAAGCACCGTCTATAAAGAGATAATATCACAAACGGTTTATGGTGAGCACCGTCTGTGAAGTATCACAGATGGTTCGTACCAAGAACCACTTATGGTATTGCCAAATATCACACACGATTTCAACAATCTGTGATAATGAAGTTATTATAGATAGTTTATATTAAAAATTATCTGTGATATGTTTTTCGCTTCGCAATTACCTAAAATCTCATAATCTCCCACATGAGTTTGAGTAGGATTATATTCCGAGACACCTTTAGTAAAATGGGTATAACTTTTGCATATGATGTCTGATTTCAATGTTCTTATACTCGTTAGAAAGCTAATGATGATCCCAATCCAAAAAAAATGACTGGCTTACGCCCGTTGCCTTCTAAGACCCCCAAAATTAGTCATCTTAGGCCCTGAATTTGTCACAAGTTTTTAATTTCTATTTTTGTCAAAAAAATTTTATCTTCCCTTCAGAATTTGGAATTTGCCTCAACTGCAAAGTTGCAGATCTCATCGAAATCTTTCAAACGAGCATATATAAGTCATATAAAATTTTGCTATTTTATCTTTTGAGACTAGCTGTTTATATTGCACCGATATATTATCTTTGTGATCTACTGTGTGGCCATTTTCACCAACGATTTTTAATAAGAACCATCTGTAACATCTCTCGTATCATAGATGGTTTTTGTTAAGAACCATCTGTGATGTCTCTATCACAGACGGTTTCTAATCCGAATCGTCTATGATATTTCGGTCTCGCCCCGCCACATCACCGATGCACGGCATCTCCCCCAGGATTCTGATCTCACCTGTCCATTCTCTTTTCATCGAATGGCAGGAACCGATCTCCTCCCCATCTCTTGCCCCTTATTAATCCCCCTCTCCCTACTCCAAGAACCAACACCACCAGTACTACTCCAACTCGTTTGTGTGCGACAAGGGTGGGAAGGGGTTCAGCAAGGGCGGCTAGAATTTCACTTGAAGCAAGGTGGAAAGGAAGAAGGCAATGGTAGATCTGCACTATTCCAAGTTGTCGGCGTCGGTAGGGGCTTCTACTTGTTACATCCTAACAGTGTGGTATTTTGTTGATTTTGGCATAGAAGTTGAAAATAGTGTTCGTCGCCTTTTAGTTTCTACTACTTGAAATTTTCCTAGTACATTTGTTTTAGATTGTAGTTTAATGAATGATGTGTAAGTCAAGATTGCATTAGCCTAAAGTTTCTTGTAGTGTAAGTATCTTTCTGAATATGTAACCATGAAACTTATATTTGTGAAATTGTGAGTATTTTCTTGTATATGCAGTGCTATATGTAACTCAGATCTGGAATTCAAATTCAAATATGTCGTTTCGCTTTTAGAGAGCATGACTAGCATTTCCTAAGGCTAGCCGAAAAGTAGTAAAATTTTTAGAAATAGAAAGAACAATCCTAGACGGTTCTTATTCTGAACCGTCTTTAATATGCATCATCACATACGGTTTGTGGCTAGACCTATCTGTGATAGTATACTTTCATAGACAGTTCTAGTTTTGAATCATCTGTGATAGTATGATTTCATAGACAGTTACAGTTCTGAACCGTCTGTGATAGTATACCTTTACAGATGGTTTTAGTTACAAACTGCTGTATTGTGATTATCACAGATGGCTCACAAACCATCTGTCATAACCTTCGATTATTATTGACACATAAATTCAGGCAATTCAAAAAACCGTCTGTGATGATAGTTTTGAACCGTCTGTAATGACCATTTTTGTAGTAGTAAATAAAACTTGCTCATGGGTACAGGATGATCAAGACGGCTCTTGATGTATTCTCACATGTCACAGCAAAGAAGAACAGCAAAGTAATTGAGGCAAAAACACTTAGATCAAAAAATCGGGAGGGGCCAAGTCAAGAAAAAACCAGACAACTTCAAGAATTTGCCAAGTTCACGGTGCTACAAATATCTTTGTATCTTCCAACACCATCCATCCGTGCATGGCTGCACCTATCTCATATGCCCATAAATCCCACTCAAGTTTACTAAGAAACCACCGGAGGCCCGGCTCTTTGCTCATCTGAGGTACAGCCTCAGCGGTTGATCCAAGATTTTTGGGATGGATTTTTCAAAGTTAATATAAAATATTATTTAATAAAGAAATAGAAATTCATAGTAGCAAAAATCAAAGTACAAATTGTTCATAGTAGAGACAATATCTTGAATAATTTAGAAAAATTACAAAACAATTAATAAAATTTTGTTGAATTAGAAATATGAGATTTAGAATCTGGAAATAGGATACACTTGTGCTGTTGTCGATGTGCGTGGCCTATCTTACTGGCCCCGGTGGCCCAACTGTCGCAGCGTACCCCCTCCTGGGGCTATAGGCTACCTAGCTAGAGCAAATTTGGCTAAGCCATGCTTGGTGCTCGTGATCGCACACTTGCTACCTTAAATTTAAATTCTGCATAAAACTCGATTTTTGTTAAAAGAGCTTTAAATTATCTATTCACCAGCCCCTTTAGTCAACCTTCTTGAACCTTTAGCTGGGTTGTAGTTTTTTAGACAACTTGGGGAAGGAGAGGTGTGTGTGGGCTAAAATCTATTAGGAGTATAAATGTAAAGTATTTGGACCAATTATTAATATATATATCAAATATACTTACTAAATATAGGATATTTTGCCAAAAATTTAGGTGTTCAGCTGCACCATGAACTTCATTGGTCCGCCCCATAGCAGCCTGTTGTGATTTCTTCTTGTAGAGGTAAAAATGCTTGACCATGAGGCTAGCAGGTATTTTCTTGTGACACAAATGGCAAACTGAAAACACTCCTTTCATTATTTTCTCATTTCACCATTGTGATTCAGAATAGCAGACAGGGAGCGATGCAAGTATTGCCTCCCCTGGTAGTCCGGTATGTGTCTTAGTCTGCTTCTTAATTTTCTTTTTGTTTGCATGCCAAAGATCAACTTCCAAGTGATCGTTAGCTGCTTATTTTCCGTTTGTTTGTGCTCGAAAGACTTCCAAGTCATTGTCATCTTTGTATCTAAATAGGTGTTGGAACTTGTGTTAAGCGAATTTTTGTGGCTAGGGACCAGATAAGAATTCTCAACGGATGGGGGCTGTAGTTCAACCGAGCCCTGATGGTAAGTCTGCAAAGCTGGGGCATGTATGTCTAATCACACTGTGCAGTTTCAAGTAAGTGCAGGTCTCCTCGCTCGGAACGTACCTAAAAACACAAATTCTATACTGGCCGTGGTGAAGTATTTGCCTTTTCTTCCATTGGCCGAGGCGGATCCAAGTCTAACAACTCTTACAAAATTTTGCTAACTTCAGAGTAAGATCAAGTCAAGAACAGCTCACCTACCACAAACCACCTTACCCTTTACTGTATATAATAAATCATGTATGATTGAGTGCCACAAGTACTATTTCGCCGGATGCCCTTGATGCTGTCAACTGTTAACTGTGGTGATGTGCACATGTAATTCGGTAACTTATCTATCATAGGATACAACTACTAGTCGGTGATCTCATGATCTATAGATTTACATGTTACAACGACCTCCAGTAGCTATTTAGTTATAAGCTAGCTTGCATAACTGGATAGGGGCAAGCTGTTCAACGCTGGTTTATCGCCCGTATACTCACAAATTGATGTAACGTACAGATCCACACTTCATTGATGGCACAGAGATTTTGCCATTTATATATTTGCAGTTTACTCAAAAATATAGTACAGTACTACTGTTGAAAATGTAGGCAATATTTTAATTCCAAGTTTTAGTAGCAGACAAAAGCAATATACTAGCGATGCACAACTAACTAGTGACAGTAGGCTACTCATCATACTTCAGAATATACGCAAGAATAATATTGTATCAAAGTCGTACGAACACACGAACGACTTACTTTTGGGTTTGATGTAGAGCAGGAAGCAGCGCAGGCTTGATGCAGTATAGGCTTGACGCAGTGCAGGACGTAGATGAAGCAGAGTAGGAGCGGTCGCGAAGATATGCGCTGCCCAGAAACCTTATTGCCGCCCCCGTGCAGGTCTTCACGACAGCAATGGTTCGGAGATACCGCTCACCTTCCTTCCAGGTGCACACCGGGAAAAAAGGTCGGCAAAGTTCAGACAGCACAGTACTACCGCACAATATTACGAGAGAGGAAGAAAACAATGGGAGAGAAGAATGGAGAAAATCAGTCACAAACCTGGACGTCTCCAGGCCTTTTATAGACGTGCTAATTACTCTCTAGTAACTGACACCATTAGACTGAAATAATGCTCAAGTAACTGACTCCATTATTCACTGGTAACTGCCGATATTCAAACCAAATATTTACGCAGTCTCATTACCAGTCAAAGAAGTAACCGACTCTATTATTCACTGGTAACTGCTAAAATTTAAAACCAAATTATCATAGACGGTTTCTGAACTGTCTGAATTTTTGCGTCTATGATAATAGACAATTATCATAGATGGTTCGTGAACTATCTATAAAGGCTGACTATCATAGATGGCTATAACCAAAATCCGTCTGTGATATGTAGGACATCACAGGCAGTTATATGTATCAACCGTCTGTGATATGTCAACTATCACAGACGGTTGGTACATATAACCTTCTGTAATGCCCTACATATCATAGATGGTTCCATGTACTAACCGTCTGTGATAGTCGATATATCACAAACAGTTAATACATTTGCCATATGCGATAGTAGGTTTATACCACAAAATTTGTGTCAAAAATTAGAGAGGCTATCTTTTATCTTGTATATACATTATGTAAAAAAATTAGAAACAACCTTAATAGACACCCATGTTGTACACGCCCTTAGAGTTGATTACATAAAATGCTAAGACTTCATATAGTATATGCAAGTCTTGATACACTCTTCTTCCAATTTGTCTTTCGTCATTTTTGGCCATATATATCATGTCTGCTGTCACCTTGTTAGAGCTCACTTCATGTAATGCATTGATTAGGTAACTGTAACATCAGGCGGTCTAAAATTGGCTAAAAGCCTTGCCCATCCACGTGGTAGGCACACATGCATAGCACCTTTCTTGAACTTTTGTCCTCGTTTTGCCCAACAGGTTAACCCAAAAGTGGGCTAACAGGTATATATTAGTGTAACTCAAAGTAAACTCACAATGTGATACTAAAAGATGGGGTGTTACAGTAATACAATATCAGGAATTTATTTATACTACTACAAAGAAGGCCATGTTGGATGTCTTATCATAGATGGTTCTACAGAATCTGTTAGTGTTAAGCTGCAACATAGTTATCTTAGACGGTTTGACTAGCGTGACTGTCTATGTTGCAATCGATGGTAAAAATTGTATGTAATGACCTACTTATCATAAAAGGTTTTTTATACAAATCATCTATGATACATCACAGACGGTTAAGTAATAAAAACCATCTGTGATGTATGGATTTATCATAGACAATTTTTGTGAAAAGCTATCAACGATACATCACAAACTATTTTTTAAAAATCCGTCTATGATGACCAACATATCACAGATGATTATTTTTAAAAAAACAACTGTGATAACATATCTTCTATATATATAAGGGCGAAAACCTAACTTACTATACTCCTGCGCATACTTAGGTTTTCTAACACAACCACGCACCTTCTCAGCTCCCCCTTCTCTATATCCAGCATCGCCGCCTCCTCCTCAACTCCCTGTTGCCATCGCCTCCTCCTCGGCTCCCCGTCGCGTGGCTCCTCCTCCCAGCTCCCCGTCGCCTCGTCCTCGACTCCCTATTGTGCGGTAATCTATGTAGCTTGTTGTATTTGTACCCGCACCGACGTCGTCGCGATTAATCCGCACCGCCGTTGAGCTGGTTGAGGAGAAGGTGTTCGCGGCGCAATATGACGCCGTGGACCACGACACTCGACGCTGGATCCTGGACACCGGAGCCACCAATCACATGGCCGGGTCCAGGGCGGCGTTCTCCGACCTCGACTTGAGCACCAGCGGCACGGTGCGTTTCGGCGACGGGTCGGCTGTGCGGATCGAGGGAGTCGGCACGGTGCTGTTCGCCTGCAAGAATGGGGAGCACCGTTCGCTCCCAATACCTACTACATCCCACGCCTCACCGCGAATATCATCAGCCTCGGGCAGCTGGATGAGAGCGGCTACCAGATCTGCATCCAAGATGGAGTGATGCGGCTTTGGGACGAGCAGCGGCGCCTGCTCGCAAGGGTAGACCGCGGCCCAGGACGTCTCTATGTGCTTGACGTCAACATTGCACGCCCAGTTTGCTTGGCGATGTGCGGAAGTGAGGATGCGTGGCGCTGGCACGCCCGGTTTGGGCACATCAACTTTGCCGGGCTGCGTAAGATGGGGCGAGAAGGGCTGGTCCGCGGGCTGCCAGTACTGAAGCAAGTCGACCAAGTGTGCGAGGCGTGCCTCGCCGGCAAGCATCGCCGCTCACCCTTCCCACAGCGCGCGCAGAGGCACACCACCGAGCCACTCGAGCTCCTGCATGGGGATCTTTGTGGTCCATTTTCGCCACCGACGCCCAGCGGAAATCGGTACTTCCTCCTCCTTGTTGATGACTACAGTCGCTTTATGTGGATGGCTTTGCTTCCCACCAAGGACGCCGCATCCACTGCCATTAAGCGCATCCAAGCTGCAGCCGAGAGGAAGAGCGGCAAGAAGCTCCGTGCGCTTCGCACGGACCGTGGGGGAGAGTTCACCGCTGCAAGCTTCAACGACTACTGCGCCGAGTTGGGTGTGCGTCGCGAGCTCACAGCCCCGTACACTCCACAGCAGAACGGGGTTGTTGAGCGCAGGAACCAAATTATCGTTGGGACAGCACGGAGCATGCTCAAAGCAAAAGGACTGTCAGGTATATTTTGGGGGGAGGCAGTCAATGCAACAGTATCGCGCCTATGATCCGGCTACCCTGCGGGTCCACATCTCCCGGGACATCGTCTTCGATGAGGAGGCACAGTGGAGATGGGATGGTGATCTAGCCACGGGCGTCGACACCGACTTTGTTCTGGAGTACAACTCTGTGACCCAACTGGGTGTGATCACCTCGGTCCGGTTGGACTCGGAGGAACAACCTGCTCTACCTTCGTCGCCTGCATCTCCACCAAGCCCGAGCACACCAGCCTCAAGTCCGACGCCATCCACAAGGGCACCACCTGTCAGTGCGCCGCTGGTGGAGTTTGTGTCTCCTCCTCCCGCAGCTGAGGAGAACCTCGATGCTAATCATGATGGTGCTCCACTTCGTTTCCGCAGCATCGACAATCTGGGTCCGGCAATACCGCCAGGACTGGCCGACCGGGAGGTCCAGGAGGAGCTGCTGTTGGTGAGCGGGGAAGAGCCTGCTACGTTTGTGCAGGCCGAGCAGGAGGAGGCATGGCGCAAAGCCATGCTTGATGAGATCCTCTCAATCGAGGAGAACAAGACCTGGAGGCTGGTTGATCTGCCAGCTGGACAACGCCCGATAGGACTCAAATGGGTGTACAAGTTGAAGAAGGATGCACACGGCGCAATAGTGAAGCACAAGGCGCGGCTGGTTGCTAAAGGTTATGTGCAAAAGGCAGGGGTGGATTTTGATGAGGTATTCGCACCAGTCGCATGCCTCGACTCTGTTCGTTTGCTGCTTGCTCTTGCTGTACAGGAAGGATGGATGGTGCATCACATGGACGTGAAGTCTGCCTTCTTGAATGGTGAGCTCATCGAGGAGGTGTACGTGGTCCAGCCCCCGGGATTTGTCATCGACGGGCAAGAAGACAAGGTGTATAGGCTTGACAAAGCGCTATACGGACTTCGCCAGGCGCCCAGAGCCTGGAACATCAAGCTGGACCGCACTCTGAAGGGTCTTGGGTTCAAGCAAAGTCCACTGGAGCACGGGCTGTACGCGCATGGCAGCGGAGACGAGAGGCTTCTCGTAGGCGTCTACGTCGACGACTTGGTCATTGTCGGCGGCGACAGCAGCGTGATCGAGGAATTCAAAGCGGAGATGAAGGCGGAATTCAAGATGACTGATCTCGGCCCTTTGAGCTTCTACTTGGGGATAGAGGTTCATTAAGGTGGCGGGGTGATCACTCTTAGTCAAGCGGCATATGCATCCCGGATAGTGGAGAAGGCGGGGCTTGTGGGTTGCAACTCATGTGCAACACCCATGGAGCCTAGATTCAAGCTCAGTAATGAAAGTTCAGCACCGCCAGCAGACGTCACCGAGTACAGGAGTTTGGTGGGGAGTCTGCGCTACCTAGTGAACACTAGGCCAGATCTTGCCTTCTCGGTTGGCTATGTAAGCCGATTCATGGAGAGGCCCACTACAGAGCATCTTGCAGCTGTAAAGAGAATCATTCGGTATGTGGCAGGGACAATTCACTTCGGCTGCCTCTACTCAAGTGATGAGATCGGAGGACTGCATGGATACAGCGACAGTGACCTTGGGGGGGATGTTGACACACGAAAGAGCACAACAGGTGTGTTGTTTTTCCTTGGGAAGAACTTGGTCAGCTGGCAGTCCCAGAAGCAGCGAATTGTAGCACTTTCATCTTGTGAAGCAGAATATATTGCTGCTGCCACAGCAGCTTGTCAGGGCATTTGGCTTGCTTGACTCCTAGGCGATCTCAAGAATACTGCCCCTGAAGCTGTCGGTCTCAAGGTGGACAACAAATCTGCCTTGGCTCTTATAAAAACCCGGTGTTTCATGACCGAAGCAAGCACATTCAAACCAGATTTCATTTCATCCGTGAGTCTGTGGAGAACGGGGAAGTCAGGCCTGAGTTTATCGGCACCAAAGCGCAACTTGCTAATGTCCTAACCAAAGCACTTCCCCGAGCTACATTTCAGGAGCTGCGCACCCAAATTGGTATGGTTTCTGTTGGCTAAGGCACAAGTCTTAGGGGGAGTCTTGTTTGCAAATAAACTTGTGCGAGCAACGACTGCAAGCCAGTTTGGTTATTGTAGTGCAGGCACAAGGTTTAGGGGGAGATTTGTTAGACAATAAACTTGTGCCAGATCTGTTTATTTGATTTGGTCAAGTGCCATGCACACCATGCCCCATAACTTGGGTGGCTGCTGTGCATGCAGTTTTGTGGGCGTCCGAGTCTTGTGCCATGTATAGTTGTGGGGATGGACACATCAGAGGCATGGCGTAAGAAACGCTCTTTCAGTTGTGTTTTGTTAGTTGAGTCTAGCAGTATTAAAAGGAGGTAATCTCTCTAGATAAAGAGTGCGAGACTGTATTTTGTTTTGGTAACACATATATCATTATCTTCCAAGTATTCCTCTCGGTGAATCTTCACTGAATGTTCTAGGATTACTAACAACGCCGACCTTGCAGATCTTGGAGTCCCCCGCAAACTCACCATTGATCATAAACTGCTTCATGGGGAGGAGCCTGGCCTCGTCGCTTTGGACGACCCGACAGAGCAGCTTGTCAACCATCTTATGGACGAGGAGCAGAAGCTGAAGGTGGTATACGTTCGCGGTATGGGAGGCCTTGGTAAGACCACTCTTGCCAAGGAGGTATATCTACGACAGCAGCAAAGCGGGTTCAAGTGCCTCGCTTTCGTCTATGTTGGCCAGAACCCATCCATAAAGACGACTCTAATCAATACACTTCATCGAGTAAAGCCGCCGCCGCCGCAAGGTAACATGGAATCTTGGGATGAACAGCGGATCATCGCTGAACTCTGGAAATTCCTCGGCAACGAGAGGTACTACCCCGTTTCGCAATATTTCTCCAAAATCGCCGTATCTGGCTATTATATGGTCGCAAAGTGGCTGTTGAAATTTCAGGGGAAAAAAAAAGTAGAAAACTGGTGTAGCTGGACATCAATACGAACTATATTTTACATGAAAGGACATTTACCTATGTTTTTTTAAAGTTAGTAAAGGGGCTATAACCTGTTGTATGTAAAACTAGCCGAATTTTTCGCACAATTGCACGGCTAGATGCTACACTACATATACTGTTGTTTGAAAATAGCATTTTATTTGTTATGCAACTATAGGGCTTATAGTTGAAAATATAGCTATATTTCTTATATCACTATAATGCTTATGGTTGAAGATATATATTCATTTCTTATACATCTGGAACCACTCTAATATTTATTTGATTAATGTACACCGTAATAATCTATACCTACTAAATAAATAGCATATATCTTTCTCTTTTACTGTGGAATTTTTAGCCTGTCAGAGCAATAGTGGAGGCTTTTTTTAACATCGTTTTAATAATATTATACAATAAAGAGATACTACCTCTGTGCTTTTTAAGTGATGTTTTGATTTTTCACGGTCTACGAGATGTGACTTTAACTATTATTTTTTATAACTTATCTTTACTATTATAAAAGAAGAAGTTGGTGGTTGCCGAAGCCTCCATCCAATCTGGACCGTCGGATCTTCCCTCCCCCTCCCGCGCACCCGGCCAACTCTAAAACCCTCCAACCGCCGCCCCTCCTCCCCTCCCCGGCCTCCTCTTCCCCTCCCCGTCGGCCCCGCCCTCCTCCCCATCGCTCCTCCCTCTACCCCCGCCGCCCCCTCCCCCGCCCCCCTCGCTCTCCCCCGCCGCCCCCCTCCCCCTCCCCCAGCCGCCCCCCGCCGTCCTCCTCCCTCTCCCCCCGCTTCCCTTCACTCTCTCCCCCCACCTCGCTCGCCCCCTCGCTCTCCCCCCGCCGCCTGCCCCCCGCCTCCCCCTCGCTCTCCCCCCGCCTCCACTCGCTCTCCCCTCGCCACCCCGCCTCCTCCTCCCCACCCCGCGCCCACCTCCCCTCGCTCTCCCCGCCGCCCCGATCTGCCTCCCCTCGCTCTCCCGCCCCTCGCCTCCCCGCCTTCCTCGCCCTCCCCCCGCGAGCTCGCCGAGAACCTCTTCCCCGACGCCGCCGATGACGCCGCCCCGCCCCCGCTCACCATCGAGGAGACCCTCGTCGCCGTCCCGGGTGTGCAGCTCCACCTCATCGACCCCGACCGCAGCCTTGACCTTGGCGCCGGCACGCTCTCCGTCGTCCGCCTCCACCAAGGCGACCATTCCGTCGCCGTCCTCGCGCGCCTCACTCCGGAGAAGCGCCAGCAGCGCCGCGGCCTCTTCAGTTTCTTGAGCATCGGGCGGTCCAGCGACGGGGCCGCGCAGGAGCCCATGCAGTGGCCGCTCACCCGCGACGGTGCTGGAGGGCACAGCCCCTCCACCGTCTTCGTCTCCAACCTGCCCTACACCTTCAAGTCTTCTGACGTAAGCGCGAGCTCCTCCTAACCCTTACGAATTTACAGCTTAGAGTCTTGGAGGCAAATGCTTTGGATTTACAATGTAGCTTAGAGTCTAGAAGAAATATGGAAAATGGAGGAATTAGAAGAAGTATCAACCATTGATGTCGGTCGTAGCAGTTGCAGCTCACTCAATTCGGTGACAGAGCTGCTGATTAAGTCAAAGCGGCTGACGATGCTAGGCGTAAGATGGAATGTCGAGCCTTCAGTCCCTACTTCTGGAGTGTGCGTCACGTCTTTCCTCAACGAGGTTGGAAAGTCGAACCTTCAGTCCCTTCTTTTGGAGTGTGTCTCACCTCTTTCCTCAATGGGAGCCGGTGATCTGCTTGACATACTGTTGGATTCATGGGTCCCTCCACATTACCTCCGAAGATTCGAGCTGACAATCTCTGGCACCCTCAGACGAGTCCGACCTAATATGGCCTCACTCGTAAACCTCACCCACCTGAGTATCACGATTGGTCGTGTGGAAGCGGAAGACCTCCGTGTGCTGGGGCCTTGCCTAATCTGATCCTTCTCGACTTACATTCACAATATTTTCGATCTGAAAGGTCACTATGAGTTGAGTGGGTAAAGTTGTGTAATCTCTGCAGAATGTAAAACTATTCATATAGCCGTGTCTCCGGTTATGGACAATACTCAGTGATTTCACATGAGGGATATAGTTTTCATAAAAATCTGATTGGATTAAGTATGGGAAGTGAATGGTTAGTTCATTAGTGATTTATTACGTGAATGGTTAGTTCACAGGTGTTTCATTGTTGAATGGTTAGTTCACGGGTGTTCATTGGGTGGATGGTCAATTCACCTATGGTCTATTCAATTCCTTTGATTATTTACTTATTGATCATTTTCAAAGTTTACTTTCAATCTATCTGCTATATTTACTTTAAATTGTTGTTTTATGCAAAATAACCACTTAGCCATTATTTGGTAAGTCTTGCATAAGTATATTATATTCTTGGTACAAACGAGTACTCTATGTACTCACGGTTATATCATATTTGGTCAGTTGAAGAAGAAGAACCATATCAACCGGAGGTGCTTGAAGAAGGATACTTCGATGACTTCTCAAATTAGGGTCTCACTTCCTAGTCAATTGCTTGTGGGTATGTCCAATGGCTATTTCATTTTTGTTGTGTTTTCACTGCTAATTCTGTTAAGCCTTTCGGCTATTGAAGTGCAAACTTGACCATAAGGTTGTAACTCTGATAATTATTAATATTTGAGTCTTTTTCTTAGTTAACTGTGAATATGGTTGATATTTTATCTATATTTTTATTGTGTGTATAAGCATGATTCTGGACTAGTGCAGTATACACAGAGAGTCTAGATTTACATATTCAGGTCTCAACAACATACATGGGTGGGAATAGCACATTTATCCTATGTACAACAGTAATTCACATATCACCTCTAGTTGTTATGATCAAACTTTGATGATGGGCTTTGGCAGTTAGCTTTAAGAATGTGTCTTATTGATCATGCTTCGTATGGTGTGGCTTATGCCTTCTTTCAATAGTGGGTAAGTTGGTACAGCTGCCCCCATGCTCTTCGTTAAGCGTGTGTGCTTATCATGTCATCGAGTTGAACAAAGGAGCCGCTGTCGAATTTTAGCAACAATAAATGTAAATAGGTGCGGTTTGAGTTGGTGGTAGCATTCTGGGGTCAGAGGATGGACCGGGGTGTTACAACAAAGTCTTGGGATCAGAACACAACTGTTCTAATTCAACTTCCACATCCACTCGTTTTTGTCTATTCAAAATTTCCAAAAACATTGCAAGCCTAGCTCGCTCTAAGTTTTAATAAGATCTAGATTCTTCTCTACTTCAAACATGGTATTACCCAGATTTAGACCTATCTTAGAGGCAATGCCATTACGATCATCATTAGAAGTATTGAGAACAGTGGGAATATTGCTATTACCTTGTGTTCCATCCAGATCCTTCCATCTAGCTCTTTCTTTAGCTTTGTCTAATAGGTTCATGTCTTTAGTATCTCGAAGTCTATCACTCACTACTACAGAAAGCCTAGTACTAGACGCCGGTTTGTAACTAAAAACCATATGTGATATTTATACATCATAGACGGTTTGTCGTTAAAAATCGTCTGTGATTATCAGCTATTACAGACGGTTTTTAGTTAAAAACTGTCTGTGATATTTGCACCACAGATGGTTCGAAAGCTATATGTGATGACCTCGTATTATTACTGACTCATAAATTCAGACGGTTCAGAAAACCATCTGTGATGATATTTTTGAACCGTCTGTGATGATGATTTCTGTAGTAGTGACTTCTTCTCAGCATTTGACTCTCCTGTGAGTTCCTGCTAGTTACATCAACTTTGTTATCGTTTCCAAGTTCTTCTCTCAGCCTGCACATTCACCAAACCCTGTTTAACAGCAAGAAGATAACCGTCTGGTTTGCTCTTTTCAGAACTGACCACTTAACTTGGACGTCTGACTGAAAAGGCATTTAACTAAATCTTATCAGAGCCCACATCTAACTTGGACGTCTGACTGAAAAGGCATTTAACTAAATCTGATCAGAGCCCACATCTATTTCCCCTTGTATTATCCCCTAGCTATCACTTATTTCCACTCCCAAATTTTCTAGCAAATGACTCGTTGTGCTCTGTAGGTCAGACAGTTCACTATCAGTGCGGTACACCTTCTCATCTTTACTCAATGTTAGGACTATAGCACTTGTATTTGTAATCTCAATCAGCCTTTGTTCTTGGATGGTTTCTGCACTTAGCCTTACATCTACTTGCATTTCCTGCGCTTGTAGCACCTCTGCTAACTTTCTATCTGCTTCAATTTGACTAATCTGAGCTTCATCAATGGCCATCTCATCCATTGCCTGTCCTTTGTTCCTATTACTAGATTCTGGAACCTGCATAACTATTATGTTATCTACCATCTTGTCATTACCTTCATTCAGTTGTTTCCCATTGCGCCCAGGAATTGTTGAATGCTTGTCACTGCTCTGTTTGGTTCTCTAGAGTCTTGATTGATTTTCATCCACACCACCTTGTTTATTGTTAACCACATTTCTCTGTCTGAATCCTCTTCATTGATGACACCTCCAATCTCAACCACACTTTCAATATGAAAGTAAACATCACAAATGTAAGGATTATCTGTAAGCTAAGCCCTTGGTGGGATTTTGAAAGGGTCCTTCACCCCAACCCTGATTCTGATGATATCCTGTTGTCTAGATAGCCTTATGTGCATATCCTGAACTTTCCCAATTAGTGATCCCACCTCACGGAAACCTTGGTAACAGTACACTGTATCTGGCACCCCTGAAGCTCTCACCCATACATAATGCAATTTAGCTTTTGCCATTGAAGAATTAGTCCATTACACCTGATCCAACTAGACTAAAACTCAGGAACTTTTTGAGCTCTTCAACCTAGCCACAGAAGGAAATCTAACTAGGAAACTTCGATTAATATGCTCCTTAGCTTTCCACTCCAGACCCCATGGAAACATCATAGTGAAGTCCTGAACCAACTGATCTGCAGTAAGATATCCCAAAACAACATTGACCTGAGCCATAACTCTGGGAGAATTTTCATTTTTTGTTTTCCTCACATGCTGAGCTACAAACATCTGTAAACCATTTAACGCGCAGCCTACTAACCGAGCTACTGGTTTTGGTTGGCTAGGAAGGAGACATTTGAAAGTCATGTGTGTGTGTGTGTCCTCACCACAAATGTCACAAAACAGCACAGTTCTGCATTCCTTCATACCATGCCCAGTACCATGGCATCTATAGCATACTATGGATCTTGTGTTAGCAGATTCAGATTCATTCAGACTAGAAGATGTCACGTCATTACCTGTCAGGTGAGGAACTTGCATTTGTTGCCCTGTCTTGCCTTTATCCACCTTGATCGATGAGCACTCCCTCAACTTGTGCACACTTCACGCGTAAGTCTTGTACAATAGATGGATAATAAACAAAGACTAGACAACGGCATAGCATACGAGATCTTGTATAATAGATTAATGATAGAGAAAGACTAGAAAATGGTATACCGTGCTGTGCGATCGTCGGGATAAGATCTAACTGTTTAATCCAAGCATTGCAGCGACTTTAAGAATTGTCCGTGAGGTGGAGATGTGCTATCCAAGGACTCCCTAATGCAGTGGAGATTATATCCCATGATGGAGATGATGATGGAGGTCATCGATGGCAAAGACGTCGGATGGGTAGGAGCTGGCGGCGCCCGATGCTAAAGCCAGGGCCTAGGATGGTGTCCTCCCTATCCATGGTGATGATCGTGGCATGGAGATAATGGGGGAGGACCCTTGGGGCGTCCTCCCCTGGCCTTGGCGAGCTAGGGATGATTCCTGTCTTGGATCGCCTTTCGTAGCGACATGTGGGTCTCCAACTCCTTCCAAATCTTGTGTCAATCAAATCTCTAGGTTGTTGGCTGGTTTCCATGCTCCAAATACCTTCCGTATGTTGTAGATAATGCAGTTTTAGCAAATATTCATGATTAATTCCAGCGTAATTAACATAAATAAAAGCATGATTCCAGTGGCATTTAAATGACTTAATCAACATATACACATGTAAATTCTTTAAGTCATTTAAGTAGAATATTATGCTCAACACATATAACATGCGAATGTCTAAAATCAGCATAAAGCTAAGATTTAAACTGATGTTTACTGCTCTCAGAAAGCTAGTTGCACAAGATGTAATTTTGGCTATCATAACACTGACAAATATGTAATCTTAATTATATATGATAGCTTATACATTAGATCTTGAGCATAAAACAAATCTTACTATTATAAGAAACTAAATGAAACAGATCAGCAAGTATGACTTGCTAGATACCAAGAAAAGATCATAATAATCAATCTACCATTCAACATACATGAATTATATTGATTAAAACAATATAATAGATTCGGGTATGTAATACATTGACCGAAAAGGAATCACAGAGCACAGAACTGAAACAACACAGTGAATGGTAAGTATCACAAGATAAATTCAATAATCAGAGTATGACAAATAGCAAGTTAGCTCACAGCTCAAGATCAATCTATATTCAATATCATATACAATTTCAGTTTTAATGCCAATGCATCACAGAGCAATTGTTCTAAACCCACAACATCACTTTGCAATATCTCCCAGTGCTAGAATTAATCAAATCAATTGTAATTAAAGCTAGCACATGCCATATGCAAGGGTAATGCAGAAATAAACCACTATAACACTCACGAATATGATGGCACTCAAAGCCATCGAGATGTGGACAAGGCAAGGCACGCACTCGGCACTATCCCAAAAAAACCAAACGCCTCGCTGTGCCGTGCAAATAGACGAGGTTGATGAAGATACAATGCCGATCTTCGCACTTCGGGACACATTGAAGAACAAAGCTGAGGTACAGGGAAGATGCCACACAAGACCAACCAAAGTGCTCCAACTAAGAGCACCATAGAACACCAAGTAACAAATTCCTCTCCCTCAAGCGATCTAGAGCTGACCAGATTCAACCTTCTAGGGCAAAATCCCCAAATCCCTCATTGCCAAATGCCAAATCTCAAAATAGATAGGGCATAAGAAACTACACGGGTAATGCCAAAGGAGACAAATCCAGACCACACTGTCACTAGCGCCGATGAAGAACACGGCGGAACTGCAGCACCAACACTCAAACCGGGACCAACCAAGTGGAGGAGATCAAGTATCAGAGAAACTTATTGTTTTCAATGCTGAAAAGAGGAGAGGAAGGCCGGCTTAAGTAGACTAGCGAGGACGCGACTTGCGGGCTACAGTCAACGGCCAATGACATGGCGCACAGGCCATTGGTGCCTCCAGCGCGGTTGCCGTCATCGCAAGACCCGACTGCCCCCAAAAGTCGGTCAAGGCTGAAGGCCACCAAGCACGCATGAGATGGCGCTGGAGACTAAGTCTCTAGCCTTATCTCCTCATTTGTCCCACCGATAGGTGGGACCACCTCCTCTTTTTTCTTTTTCTCAAATTGAAAAATTAACCCAATGCCCTCAAAAGTCCAACACCTTAAGTCCCAAGGAACCTCCCAAAACAAACTACATTTTAATCAGCCTCGAAAGGGGCCATTTTGGGGCATTTCCATATGCCGCATGGCATGGTAAGGTCAATTGTACCCGAGGTCGAAGTCTGCCTTGTCTAGGCTGTTGTATGCAGAAGTCTTCTGAAGACCTTAACTTTCACGTCCAAACTCTAAATAATATGTTGAAGTAATCCAAATCATA
The DNA here is from genome assembly GCA_036346265.1 of Melocanna baccifera. NCBI lineage: Eukaryota > Viridiplantae > Streptophyta > Magnoliopsida > Poales > Poaceae > Melocanna > Melocanna baccifera. The sequence goes on along the minus strand of JAYEVJ010000119.1, from coordinate 296,137 downwards.
GCTCTCGATGAGATCTACAACTTTTTAATTACGCACTTCTTAATTTGAGTTCACCTTGGACCCTAAAATGCATTCAAAGGTCTGGATATTGTTTGCGAACCCATTATTCCTCTAGTTCGGTCGCAAGTTGGTTCCAAAGTAGATATTTGGGTATGGGGGATTTAGTGAGGCATTGTATTTGCATCATAAAGCATAGAAAATAATAAAAAAACAACTTTTTATGAAAAATATAACATTTGAGCGACAGTACAGATCGAATACAAAGGAGTATGGAATGGAACTAATAAATATGGAAATAAAGTAAATATGCAATGCTAATGTAAGGAAGCTATATAGACATGATTTATGTGATTAATATAAAATTTAATTGTTTTGGATGACAATTTATTGGAAATATTGATAAAGGCAAAAGCAAAAGTAGACAAAAAAACATGATGAGTTCGAGATGCATCAACCTCCCCAAGCATAAACCTTTCTTGTGCTTGAGCAAGAACAAGAAAAAATGATGTGATATAAGACTGGCGTCGAAGTGTTTTTGGACACTCCTCACCGTAATGACATGAATCTTAATTAAATGGAGATGGCATACATAAGGTTATACATGTAGACAATTATATACAATCCAATAGAATGTAGGTGTTGCATTTTTTCCTTTCAAATTATTAGTGATAGTGAGCATCATAGAATTTTCTATCTTTCAATGTCAGAGTGGGAAAGGAAGGAATTGAGTAAGAAGATATTTTTGTGAGAGATAATAGTATCACTTACCACACATTATTCAAAGTTTGTAACAATAAACCACTAGATTACTCTAGACTTCAACTACATGGAACAAAGTAAACATAGGTCACTTGTTGATTTGATCTCCTTTAAATAGGCACAAGTGCCAAAAAATTCTCAATAGAGCAAGTTTTTAGTGGCACTACCTCATCTCAATCCAGAATTACTCTCATCACACATTATAGTCCTCACCAGCAATTTTTCAAGATGTTCCCTACTGTTAGCCTGACTTTTTGATTCACGTTCATGGGTTGTGTTCACATTCATGTGTTGTATTCACATTCATCATATGTTGTGTTCACATTCATACGTTGTGTTTACATTAGTCATGCTAGGCTATATATATGTGTAACCCTTTGTGACATGAATCAACAATAGAGTTTGCATCATATTCTCCACTCTCATGGTATCAAAGCACTACGGTCTCCTAACCTCTACCTTCCGCTAATCCATCTGTGCCGCTGCCATGACCAACGGCGAGGCTGCCATTGCCCGGGAACACGAAGTCGTTGCTGCTTGTGAATAGGAGGCCATGGTAGCCTGCCAACATGACGAAGCCACGTGCAAGGCATATGAGGAGGCCGCACATGTTGAGGCCTCGTGCGCCGAGGACGAGCATGCGCTGATCCTTACCGACACGACCACAGTCGCACAGCTTCATGCCCAAGCCGTGGGCATCTCGAACATCCGCTCCCTCGTGCTGATCGTCCTCAACCTCGTCTCCCCCAATTACACCAAGTGGCACGGTCTCATGCTCATCACCCTCAGCAAGTTCTCCTTGAACAGCCATGTCCTTACCAACGAGGCTCATCCTAATGCACCCGACTGGCATCGCATGGACTGTGTCATCATCTCCTGGTTGTACGGTATTCTCTCCACCGAACTCCTCAAGATTGTGATACAGCCGGCCACCACCACCTGTATCATTTGGCTCGGGATTGAACAACGGTTTGTTAGCAATAAGGAAATTTGTGCGTTGTTCATCGACGCCGAATTCTACAACTTTGTGCAGGGTGAACTTTCCATCTCCGACTACTGCCACAAGATGAAGGGCATGGCCAATGCCCTCGGTGATGTGGGCGAGCCCGTCCATGACCAGAATCTCGTTCTGAACATCTTGCGCGGTTTGAACGAGAAGTTCGCCTACATGGCAGCGCTTCTCAAATGGCATCGGCCGTTCCCCACGTTCCTCAAAGTCCAATCCAACCTCCTCAAGGAACTAATGATGGCGTCTTGACCATCGATGCTCTCCACCGCCCTCATGCCATGGCCCCCTCTAACAACAATGGCCGCATCAATCGGCCACATGACGCTGCCTCCGTAGGGCACCTCCTCTTACCTCTGTTGCCATCATGGGAATAGGGGTACCAATGGGGACAAAGGCACCAACAGCGCCAGCAACCCATCCAGGTGGCCCTCCTTGTACAACCCGTGGATAGGCACCATCTAGATATGGCCTGGCTTGACCACGATGGCCGGCTTCTTCGGTGCTCCACGTCGTGAGCCTGCTGCAAGCAATAGCACATGCGCCCTACCGGCCCACCTTCCCAGCATGCACTGGTGGCGGCCCACTTCCTGGCGATGCTCCCATAGGCGCAACACATGGCCCCTCTGCTACCCCAACCCATCGCGCTCCCTACAGCCTTGGGCATGCCCTCCTGGACTCCTATGTCTCGCCTCGGTGTGTGGGATCAATAGTCACTGGCAAACGCCTTCAATACCATGACTCTGATTCCGCCTGTAACCACAGACTGGTACATGGATTCTGGTGCAACTTCGCATATGACATCTGATGCCGATAACCTCTCCATGTCCTATCCGCCACATTCTTTCACTCCATCTATTATCGTCGGTAATGTGTCATTGCTACCTGTCATCTCCACTGGCTCAACAACTCTACCTAGTTCTTTCTCTCTTAATAATGTTCTTGTTGCTCCTCACATTATTAAAAACCTTATATATGTTCGCCAGTTTACCATCGACAATAATTGCTCTGTTAAATTTGCCCCTATTGGCCTTTCCATGAAGGATCTTCGGTCTAGGAATATGATTGTCAGGTGCAATAGCTCCGGGCCCCTCTACCCTTTGCGCTTGCTGGTCTCTGTCCCATTATCTTGTGCTCTTCTTACCAGCGCCCCCACCTTATGACATCATCGACTTGGGCACCCTAGTCATGAAGCTCTATCCAGATTAGCTAGTACTTCTATCATCTCTTGTAATAAAGATGACATCGACACTACTTGTCACGCTTGCTAACTTAGTTGCCATATTCATTTACCTTTTGTTTCATCACATTCCCGAGCTCTCAAGCATTTTGACTTAGTGTATTGTGAATTTGGACATCACCTATTGACAGTGTGTCCAGTTATAAATATTACTTAGTCATTCTTGATGATTGCTCGTATTTTCTTTGGACTTTTCCTTTACGTCTAAAGTTTGACACTTTCTCCACCATCTCTATTTTTTTTCTTACGTGGCAACTCAGTTTGGCAGCAAGATCAAAAGTGTCCAGTGCAACAATGGACGTGAGTTCAACAACTCCTTTACTCGTCACTTCTTCCTCACACATGGGGTCATTGTTCGTATATCATGTTCTTACACCTCACAGCAATATGGCAAAGTTGAATGTGTTCTCCGCACTACCAACAACATCATTTGCTCCATGCTATTTCAAGGTAACCTCCCTCTCCTTCTCGGTTGAGGCACTCCATACTGCCACCTACTTGCACAATCGCCTTCCCACCAAAACACTCAATCCCTCCACTCCCTTCTATGCGCTCTATGGTGTACATCCCACCTACTCCCACCTTCGGGTGTTTGGATACAAGTGCTACCTCCGAGGATGGTGTGGCGCCCCTATGTCCACATGCGCGTCTCTTCTGGTTGACGCTCGTGCCATGCGCGTGCTGCCTACGCACACACCCTCCTGTGGCCTGCGTGTAGTCCCCAGCATGCCAAGCCCCTCTTCATGGGCAAATCTGCCTGTTGCGATGGCTCTACCTTCACCCGTGCCTGACTCATCCCCGCGAGCCCCCTCTGCCAGGCCGCACCCAGTGGCCGTCACCCATGGAAGAAGAGTTCTTTGCTTTGCAGGCTAATCATACGTGGGATTTGGTTCTGCGACCTTCCAATGCAAATATTGTCACCGGCAAATGGATCTTTCGACATAAACTCAACTCAGATGGCTCTCTCAACTATTACAAGGCTTGCTGGGTTCTTTGGGGTTTTACATGTCCTGGTATTGACTTTGATGAGACTTTTAGTCCTATTGTGAAGCCCGCCATAGTTCGCACTGTTCTATCTCTAGCTATGTCCTAGGATTGGCCCATCCATCTGCTTGATGTCAAGAATGCATTTCTCCATGGCACATTGACTAAGACAGTGTATTGCTCCCAACCGACTAGTTTTGTAGACCCATCTTACACGGATTTTGTCTGCCGCCTCAACAAGTCACTTTATCACCTAAAGTAAGCCCCTCGCACATGGTACAGTCGCTTCACCTCCTACTTGCTCTCTCTTGGGTTTGTGGAGGCTAAGTCGGACATCTCGCTGTTTGTCTATCATCACGGCACTGACATTGTTTATCTGCTGCTTTATATGGATGACATAGTCCTCACAGCTTCTTCAGTTACCATTCTCCACAGGAGTATTTATGCGCTTCAGCAAGAATTTTCTACGAAGGATCTTGGGCAACTTCATCATTTTTTGTTCTGTCTGTACAGTGCCGTGCTAGCGGTCTATTTCTCTTACAATGGCAGTACATATTGGATATTCTGGAGCACGTGGGTATGACAAATTGCAAACCGTGCAGCACTCCGGTTTATACTCACTCAAAGGTTTCAGCTTCTGCTGGTTCCCCGGTGTGCGATCCCACCTACTACCACAGCCTTACTGGTGCTCTATAGTATCTCACCTTCACCAGACCAGACATTGCATACGCAGTACAACAAGTCTGCCTCCATATGCATGATCCTCGGGAGCCTTATCTTACAGCTGTAAAGTGCATTCTCCGATATCTGTGTGGCACTCTGGACCATGATCTTCTCATTCAGCGGTTTGCCTCGATGGATCTTGTTGCCTACTCTAATGCTGACTGGGCAGGTTGCCTAGACACACACAAGTCCATATCGGGCTATGCCATGTTCCTTGGTGACAATCTCATTTCTTGGTCCTCCAAACGGCAATACACAGTGTCTCATTCCAGTGCAGAAGCTGAATACAAGGCTGTGGCCAATGTTGTCGCTGAAGCTTGTTGGCTACGTCAGCTTCTCCATGAGCTTCACAGCCCTCTCCAATGTGCAACACTTATCTACTGTGACAACATCAGTGCTATATCTACCTCTCGACGAATCCGATGCAGCATCAGCACACCAAGCACGTCAAGATTGACCTTCACTTTATCCAGGAGCACGTCACTTTGGGCGATGTTCACATTCTCCATGTCTCGACGTCATCATAGTACACCGACATATTCACCAAGGGCCTACCAACGTCTATTTTTACAGAGTTTAGATCCAGTCTAAACGTCCACATTGCCGACGCTCAGACTGCGGGGGCATGTTAGTCTGACTCTTTGTTTCACGTTCATAGGTTGTGTTCACATTCATGTGTTATGTTCACATTTATTATATGTTGTATTCACATTCATCATATGTTGTTTTTATATTTATGTGTTGTGTTCACATTAGCTATGCTAGACTATATATATGTGTAACCATTTGTGACTTGAATTAACAATAGAGTTCACATAATATTCTCTGCTCTCACCTACCAATGAAATATATTTGTGGAGGCTTATGAGTAGCTAGGTGGGGTAAATCAAAGAATAGCAAATCTGAAATCCAGTTATTGCAAAGTTAAATAAGTATGCTGTGACACCTAGGTCCATATGAAATTAGGCCCATATGTATGTGCACATGAGGGTGTGAATTAGTCTCACCTTGTTAGTTTAGTATGAGAAGCATCAACATATAAACCCATATGCACCATTGGTAATAACTTCCGGTTAACCATTTTGCGCGAAGCAAGGACGAAAGTGTAAGTAGGTTGTTACGTGTACGTGGCTTATCTATAATAGGGTTAGGCCTAAGCCGGTTTGGACCTTAAGGTGTTACAAATAGTATCAAAGCCGACCCTCGCGGTTACACGGACGTATACGGATCAGGGGTATGGGCATATAACGCATGGCGCGTGTGGGCCCGGAGTGAACATACGACATGATATATGTATCAGCACTGGACGCACGGATGTGTGCCAAGAGGAAGAAGTCCTGGTCATTTATTCCAGTGTGGGTATGTTGGACCGACGAGGACATCGGGTTCTTGGGGGGTGTATGCGACACCCCAGCCTATATGAAATTAGGCCCATGTATGTGTGCACATAAGAATGTGAATTAGTCCCACCTTACTAGTTTAACATAAGAAGTACTAACATATAAACCCATAGACGCCATTGGTAATTACCTCCGGTTAACCGTTTTGCGCGAAGCGAAGACGAAAGCGCAAACAGGTTGTTACCTATACGTAACTTATCTATAATAGGATTATGCCTAAGTCGGTTTGAACCTTAGCGCGTTACATATCCAAACCCAATACCCATGGAGTCCTGTCATTCCGGCTATTGGAAAACAATGTAGGGGGAGAAAACTCACGCCGAAAGAAACAGACCGACCTGTGTGACGGCAAAGGATCCCAGGGCACTAGCGATGCCCTGTTATCGGAATGTCACATAGAGAAAATAGGGTATAGCCAAATAGTTGCACACTTTCTTCGAAGAGAATGCGTTGCAAAAAGTTTTTTTTCCTGCACAGCGAACTTGAGAGCTCTTAGATTGTCGGCACATCTTTTTTTTTTGTCTTTTTTGTTTTCTTTTCTTTCTGTCTTTTTCCCTTCTTATTTTTTTTCCTCTTTTTCCTTTTGAATGTAACGATTGATCACATGGCTCTTTTAATGATTGCAAGGAATAAACGCCAAGAGCAGTCTTACTGTAAAATGGATAAAAGAGAATGGGATCCGTTTATTGATTTATTCAAGACCACAGATACGATCATTCATAAAAGAGGGTTACTCGATCAAAGCATTTGTTTCGATGCATAACAAGTCTTCATATGAGATTCTCTCAAAAAAATGGCGCACGGCGGGGAATTCCCTTTCGTCGGTGACGAGCAACCCTAGTTGATGATGGCCTTTCCTTGCAACAGTCAGTATCACTACAGCTCTCTTTCTCTCTTCCAGTATTTGCACTACCGTTACTGCCTCCAGTTTCACCATCCTTTCTACTACTGTCGAGATCATTTTCGGCGAGAAGTGTTGTCTCATTATCCTTTTTTGTGACTCTAAGCTGTAGAAAAGTAAAGAGGTCAAAATATGTGAATTGAAGTAAAAGATGGAGATGAGCATTACATACTAGACTGATTCCAAGTAGGTCACATATACAGTTGTTATGACAAATTGATTCTCAAAAACAAGTCTAAGTATGTGCCTTTAAGAATTTGCTTGTGCAAATAGTTAACTATATGTTACATTACAATAAGTCAGTAACTTTCCGTACACTTACATAGTAGGTTAGTAACTTACATTGCAACCAAGAGAGCAGAAGCGAAAGGCATCAAGAAGAGCACGGCTACAAATCTCACAGTTATAAGATGATGGTGGTACCGCAGCAATGCCACAGCCACGTACTTGTGGTCGCTCATTCAAAAATACAACCCTTGCGCTATTGATTACGTAAGTTTGCACATCACTAATATCAAGGATATCCTCCAACTCAGAAACCCTCACCACATCGTGGTATGATGACCGTCTTACCTGAATAATTCAAGTATACAATTCATGTAGATCTGATCATTACATAGCAGTGGCATCGATCAAATTTTAATGAAATATAATACATGTGTGCTTATTCACAAATGCTCACAGATTGTGACAACAAATATATTTGTGCATGATTGAATGCAAAACATATTCCGGTAACTTTCAATATGAATGCAAAGGCTATACCTGGATTACACGATGGGAGGAATGATGATGTGAACGGCAGTAATAGCAGAAGGCAACTGGTGGAGTTTGACACTCGATGCAAAATAGGTTGCACTCGTTGCGAGTGGAGAGGAGGTGAGTGGTGCATGTCGTAAAAAACTGAGTTGCAAGCAGTAACTCTAGCCATGGAGGCACCAACTCCCCTTTCATTGTAAACACAAGGATAGATGCTCTGTGCTTGGAGTGCGATGCAATGGGATTAGTAGCAGAAAGGATGTAGCAGATTTATAGTGCGAGATCAATAGGAAATGCTTGTATTTATTTTTGTAAAACCACTGGCGCACAAAGCTATTTTACATAATCTGTGGGGGTTAAGAACTGCCATGCATGCCAAAAAAAAAAAAACATGGGAACACAAACCGCTTTTATAGTATTCTAGATGCTTGGGTTGGGACAGTGCAACGGATGGCTTTCAGTTCTTGTTAGATCATGCACGTCATGTCTTAGGTAGCGTTCAGGATGATGATGGTTTATGATTTTTTATTATAGCTAACTAATTTTTTACTATATCTGAATTGACTTATTTGACATAATTAAATTTTATAAAATTAAAAATAGAAAAAACATGTTAGTCCATCACAAAAATGTAAATGAATACGGAAAAAAAGAAAACAAAAAACACAAAAGAAAAAAAATAAAAAACAAATAATGAACAGTGAAATAAACATTGGTCGCTGCCGCAGCAAAAGCACTTTTGTGCGCGGCCTTATATGCATCGCAATATCCTTGTTCACGAAAAGTTACCTTTTCTACGAGTGTTAGTTGTTCATCATGTGTCCCGTGGTGTGAGAGAACAATCTCTAACAACAACACACTTGGCATTGCCGATGTGAACCGACGGCTCTCATTCCTTGTTACTTCATTGCATGAAATGGTTTAGTCACTTCATGCGTAGTATCCTTGTCGAAAAATTTATCTTTATGAGCATTAGGCTATTCTTCATGCGTCATTCACTGCTATAGACAGGCCTACTATAGACGGTTCAGAACCGTCATCACAGACGGTTTTCGAACCGTCTGTTTTTATGTGTCAGTGATAATAGGTGGTTATCACAGACGGCTCTCGAGCCGTCTGTGATAACTCACATTACAGACGGTTGTTTGCAAACAACCGTCTGTGATAGCAATTGCAACAGCAGTTTTATTTGCCGTTTTTTGGCTAGCCTCAGGATATGCTAACCATACCCTCTGAAAGCAAACAACAAGATTACAACATATATATACACTGTGTAACAAGATCACATACATTGCAGATACACAGATCTGACAAATGAATCACATACAATTTTGCAACTAAAAGTTACACAGATAAGTTAATTGCAACTTTCGATGAATTACAAATGTAACAAACGTCCAACAGATCACATACAAATATAGAATGAAAATCGTCACACTGTTCTGACTAATGTTTGATTAAGCACACAACTGAGTGATTTGTACAATTACATCTAATGTTTCAACATCTAATGATCACCATTGCCGGGGTAGAACTCTCCAGCCTTGTTTATACACTGTGCTAGTAAGAACTCACAGAGTGTTGCACGAATTTCGACGAGTTGATCAAGATCATATGTACTTACGTCGAAGTCCACCTGCTGTCGCTAGGAGCAATAAGTCATTAATTAGCATGTGTGTGTATATATACATATATAATCAAATAATAATTATTGCAAGAACATGACAAACCTCTAAATCATTGATCTTACTATCCATGATTTCCTTCATATGGCGGCAAACGTAGAATCCACATACGTTGCCCTGTAGTTGCTGGTGACACTGCAAAAATTGCATTACGTACATAGGTATTGTCAATTCTAGAGGCATTATAACAAAGTGTGATATAGGATTGTTGTGTTGTAGCGGGTACCGGAAATCACGTGTTGTGTCGCAGCGTGTCACTAGATTTGTCGTGTCTTCCTCCATGGGCAACATAAACGGCAAACGACCTACGTGATTCAAAAAAAGTTAGCCTCGGCTGTTGCACACGAAGGAAATATTACAATAAAGTTATGTATGAAGGAAATGAGTTTACTTGTTAAGTACTTTTGCACACGACTGAAGTCGTGGTTACTCCTAAGTAGGGAATCAAGGTATATTACCTTGCTCCACTTTGGTATAATCACAATCAGGATCTAGTGTTGCCTAGTCATGTACACACCATAGTGATTAATCCTAAGTTTATACTACATGTAAAGTACAAATAAAACATATGTGGCAACTAGTGAAGCACTTACCCATGGTTGAAAGGAAACATGACGTACTCCTTGTCAATGTGAGTAAGCAATCTCTTCGTTATGTAATCTTGCACGAAGGATTCATTATCTTTGATAACTGGATCGGAGACCAAGTGAGGGTCGAGAAAACCCACCGGTTGTCGCGATCGCCGGACTCCTTAGATCATGCATCTATACATAAGGAAAAAGTAATGATATTTATCAGTATAACGTGAATGTAAAACTTTATTGTACAGTACACTTACGATGTCGGCGTAGAAGCGGCGTCGAGTTAAATCGAGATTGAATAGTAAAAATAAGTCATCGAATGTCACGACGATGTAGCCTGTGTCGTGGAGGAAATGTTGCTCCGTATATTTCACAGTGAATGCACTCTGCCGATTTGGCTTCATGTTGGACTTCTCCATGTACCAGGCATGCAATGTATTGCAAATCATGCCAGGCCTGGGTAATTGTGACTCAGGGACCAACGACACTCCAAGAGTGAACTTCCATGGCACGGGAGGCTTATTTTTCTTCCCTTGAGTCTTATAGCCTCGCTTACGATACGTTCTTGGTGGCGTCTCGGCGGGAGCCGATGCAATAGGCTTCCGAACCGGAGCTGGAGGTGGAGCCACCGGAGCCGATGTGACAGGTCCAGGGCGATGTCCCTCTTGGGACACTAGAGGTGGAGATTGTGGCACGGACAAGTCAAGGGCAATGTCCCTCTTGGGCCACTGAACGAATGTGTGGACAGCATCCCCTAATGTCTTAATCTCTTCGTTTGGGGGCTTCTCAAGAGGGACGGTGTTAAAAATATCATTAATCATGTCCACCTGGACCTTTATGAAACCGGTCTCTACTTGTACACCGTGCACCAGCGTACTTGACAGCAATGGATACACCATCCCCCGCCCAGCGTCAACGGGAATAGAGCCAATAAGCCTGACTCTGAGGATGCAAGGCATGGGCACCTACATAACGACACAAGATGAGTTAAGGCGTCCACCAGAGAGATCTATGCAGCATTCTAAAGAGGTGCATTACCTGAATGTCATCGATAGGTAAGTGGGCGTCGCTATGTTCAGTATTTGGTGTGGACGCGCAGCTACTGCGACGTTGAGGGGGACTGGGTACCGCAGTAGTAGGAGTAGTAGGGGTGGGTTGCGATTGGTTGCGGACTTGTCTCAGTTCTTCCCTCAATGAATCTATCTCTCCACGAAGTGAGGTAGTCTGCTCTTGAAGTGAGGCAGATAGTTGTTCCTGAAGTTGAGCACGAAGCTCCTATTTCATTTGGTCGTTGCGGTACGCTTTGGATATCTTCCTACTCCTATATGTCTCAGAGTAATCTGAAAATCCGTGCTTGCAAGATACGTAAACCCCCAAGCCTCGTGTGCGACCTGGGTGCTCCTTGTTTTCCAAGGCCTGTGATAGTAAATCTCTCTCCCTGTATTCTTGAAAGGTTCCACGAGAATATTCTGTAGTCAATGATTGCTGCAAGAGGCAATTAATCATGTTATTTTTGAACCTATGAAGTTCAAGAGGTGTTAATAACTATATAGTTTAACTTATCTTACCAGGCATTGGGACAATTCCTCATCTGCGAGGTTTTTGAAAGAGACACCCGAAGATGTGGTTGATGACCTCGCTTTTAACCAGTTTCGAGCACACTCGTTTGCGATCTCGGCAAATGGCGGGGAGGCCTCCGATCGGAGTGCGACCTCGTCCTGCATCCTCCACTGTGGGATTTTACCCGCGTATCCAGCGGTGCCAAGTCTGTGAGGGTGAGTGTTTTGTGATTGGATAGCCTTGTGCGCCGCACTTTGTTGTTCAAATTCAGTCGTTGTCTTCATCTGCACAAAGGCCTCCCATCCTTCCGGCGACACGAAAGGATACTTTGTGAAGGACGTAAGATCCTTGGCCACGTACCGCGTCACAAGAGTGCTCTTAAAATTCTTCCATGCTTTTCCCATTGCGAGGAGCGCGTGCCGTCGCACGAGTCCCTGTACTTGTGCTGGGATCTCGAACGAATGTGTAACTTCCTCCTATAGCTGATTTTTCTAATCGTTTGACAAATCTCTCCAGCTTGCTATGGTGATGGGGACCCGTTCCCTTCCAATTATCCTGCAGGTACTCCAAAATGATGCAATTGCTTTCTTCGGTTGTAGAGGGACCCCATCCGGAGAGACCACCGTGATGGTCATTCGGCCATCTAGCCTTTTCGAGACTTCTCAGCCACGCTTAATTTTCCCAATCTTGGGAGCGTGAGACCCAGATGACGACGTCGAAGCCTGTGAGGACGCCATCTCTCTTCTAAGAAAAAAATAACTGCAGTGTGTCACTAGTCTGTGAGGTGTGGGCCTAAACAAAGTTCTATGAAGCAAATGACACAAACTAGTGTATCGAGTTCATTGAAACCGATACACTAGAGTGTGTCACTAGCTTCATGCCCTTTGAAGGTCTATGTGGCATATATTTTTGGATGACTATATGGACGCAGTGAGGTGTGGTATATCTCTAGCTATAGCTAGCTGCTAATAATTCATATATAGCAATATAATTCTAGTATGATTACGTGAGCACAAAGATGACATCAATCGAAATACAAATGTCATAACATGTATGTAATATATGAATTGAACATACCATTTGAAATATAACACATATCCAAATACAAATGACAAATGAATTTAACATATCCATCAATCCAGCATGTGTAAATTCGGCCAGCATATATATCAATATGACAATGTAGCATATATATCAATATGACAATGTAGCATATATATCACTATGACAATGTAGCATATATATCAATATATGAAACATGAAACATGAATAACGTATCTTCATTATTCTATATGAAACATGAAACAACTAGCTACATGAAACAAATCTAAAACCTAGCTAGAGTCTGGGGAGGAGGGCACCGGAGTCGGGGGAGGAGGGCGCCGGGCTCGCGGGGGAGGAGGGAGCTAGAGTCGGGGCGGGAGCCGGGCACGGGGAGGAGCGGCGTCGGGAAGGAGGGCACCGGTCGGGAGGAGCGGCGTCGGGAGGGCGTCGTCGGGAGGGCGCGGCGGGCGCGGCGGCGGCGGCGGCGTCGGGAGGAGCGTCGGCGGGGGCGCAGCGTCGGGAGCGACCGTGGCGTCGTCGGCGTCGGGAGGGTAGGGCGGCGCGAGATATCGAGGCGATAGAGATCTAGAGTGCGAGAGTGCGGAATCGTGCCCTAGTTGGGGTATTTATAAGGAACACTATCACGAGCGGTTCCCTTAAGGAACCGTCTGCGTGATATCTCTATCATGAGCGGTTCTAGAAATAAACCGTGCGTGATATGCTACTATCATAGAGCGGTTATAAGTGGAGAACCGTGCGTGATAGTATGCCTATCACGAGCGGTTCTCCACTTATAACCGTGCGCGATAGTATTACTATCACGAGCGGTTCTTACCTTATAACAAATGCGCGATAATATAATATCACGACGGTTATAAGTGGAGAACCGTCGTGATAACTATCCTGACGGTTCTAAGTGTATAACCGTCTGTAATAAGCCTTGCCCACTTGCTTGTCGATCTGTAATAAACCTTTGCCGGCTGGCTGTTGTAACTACATTACCAGCATTCAATAAGACCTGTCACAGAGTGTAATGAATATAACTACTCCTACCAACATGCAAATTCACAAATACAGTTCCTGAGTCATTTTACAATTGCAATAAAACATATATAGTTACATTTATTACATATAGCTATTTTATTTTAAATAAAGCCCTTCACGATGATCGACACGCATGTAGCTTGTTTCATCGCCTTGTTCTTCCTCGAGCCTGATGCCGTCTCCGAATGGAGGCAAATCATCAAATTGATTGTACTCTTCCTCATTCACAACATTCTCAACTCTGACAATCTTTCTTTTTCCCTGAAGAACTACATGGCGCTTCTTATTTGCCGGGTCAGTTACATAAAATACTTGAACAACTTGCCTTGCGAGTACGAATGGTTCGTCTTTGTATCCTACACATTCGATGTCCACGGTAGTGACACGTGCTTGTCGACCTTTACACCCGTGGGAGATGGACCCAACGGCACCGAAATAGAGGAATCTTGAAAATTACGTAGTCAAGCTCCCAAATCTCCTCTATAAGCCCGTGTCGAGCTTGGGCCAGCGATCTTGGCGTGCGCATCATAGGCATCTATGCAAACACACGAGTTACGCACGATGCTATTTTTATCTGATCATTGTATAAAATGTATAGCCATTAATGTCGATATTCTTGCCATGTCACAATTGTAAATTTTGGCCCTTTTGCCAACCATTGTAGTGTTTCACTTGGCGACCTCCTAGTCAATTGCGCCTTCAACCATTCGTTGAGCGACGATTGTGTTGTCTCGTGATCAAACTTAGATCGCTGCATTCTCTTGACGTAGCATGTCCTTGTGCTCTTCAATATATGGGGTCACTTGGTCATGTGTTGTAAAAGCGTGAAATGGGCTTGAGCATACGTATTTTGATCGGAGTTATTGCTTTCCTTCCGATAGTCCGATACCCTCTAACCTCCTCGTGACGAGATACGGGTACACCTATCGGATCGACTGAGCCATGTAGCCGATCTGAGAATTCAATAACCTCTTACATTGTATAACCTTCGATGATGCTACCCTCCGGTCGAGATCGATTGCGTACATAGGACTTGAGAATTCCCATGTACCTCTCGAAAGGGTACATATGGCGTAGAAACACGGGCCGCATATTTTTATCTCTTTCACAAGGTGGACAATGAGATGGACCATGATATCAAAAAATGATGGAGGAAATACATCTCTAGATGACATAGAGTTGTCACCACCTCGGTTTGCGAGCATCTAGTCCATCGGGATCAATGACCTTACGAGCAATTGCGTTAAAGAAATAACACGACCTTATGATTGTCACTCGAACCTTGTTCGTGAAATACTTCTAATTGCAACAGTAGCATTTGTGTCATTAGCACATGGCGATCGTGGGACTTCATTCCAATTAATTTCAAATGTTCCATGGAAACAATTTTCTTCGTGTTGGTGGGTGACCGGATGGAACTTTCACACCATGTAAGGATCGCAGATTCAGTTCTCTCGGACTTAGGCAGTGTAGCAAGTGGGGAAGGTATGTCCGGCCTTTATCGGTCTCTATCGGTGCTAACTCGGTCACGATGTTCATAGCGACCAAGTCACGTCTTGCGTTAACACCATCCTTAGTTTTATCAAGAATGTTCAATAAGAGACCAATCAAACTGTCACATACATTCTTCTCGTGCATGACATCGACGCAATTGCGAACTTCTAAGTGCTCCCAATAAGGCAAGTCCCAAAATATTGACCTTTTTTCCACATGTTCTTCCTCAATTTACGCCTTTCTAAGCACAACGTTTATATCCTTGACCATATCATACACCTCTTTCCGCTAAAAGGTCTTGATGCTGAGTCATCTTCTTTTTCCATCAAATTATTTTTCATCTTGCGGTATGGGTGATACTTTGGAAGGAACCTACGGTGGCGCATGTACCTGATTTCGCGAGTTGTTCAACCACACACTCTCGGTATTGTCTAGCGGTGCGGACACGCTTTGGCCCCTTTTGTACTCAACCCTGACAGGTTACCAAGGGCAGGAAAATCATTAATGGTGCAGAACAACATAGCGCGTAGAGTAAAATTCTCTCGTTTGTCCGTATCCCATACATGTACCCCTTCGTTCCACAGTATTGCAAGATCTTCTACCAATGGTGCTAGGAACACATCAATATCGTTGCCAGGTTACTTCAGCCCTTGGATAAGTAGTGACATCAAAATATACTTCCGCTTCATACACAGCCAAGGAGGAAGGTTATACATGCATAGAGTCACGGGCAGTGCTATGTCGGTGCTCATGTTACCAAAAGGATTCATTTCATCTGTACTCAATCCAAACCTTATATTTCTCGGTTCCACACCAAAATCTACAAACATCCTATCGATGTTCCTCCATTGGGCAGAATCAGCAACATGTCTTATCATTCCGTCTTTCTTACGCTGCTCCAAGTGCCAACGCATCAATCTTGCATCCTTGCGGTTTGCAAATAAACGCTTCAAACGGGGGATTACAGGAAGATACCACAACACCTTAGCAGGAGGTCCTTGCTTCACCTCATTGCCCTTTCCATCAACAGAGTCATTTTTACGCTTGTATCGGGATGCTTTGCACACCGGACAAACATTTAAGCTAGCATACTCTTTACGGTACAGGATACAATCATTCGGACATTCATGTATTCTTTCTACTTCCATTCCTAATGGACAAAGAATCTTCTTGGCTTGGTAGGTGGTTCTAGGCAACACATTTCCCTCTGGAAGCATGTCCGCTAGGAGACTTAACAATGCCGTGAAACTCTTGTCGGACCAACCATTGCTTGCCTTCAATTTTAGTAGTTCTAGAACTGATGACAACCTCGTGTATTGCGGCTTGCATCCCGAGAACAAAGGTTTCTCCGAGTCCTCCATCAAGCCCTCGAATTTACCAAACTCTCTCTCACTGTAGTTCCCTTCTGCATCACGTAACATCTGATCCAGATTGTCATCCTGCGATCTATCCGCGGCCTCATGATCAAAAGCACAGTCCACAACTGGCATATCGTTGTCCCCATCGACTATGTCATAACTACCAGCTTCTTGTGTACACTTCTCTTCACCATGACTGGTCCAACATTCGTACCCTTTTATGAAACCCCTTCGAATCAAGTGAGCTTCGATCTGCGCTGAGTTGCTAAACATCTTGAGATTATCACAATCAATACATGGACAGTATATATATTTTATCCCCTTCTTTAACATATCCAGCTCGGTCGCTCTTCTAAAAACAGACACGCCAATAATGTACTCTTCACTCACACGGTTCTCAATGTACATCCAGCTTCGATCCATTTCCGCTAGCTACACAAGTAACAAATGGTTGCCAAAAATGATTATTACCGCAACTAAGAAGATCCATTATCATCTCTAAGCTTTCCATTACAAAAACATATATGCATAATTAAAAGTAATTGAGTACTAACCTCTGATTAGATCACTAAGAAGATGGCGATATATTTTCACCCCCGAACTCCCAAAAGCCGGTCGCCTTGCTCCACCGACGCAGCGTATGCAATAAAAAAATAGATTTGTCGACACCGTCCAAGTCCAAGTATTAATAGGGCAATTATCACAGACGGTTATTAACATGTACCGTCTGTGAAAATTCATATCAAAGAAGGTTTGTTATACGAACAAATGCGTGATAGTAGAGACATCACGCAGCGATTAGTGTTAATAACCGTCAGTGACACTTCATAGAGCGGTTATTAACACTAACCGTCTGTGATGTCTCTACTATCCTGACGATTTATTATAACAAACCGTCTGTGAACTATCACGCGGTTATTAACACGAACCGTCTTTGATGTCTCTATTATCACGAGACGAATTCGTGTTAATAACCGTCTGTGATAGTATCACAGCCGGGTGGCAGTATGAACCGTCTGTGATAGTTAGGCACAGACGGTTCCGTATGAACCGTCTGTGATTTACCCGTCCAGTATAGCCTGTTTTATAGTAGTGATTAGTCGTACAAGTGCAAACAATCTCTAATTCAAAACGACTTGGCATGTACACTTTTACTTAAAAGAAAGTTACACTCAATCTCCAATTATTTTTTCATGAGTTGAGAAAATATTAGTTTTTTTTACAATTTTCCTATGCCATGAAAATTCAATCTATATTTTTAGTTTTCAATATCCCCATTGTATAAGTTCGAGAAAATAGGCATTGTAGGGCCCGGCATGCCATTGCAAAAAAGGTACTTTTCTCTGTGTTCTTTTCTTCTTTCGTGATAATCAGCATGACTGGATGCCACTCTGGTGCCAGCCAAGTCACTGGATGGTGAAATAAAACAAAGAGAGTTTTGTTCTTTACCCATTCATCTCAGGGGTGGTTTTGCATATTGTTGGACAATAATCCGTTCATCTCAGGGGTGTTTTGCACATTGTTGGACAACAATGTCAGTAGTAGATGTTGAGGAACCCTCGCTGGCGACCAGTCCGAGCAATTCCTCTGCTTAGAACAAGAATGAATCAATCACAAAGTGACAGAATAATAGATTGAACACAGAGAGAGGTAGAGAGAACTCCTGGTCTTTCTTTATTGCTTCAATTCAATGGGTACAAAATCAGCCATATGGCTCTCTATTTATAGGAGGGGGGATGAGGTGCCCACTAGAGATAAGGTGGTTTAAACTAAGAGTCCTGGTTCCTTAACACTCCCCCTTGGGCACTCATCCGTCATGTTCATGTCTCGTTAAAACTCCATAAAAACCCAGTGGGAAAAATTTGGAGAAAGAGTACATGATACATGTTATGCTGTGCGATGCACGAATTGCCTCATTAAAAACCTTGGTCGAGAAACTTCAGGAAAACTCGTCAAGGGAAAAAGAGTACAATTCACCCAACTTTATTCAGCCTTCAGGACTTTTATTCTTTGGGTACTTGATCTTCAGGATCAAGATTCACTAACGGGCTTGAGAGAATTCTCTCCCTGAATTCTGCACTTCTCTAAATCTCATCAGACCAATCCCCCGCACGCACCTTTCAAAGCTAGATGCGGGGAGGGACTTTGTGAATAAATCTGCTAGATTTTCACAAGACTTAGTATGCAGTACTTTAATCTCATCCATCTTTTGTAATTCATGAGCATAGAAGAACTTGGGGTTGATATGCTTTGTGAGATGACTCTTCATATAGCCCGTTTGTACTTGTGCAACGCAAGCGGTATTATCTTCATAGATAATTATGGGGGTTTACACAATGTTCATTCCACATAACTGCTGGATGTGGTGAACCATTCGGCGTAGCCAAACACATTCACGTGCGGCTTCATACAGCGCTATTATTTCTGAGTGGTTCGTCGAGGTAGCAACAAGGCTTTGCTTAGACGATTTCCAGGAAATTGCAGTTCCACCACACAGGAATACATAGCCTGTTTGTGACTTTGCGGTATGCGGGTCAGACAGGTACCTAGCATCTTCATAGCCAATCAAGTTCAGATCTTGATTTTTTCTGTAGAACAATCCAAGGTCCTTTCTTCCTTGGAGATATCGGAAGATGTCCTTTATGCCCTGCCAATGCCTTTTGGTGGGCTCTGCACTATACCTTGCTAACAGGTTCACGGCAAAGGCAATATCCGGTCTAGTGCAGTTTGCTAAGTACATGAGTGCTCCAAGCGCACTCAAGTATGGGAATTCGGTCCCGTGACTTCCTCCCCTCTTCCCTAGGTCGGAAAGGATCTTTTCTTCTGTAAAGATCTCCCGATCATCGGTACTTTTGATGGGAATGCTTTCTCAAAGTCGAATCTTTCTATCACCTTCTGGGTGTAGGTCGACTGATGTACTAAGACTCCTCCAAGGACATGCTCAAGCTGCAGGCCTAAGCAGAACTTGGTCTTGCCCAAGTCTTTCATTTCAAACTCTGACTCCAAGTAGGAGCTTGCTTCTTTTATATCATCCATTGTCCGATGATATTCGGATCATCTACATACACCAAATTATCGAGAATCCATTCAGGATCGCGTATAAATACACAAGGATAGTCCTCATTGTTCGTGTAGCCTTTCTTGCAGAGAAAATCGCTTAAGCGATTATACCACATTCTGCTTGATTGCTTTAGTCCATACAGGGACTTTCTAAGCTTCACACTGTATAGATTTCTATTTGCTCTGTCTTGGTTCGGGAGAGAAATTCCTTCAGGGATTTTCATATAAATCTCCGAATCCAAGTTACCATAAAGGTATGCAGTCACAACATCCATCAATTTTATTTCTAAATTCAAGTTCACTGCCATTAAGATCAAATATCTAAAGGTAATTTCACTCATGACTGGGGAGTAGGTTTCTTCATAATCAACTCCAGGACGTTGAGTGAAACCTTGTGCTACCAGGCTTGCTTTGTATTTTACTACTTCATTTCTTTCATTTCTCTTTCGAACAAATACCCACTTGTGCCCTACGGGGTGCACATGGGGAGGAGTGCGGCATATGGGCTCAAACACTTCTCTTTTGTTCAGAGATAGCAATTCGGTTGCTATTGCCTTCTTCCAATCTCCCCAATCTGATCTTTTCTTACATTCAGCGAGCGATGCGGGCTCGGGATCAAGATCAATGATTGTGGTAATTTTCTTTGCGAAGTAGATATCAATATTGGCTGTTGTCCTGTTCAGGGACTCTCCCGTGTGCACATAATTTATAGCTATTTCTTCATGAGTTGCTTCTTCTGGAGCCATCTTGCGTATCGATTCTTTCAATTGCGGTGGCAAGTCCCTTTAGTTGTTCGGCTCCAATGTGTGCGCACACATCCATGCCGATGGGGATATTCAAATCCGGTATGTCCTTTTCAACAGGTGTCATACTTGTGCCAGGTCTCAACTGGCTCCCCTTCTCATTCTGGGGGACTTCCGTGATCGGCTGTGATAAGTCCTTCTTATCCTTTTTCACTAGGCGTCCCCGGTTACTTTGGATTCGAGGAGCCGGAGTTCTCGTCCTTTTATTCTGAGGCCTCTGGACGGGATTAGGGATACCTTCAATTTTCTTTGGTATTTCAACCCTCTCCGGTGCATTGCGTGCAGGCACATGCGACTTAGTCACGCTCTTCAAATCACTAAAGTGATCGGGCAGTTGATTTGCTAATGCTTGCAAATCGATGATCTTCTGGACCTCTTTTTCAGTTTCACTAGTGCGCGGGTCATGTGCAGGAATTCCCGTGGCTTCCCACGTAATTTTCCGATATTTTTCATCAATGGGTTGATTTCCTCCCCCTAATGTCGGGAAATTATCCTCATCAAAAATGCGATCGTGGCGGTAGTATACAAATCTCCGACATGGGTTCCAAATACGATTATGGATGCGATCTCATAACCAACGTATATCCCGTCTTACGGAGAGGGCCCATTGCGATTCATTGCGGAGGGTATAGGTACATAAATCTTGCATCCAAACCTCCTGAGATGAGAAATTTTCGGTGGTGACCCTTGCGCTAATTGTATAGGTGAATGGATGTTGTAGGATGAAGGTCTAAAGTTGATGAGATTATTGCATGTAGGATTTGTATGTCCCCAACATGTAGCTGGCAAATTACAATTCTGCAAAAGTGGTCGGGCAATAAATTTAATTCTCTTGATCAATGCCTCTGCCAAACCATTCTGGGTATGGACATGCGGTACCAAATGCTTAACTGCAATCCCCATCGCCATGCAATAATCATCAAATGCCTTTGAAGTAAATTCTCCAGCATTGTCCATTCTAATGGACTTGATGCGATGATCAGGGAACACATTTCTGATGTTAATGATCTGCGAGATCAATTTGGTGAAAGCATGGTTTCTTGTGGATAATAAACCCACATATGACCACTTTGAGGAAGCATCAATGAGCACCATGAAATACCTAAATGGCCATGAGATGGGCTGAATAGGACCGCAAATATCTCCCTGGATGCGTTCCAGAAATGCAGGGACTTCATCCTTCACTTTCAGAGTGGAAGGTCTAATAATTAATTTCCTGGTGGCACATGCAGGGCACACAAAATCTTCATGATTTGGGAAATTCTTCACATTAATATTATGCCCGTGAGAATTGTTAATTATATTTCTCATCATCCTAAGACCTTGGTGGCCTAATCTGTCATGCCAGAGACAGAATAGTTCAGAGCTTCTAAATACTGTCTTCAAGATAGTGTACGCTGCAGGCGCCTTAATGTTGGTATAATATAGCCCAGTTTCTAGTGAAGGAAGCTTTTCTAATACCCTTTTGCCATTCTCTTCATGCTTCGTGATGAGTAGGTATTTCTTACCGTACTCTTCTTCAGTCTCAACGTGGAAACCATTGGCGCGAATATCTTTAAAACTTAGGAGAGTTCTAGTCGATTCTGGGTACAATACTGTGTCTTCAATGACCAAAGTTGTGCCCATGGGTAGTATAATTGTGGCTCTTCCGGAACCAATTATACATGCATCGCTTCCGGCGATTGTCGTAAGGCTGCCATTGCTCTTACGAATCGACTGAAATACTTAGTCTCTCTTAAGATGGTATTCGTGGTACCACTGTCGGCAAGACATACTTCCTCCATAGGGCGCCACACGTGCTCTAATATAAGGTATTTTATTAATATGTATTAGAATACATACAACACATAAATAAAACATACAAATATTAGAACATATCATGCCATTGTAAACTGAATAAATGAATGAATGATTCCAAAATCATCCAACCATCACGAGAAAATAAAACTAGAGTACCATCCATGCAAGTTCTAACTTGTCCATTTAATGCAAAGTAAAAGACAATTAACGTCTCATGCATTCTGTGCATCAGACGGAATCAACTAGAACATCATTGACTTCTTCGGCTATCTTTTCAGGCGTGATGTTCTCTTCGAGAGAAATCATGGAGGTGGCTGCCTCTAAGTCATAAGGGGGTGCTGCTGCCGGGATGGACTCAACTTCCATCATTTCAGGTAGCTGCTCAAGATGCTCCCCCTCAACTGCTGCAAAGTGAGCTTCAGGCTGCCCTTTGCCATTCTTCTTCTGGGTTTGGTGGGCATCAATGACATGCTGCGGTGCTTTGCAAATCCACGACCAATGACCCCACTTGCCACACTTGTAGCAACCTTGGTTCTGCTGGTCATAGGTTTTGCCACTCTCCTTAGCCCTTTTGTTACTTGGAGCATCTGACTTGCCTTTCTGGGCAACGGCCTTACCCTTCTTTCCCCTTCTTTTTATCAAGGGCTTTCGCACTTTGTAGCTTCCAGCGTTGGCTTCACGGCCAGCGGAACTGCCTAGTGGCTGAGAGACGTAATTCTTGCGGAGAAGTTCGTCCTGAGCCTCCACAACCTGCATCATATCAATCAATTCGGCGTACTCCTTGTAGCCGTCTTGACGATAGTTGCGGGCGGACTGTACAACATTGGGGTGAAAGGTGGACAGGGACTTCTCAATCTTCTGCTCATATGTGATCTGCTTACCACAGAGTTGAAGATTGGTACAAATTCTGTGCAAGGCAGAATTGTACTTTCCGACCGTCTTGAAATCGGCAAACCTCAGTCCGATCCACTCCTGCTCTACTTGAGGAAGAATGGTGTACTTTAGCATCTCAAACCGCTTCTTGAGTGCGGTCCAGTGCTAAGCGCTTTTCTCGCCATATACTCATTTTTGAGAGTAATGCGGTGGTGCACGAGAAATGAAGTGCGATCATTTTCCTCAGGTGTGGTTTTGGCGTCATGCCGTCCGCCAATCGCAATAGCTGCGTGGAGCTTCCTGGCTCCAAGTACTATCTCGACATCGGATACCCACGTCAGATAGTTCTTGCCATGCTGGGCAAGCTCCTCGAACTCCCGGTTCGTGATGCCAGTCATCTACATGTAGTGAATGGAACATATAAGTTTACTTCAGGTAAACATGCATGGAATTATTTACTGCAGGTAAATAAATGGTACAATAAATTCTCGTAATGTTCCATAATTTTCTATGTATGTTCCATAATTTACCGCTAATTTTTAGTGATTAAAAGCAATTAAACAATTACAATTAATCAAAATAGTAAATAAATACAGAAAATACATAAAACAATAATGACATAAATAAACAAGCTTCAAATGCTGAAAATCATGCAAAATTCGGGTTCCCGAGATCTTTTTATGCTAGAATACAAATTTTCAGCGAATTCTGCATCTTCTGGGGGGGGTTTATACGCAAAATTTTTAATTCGGAGAAAAATTTGCGTAATTTCCAGATTTTCTAGGGTATTTTCTGCAAAATCCTCCTTCCGGCCGCCCCCCTTCTTTTTTTTCTTTTGACCGGGCCTCCTTTCCCCCTTCCCTCGGCCCACCTTCTCTCGGCCCATGGCCTTCCGGCCCATCTGGCCTAAAAGGGGCCTATCCGGCCGACTTAACACAGGGGGTAGGGTTTCCCTACCCCATTCAATTGGCGGCGGCGCCGACCCATCCGGCCGGTCGTGTGGGAGGCGGTGGCGGCGCCTTGGAGCCGGCGCGTGGAGCTGCCGTGCGGGCGGCGGCGGTGGTGGTTTCTGCCGAGCAGTGGCGGCGGCTCGCGTGTGGCGGCGTGGGATGCCCGCTGCGGCGCGGCGGCGCATGGAGGCGCGCGGCGCGCGCGCTGGCCGAGCGAGGGGCGGTGTACGGCGGCGGCTGCGGGCGGCGCGCGGCGGCGCGGTGCGGCTAAGCGGTGGCGGCGGTCGCGGCGGCGCGGTCTGGTGTGGCCGTGGCCGGCGCGCGGTCGGCGTGGCGCGGCGGCGGTGCGGTGGAGTCGCGGCGACGTCGCGGCGACGGTGGGCAGCGGCAGCGGGGCGCGCATCGGGCCGACACGGCGAGGGCGCGCGGCGGCCATGCGCGCGGGTTTTCGGGCGGTGTCTGGCGGCGCGGCTGGCCGGCGGCCGGGCAACGCTCACGCATGCGGCGTGGCGGCGGCGATGCTCACGCATGCAGGCGTGGCAGTGGCGCCTCATGCAGGAGGCATCAGCACCCTTTCCTTCCCCCCTTTTTTTCAATCTGTGATGTCATGTATTCAAACAAGAAGAACAGATGCAATTTTAATGTGCGTGATCTACCGATCGACGGATTCGCCGGCGACCGGGGTGCGCTCGCGATAGATCAATCTGATGCAATTGACATCCACCCTTGCAAGTAATTTACCGATCGACATTGTGCCGGCGACTTCAAGTCTGCTCGCGGTAAAATAGGGCGAATTTGCACCGTAGACAAAATAAATCTAGAACGCGAAGGAAAACAGATTCAAAAGCGATCTAGAAAATTCAATCTGTGCTTCGATGATTACCTCGTTCCCGGGCGCGATCGTCGCGATAACGTGTTGAGGAACCCTCGCTGGCGACCAGTTCGAGCAATTCCTCTGCTTAGAATAAGAACGAATCAATCACAAAGCGACAGAATAATAGATTGAACACAGAGAGAGGTAGAGAGAACTCCTGGTCTTTCTTTATTGCTTCAATTCAATGGGTACAAAATCAGCCATATGGCTCTCTATTTATAAGAGGGGGGATGAGGTGCCCACTAGAGATAAGGTGGTTTAAACCAAGAGTCCTGGTTCCTTAACAGTAGAATCCTGGGAGCTTCAACGCAAAATTTATTGGGCCTGGCCTTCTGCTAGATATTACACTTTCGAAGCCGGACTGGACCTGATATTATAATTTTGAAATTGAACTTGTTACTCTGAAACCAACAATCTTGCATTTGTTGCATTTTTTAGTATTCCCTTCAGTAAAAAATAAGTGACATCTGTCTCAAAAAAAAGTGTCATCCTAGAATACATTTAATCAACCTATTTTAACTTCAACAAACAATATCTTTATGAAAATTTGGATCGGTCATATAAAAATTATATGAGTAGATTTATCCTTAAAATACTTTCATATATTATTACATTATTAGGTTATATAAATACGACAAAATTTATGGTTTTCAATTTTTTTGGTACACCACAGAAAAACTGCCCTTACTTTTATGTAGGTGGACATAGGAGGGCTGCCTAGGGGTGCAATCGGGTCGGATTCGGACGGATATTGTTCATACCGTATCCTAACCCATATTTTTTTCCCGGATTTGAAGTCGGATACAGTAAGGTAAGATATAAATACAAATTTAGATTATTCGGAGTTTCGAATATGGTGTCATCGGGATGGATACATAACAATTTCAGATCGAAAACAGATAATATAAACGGATAGTATGTGTATACATAAAGGAATATACACTGAACCATACCACCATCACTTCAAACCTTGAACTAGCAATAAATTCATCTAGATTACTTAAATACAATACCCGATACAACACAAGTTCAATATAAGCGATAAATACATACATAAATTCGTACGCAAGTTCAACATAAGCGGAGAGCATTGGTGGCAACTGGTTAGAGTAGATGGACTCTAGAGTTAGGTTACGACTTTGATAAAATCTAGACTGGTTCGTGCCAATGATAGTTGATGAGCTAGACCAGTTAGGGTACTAACTTGTTTGTTCGGATATTCGGTCGGATAGTATCCGATTTACCATTTACCGATGCTATTCGATCGGATTTTAGCTTTACCGTTTTCGTTACCATATCCGACAACAATTATCCGGTATGGATCGGATTCGGTACCGGATGCTAAATTACCTTTCCATATTCGGTACCAACAGGATTTGGTATCGGATCAGTCAGGATTAACCCATACCGTTTGCACCCCTAGGACTGCCTACCTACCTCCATCTAAACAGGTTGAAATCAGAGTGGACCATTGCAATTTGGTAGAAATACAAACAAAATAAAAACAAAAGCATTCGATTCTAACAAAATGTGGGGAGGATTAAATCTTGTACCCCGACTAGTTATTTAATAACATGACACAGAAAAAAATTACACAATAGTTAAGAACAATTCTGTCTGCCAAACTGATATATGGTTCCATACAAGAAATATCATGGAAATTTTAGAGGGAGTAAGTCAGAAAAATTTATTTGTCAATGAGCTCAATGGGACCATATTATACCGGGCTGTTGATAACATTAATTTTTTTTATATATTATGACAAAAATTGAATTGTCTTGTATGATATTCTATCATTCAAACATACCCTCCGAATGGAGGTGGGCAATAGGTCATGCCGTGCCGACTCGGCCCAGCCACCCCGTCGTGCCGTGCCGTGCTGGCGAACCTCTCCTCCAGCTAGGCCCAAAGTCCGCCGTGCAATGTCAACCCAAGTCCAGCCCTAAGTAACTATAGACTGTGAAGGTGGCGGCAGCCGCCATCTTCATTCCTCTCATGCCTGTCTCATTAAAAGCCTAGTTAAAATTAAATTAGTTGGGTAAAAACATATGCACATAAATATTTTGAGAAAAAGTAAAATTTTCTTAATATTTTATAGATACAATATTACTATCTTGTTAAAAACCTTACGCCCAACTCCTCACTTGCCATTGTGTCCTCATTGAGTGACTCAATCTCGCCTCCCTCTTGGATTTTCCCACTCTAGCCCTCTCTTTCTCTCAGTCTCTCTCTCACACACAATGACTCGGCATAAATAATTCATGAATTTTTTAAATATTCTATTTTTATTTGAAATTACAAAAATGTACCCATGCAAAATTTTTTTACAAGAATGACCTCCAGTCGCCCAACGGTTGGACGAATGGAAATTCTTGCCCAACAGCCACACGACACGTAGCTAGTCTATGGTCCATTGGGCAATAGGTTGCAATTGCCCAACCATTGGACGAGAGGTTGTAGTCACCGAACGGTTGGGTGACTACAAGCTCCAGTCATCCGACTGTTCGACGACTGCAATTTCAACTCATTTTTGCGCAATTGGCCCCCCAACTGCACATTAGGTTAACTGTTAATTGTTGTAGGTAGGTAACATGTATCAAATTTAATGTATAAGTTGTATTTTTGTGGGAAAAAATAATGGGAGGCAATGTTGGGTGATGCATTTATGATTTTCGTAGATTATGAATGGTACAAAATCTGTTAGATGTGTAATAATATTTTGTGATCGTCGTATGTTATTGTAGTGCAAGAAATTTTGTGAATTTTTTAGTACGATTGAGATAGCAACAATTGGTAAGTATGATAGTAAGTGATATTGTGATATAACCAGAAATTTATACATGGAGGAGATTTTTTTCGTATTATTGGATGCAATGCTACGCTAAGAATTAAATGCAAAAAGACTATGAGATATGCTTTTGCGAAATAAAATAGACTTCGTAATAAAGCTGAGAATAACACGACGCGCAGGGTTTGCCTACATGCATAAGAAAGAGCATCATGCACGATGCAACAAACCGTACTACTCCTACGATACATATGTCTTTTTGAAATAGAAATAAATTTGAGCTTCGGGGGAGCAGTGTGGAACGACCTAACCTACTGCATAGATCGGGGCTATTTTTCCTTCCTTGCGAGCTCTGCGTTGAACTCCTCGGCGGCCTTTTTGGCCTTGGCCACCATCTCCCTCTTTTCCTCATGCTTCCTCTCACGAGCATCACACTCCCTACGTGTGTACTCCTCAAGATGAGTTTTCGTCTCCCGATGCATACGCTCGGCTTGCTCATCACTGCGGTGCTCCCCCTCGTGGATCTCACAGGCCCTTTTGATATCCCACTCCTAGAAGTCAAGACTCTATTGGTCATATGGGTGGATCTCTAGGTCGATCTACTAGCCACATAATAGTTCTGGGGACTACAGGTAGATGGGAGAGGTTATTAGTATGTACTTTAAAAGAAAAATAGTAGGGGGGAACACACTGTAATAGGTCCTTACAGGCTGCTAATAGGTGCTTGTATCCCAACAGCAGTCGAAATAGTCACAGGAGTAGTTTGTGCAACCCTAGTAACATATACTCAGGCTGAGCCACTGCTTAGACTTGAAGAACTTGCATGGGTCCCTACACCAACAGAGGGACGGTGTCTCCCCTTTGAGTGGGAATGTTTGGGACGGGGTTGCTGCTACGGGGGGCCATCATTGCGGGGAGCTAACCTCTTGGCATGCTTTGCTTGTTTGGCCTGGGCCACAACAGCCCGTGCTTGCTCGTTCACGGGTCTCCTTTCATTGCTTCATCATCTTGTCCCATTGTTTCTTCTGCCTCTTGTCCATCCCGACATGGTGAACCAAGCTCTAGTGTAGTGTAGGGTTTGATTGTGCAATGTTCTCTCTCAGATCTTTTCCACCTCCTTTTATAAGCCAAAGGCTTGGCATGGTATGGTTAATTTCTTGTGAGTAGTCTATGAGGTAAAGTGCTGCCCTGCTTGGTATTGTCACTGCGCAAAGCTATTGCGTCTAGGTTTGCCACTACGCAAAGCTTCCCTGTCTGATCTTATTACTGCACAAAGCTACCCAGTGTGGTCACTTCGAAAAGCTACCTGTTCTGGTCTTGTCACTGCGCAAAGCTACCCTATCTGGTCTTGTCACTACGTCAAGCTGACCGTCAATTCTTGTCATTGTGTAAAGCCGCCCTGTCTGGGCTTGTCAATGCGAGAGCTACACCTTTTGGTCTTGTCACTGTATAAAGCTAGCCCGTTTAGTCTTGTCAGTGCATAAAGCTACCCTATCTGGTCTTATTACTACAGAAAGCTGCACCCTTTGGTCTTATAACTGCACAAAGGTGGCCCATCTGGTCTTGTCACTGCGCAAAACTGCCCCGTCTGGTCATGTCACTACAAAAAGCTGCATCTTTTGGTTTTGTCACTGTGTAAAGCTGGCCATCTGCTATTGTGTGACATTCCAAAATTTTGCTTTTTATTTATTTTCTTTAATTAGATTTTTTTGAATTTAAAAATCCATTTTCTAAAATTTTAAAAACAAGCCAAGAGAGTAAGTAATTAAAAATCAATTCTAAAATTGTGTTCAAAACAAGTTAAAATTATTTTATTTGGGTTCTTTTGCTTTTTTTCTTAATTTATAGGAATTTTGTGGGATTTATTTGGATTTTTCTACTATTTTCTAACCTTTATTTGAATTTTTAGGCTTTTTTGAAAATCAAAAACGAAAAATAAAAATTTAAATCCTTCCTGCCTACCTCTCCGGGCGATGCGTGGATGGCTCAGATCAGCCCACGTTGCTGCCTGAGCCATCCCGCTGCTCCCGCCTCAATATTCCCTCCGACCGACGCGTGGATGGCTCAGATTGGACGAAGTCCCACACCGGCCCATCCCCGCCGCCTCTTCCTTTCCTTCTGCTCTCGCTGATAGGTCGGACCCACTTGTCAGACTCATTGTCCTCGCCACATTGTGCCTTCCTTTCTCTTTCCCCCTTTCCTTCTTTGCGCCGGCGATTGAATCCCCGCCGATCTAGGCCTTCCTTCCCTATCCGTCCCCGGTTTTGGCAACCTCGTGCTTCGCCGCAATCAAATCCTCAAATCCCCTCACTTCCTTTCCTTTCTGAAGGATCGGAAATAGCAACAGAGGGGGTGAATGGTGCCTTTAAAAATTCCCCGAAGTATTTACTCACTTTTCTTCTCTGATAACTATAACAGCTATGAAGCAAGAAGTCAATATTCAGACGCAAAGAAACCAGCTATGAAGCAAAACAAAGAACTACTGATTTCTGAAATTAAGCATATATTCTGACATAAAGGAAACTGCAGAACTCACTCAAACAACCAACCGGACTGACTGAAAACGATCTAAAATAAAACTCTTTTGAAGTAACCGAAAACAGCAAGAAACTAAACCAGAAGAGAGCAGAAAAGAAAGAGCACAACCTGCTGTCCAAACTAACCGAAAATGAGAAATATAGCTGCACCTAACAGGCGAAAATAGTATAGGCTGCGGTCTGAAAATTGAGCAAAGACAGCAAAACATCCAGCAGCAAATGCAGCACAAAAACAGACTGAAACTGAGATTCTTTTTGCTGCCAAAAACTGAAAGTAAAAGGAAAAGCAGACAACAGAAACTGCAACCTACAAAAAGGCACAACAGAAAGTAAATCAAACCTAAAAACTTCAAAAAACAGGGAACAAGGGCTGCAGATTTTAATACATGCAGTAGCTGATCAAAAACTGCACATACCAGTCTAACCTTGAGAGCAAACTGCAAACTGAACACAGGACAACAACTGCAGATCTGACTTCAAACACACAACCTGTCTGATTGGAAGTAAAACCAACTAAAGTTTATAGAAAAGACCGAAAGCAGCAAGAACTTCAAATAATGAAAGCAGTAGGCATAAAGCAACTCAACCAGAGACTAGTCTTGCTACCGAGAACTTAGGGCATCTACAATGTATGAAAAAGGAGGTCTTAAGCCACCTTAAGTTTGACCTTATACATTACAGGGTTGGCCTTAAGTAGACCATAATCAAAAAAGGCTTAAGACCAGTCCTCAAGCTAAAGACCTGACCATAAGCACTAAAACACAATTTTTTATTGAATCCTGTGTTCTCTTTCCCTCACCATAAACTAAAGGCTAGTTTTTTTATTAGGATGTGAGCCCCATCTTAGTACCCACGAAGACCCTATACATTGTAGTAGATTGCACCAAGTCATATCACCATACCTTAAGACCAACTGGGTCTTATACATTGGATATGCCCTTACAGACTTGAACAAGAAGAACAGAGAAACCGTGATCTGCAAGTCTTGCCGAAAAACAACTGAAAAAGGAACTACCAGACAAACTGCTAGGCTGAAAATAGAATCGAGAAAACCGAATTTTTTGCTGAACACAGAGAAGCAGATTTCAGATCGTTGGAACTCAAACCAAGGAAAATTAACGTGCTGCTGTTACTACAAATCAACAGAACTTCCAACCAACAAGAACAAAAGATGCCAATCGGTAGAGAAGCTAAAGAAAAATACTATTGCTGCCGAAACCAAAATATATATATAATTGCTCTCATGAATTTTCTAGCCAAGAGGCTTTGAGGAATTATTCATAGTTCAGAGCAGCTACTTGAACAAAGATTCAACTGACAACTAATAAGAAGAACATAGAGTAGTACTGAGTAAAAAACAAGCAGCCATCACAACTTCAAGCACAGAAAATTCATATAGAGGCAAAGAGATGAATGATTAGATAATGTAAATGTTTACACCCATGTCTCTCCCATCTCATACTCAAGAACAAAAACTCACACATGGAGAGAAAACCTTAACACTCATAGAGCACAAGCATTAGAGAAAACCCTAACATTTACACCCTTCTCTCTCACTCTCCTCTTCACTAGAGAACACCCTCTATTTATAGCCTCCACTAATGGGTTTATAAACACTTTACCCATTAGCTCTCAACAACTCATTACTTTACCCATTCTCTCCTAACCACTCCCTTTTGTGCAGCCCTGCAAATTTACCAAAACGCCACTCCTGCACCTTCTGGGAAGCTTCCTCATTTCTTGCCGTCCAAGTCTCGCAACTATTTCGAGTCCTCGCCGTCTTCGACACATCTCGACCGCTCTGACCTCAGCACCGCCTGTGCCTAGTCCGGTCACCACATGTCTTGCCACGACTCCGTCTCAAAGTCCTGCAGCTATCACAGACAAGAAAACACATCACATAGCACCGCACAAAATATTATAATCAACTATTAGCAACAGTAGATAGCATAAAATGTCCAAGATAAACTCAAACTTTCCAGAACACGTGTTAATTACTCATCACATAACCGGGGTTACCTCCACATGGTCTCTCACTTTCCTCCTCCCTCCTTTCCTTTTTCCCCTCCAATCAGATTTCCGCCACTGTGATCACCGATGATTAATTCCTCCCTCGTGTCCCCTCCTTGGCCCTGTATAAACCCCTACTGAGCACCCCCAGCCACCACACCACCTCTCCCCACCTCCAAACATCTCCTCTAAGCTTCAAGTCGACCCTACGCCATGCTCTTGCCTCCCCCTAGCTCCACTGAACTCCAGCAAGTCATCCCCGCCGTTTCGACCACCCTCGAGGAGCATTGTCACCTTCGTCAGCATCCCCGCGGCCTAGCAAAACTCGATGATCCGTCCACCGCCCGTGATCACCGTCGAAAGAGTCACTTCACCAGAGACTCGAGCACCGCCATCGCCTTCCTCACTGTCGACCCCTCTCAATGCGCCACTTGCCAGCCACCGCCATGGATCGTACCGCTAGCAACCCTCTCACCAGTGATGCCATGTCAGAGAGCATAGCCCACGTGGTAGCCACATAGCGCTACATCTCAGCGCCGAGCCGCCATGTGGCGTGCCATCTAATGGCACAGGTCCACATGGCCGCCTGTGTCATCTACGTAGCATGCCACGTCAGCCCTGAAGCTCTCCTGTAACACCCTAAAAATTTTATTCCTTTATTAAAGTGTTTTCTGGAATTTATTGGATTTTTCTGGATTTTATTCCAACCTTGAAATGAGAAAATAAAAAAAATACTATTTTACAAAATTCAAAAATAAAAGTATTTCATTTTATAAAGGTCAAAATAAATGCCATTCATTTTCCTTAAGTCAAATTTGCAATTATAATAAATTGTAGGAATTTATAAAGAATTAAAACTTTCCTTTCAAGTTAAAATGTGTTATTAGAAAATATAAATATCAAAATGGGTTAAAAATATTTTTATTAAGTCAAAAATCATTCCAGAAGGTTTTCTGAATTTTTCTGGAATTTTTAAATTTTATTTGGTATTTTTCTGAGTATTTTAAAGCCTTCAAACCATTTCTGAAAATCAAAAAGAAAATAAAACCCAAAACCTTCCCCGGGGCTTACACTTGTCGCTCATCGAGCCAGTCCGTGGCGCCGGATCCTTTTCCAACCATCCGATCTCACTTACCGCTTTGCCCGCCTTCCCTCTCTCTCTGGCCGACACGTGGAGCGATCCGTACTGTCCGCTGTTGCCGGATTTGATCCCACGCGTTCGTAGCCACTTAACCCTTCATCCGACGCCTCCAGGGCCTGGATTCAATCCGCTACCTCTCATACAAACCCTAGCCGTCAATTTTTGTTTTTCCCACCCATATCCCACCCTCTGTTTTGAGTCATCCATCGCGTCTCGTGATCACCCAGCACCGTCCCCCTCCTTTTCCTGAGCTTCTGCCCCCAATTTCCACCAATTTCCCCCACCCGATTTCGTTTTGACCTCCACCGCAACCATAACTCGGAGGCCCTCCTTCAAATGGCCATAACTTTGTCGGGTTCGGCGAATTTATTTTGCCCAAATTCGGCCTGGAAAGTGCAGTACTCGAGCTCCGAAATTTCATCACCGAATTTACAGCACATTCATCATTTTCTGTAGACCACACCTTACATCAGATTGATGTGAAACTTTGTGTGGTTCTTATTTCTGTGCTCTGCTTTGTAAAAAAATAAAAGAAAAAAGAAAAAAAATAAAAAAATTTCGACACCTAGGCTTATAGTGCTGAGAGTGCTACCTGCGCCCAAAAAAAAAGAAAAAAAAGAAGAGCACAGTTTTAGGTGACAGAGCTTCATTTGTTTTGTGCTGTCTTTGCCTGGCCATCTTTGTTGCTGTCTTTGCTTTACTATTCTGGTCTTGACTCCTTATTCATCATATCATAACTGATATAGGACACATTTAGACCAGCAACTAGGACCAGTGCTTTGGACATTTATTCAGCATTACTATCTGTTATTAATTTGTGTTCCACTAAAATATTTGGCCTTCCAAGCTCCATATACCTACTTCCGGACAGCACAGTTTTTGACCTATGCAATCGCCGGGTCACACTCTCCAGGTATCACGAACCAGCCACCGGTTGTACCACCTATTGTTTGCGATGGTAAGAACACTTGTAAGAGCTTGGTAAGCCACTTCCTTTGCGGGTTCCCACTATCCTCTTTTGTAGTTGATAGGGATAATCCTTTTGTTTTCCCTGTGTTTCCACTAACCATGGCAGGAAATGAAGGGGACTGGACATCGGTCGATTTCAACGAGTGTGTTAGTCGCGGCTAGCTACAAGCTGCGCTCGACAAACAAAATACTTCATTCACTGATCTCGGCGCGCGAATGGACACCATCGTCGCCGCCATTGCCCAGTTGAACACCACAGAAGGCATTGAGCGGGTGGAGCGGCGGATGGCTGACCTCACTGGTTGGATGGACACATTGGAGGCACGCCTACCACCTGCCAATGACGGCCATCATCATGATGATGACACAGTGTATGATGCGGTTGGCAACATTGATCAACGGGAGACACAAGATGCACGACTACGTCGGCGTCTTCAACAAAACAGACATGGTATGGGAGGTAATAACCAGAACCGTTATGGTAACGATGACTCGTTTGCTAAAGTCAAGTTTACCATCCCATCTTCTTCTGGCCTTTATGATGCTGAAATATATCTTGATTGGGAGATGACGGTAGAGCAGAAGTTTAATTCTCACTTGGTTCCTGAACAACATAGAGTTAGACAAGCTACTAGTGAGTTTAAGGACTTTGCTATTATCTGGTGGAATGAACTGGGTACCATGCGCTTACAACCTGATACATGGGAGCGGTTAAAAGAAGCTATGCGTAATCGTTTTGTTCCTCCCTCATATAAACATGATTTGAGAAAAAAAAATTACAGCGCTTAGAACAAGGTGATAGTTCTGTTCAAGACTATTATGCTGAGCTTCAAAAGGGTATGGTGCGTTGTGGGGTTGTTGAGGAAACAGAGGATAAGATTTGTCGTTTCTACGGGGGGTTACGGTGTGAAATTCAGGACATTGTTAATTATAAAGATTTTACTACTGTCAACCAGTTGTTCCAGCTTGCTATGCTTGCAGAAAAAGAATTGCAGGGACGCAAGGAATCAGCGAAGGCAAGCACCGGACGACCCTCCCACACGCCGCGAACGACTACATCGACGGGACTGCCCAAGTCTTCTTCGAGTTTTCGTTCTCCTCCACCACCTGTGAACAAGATTGCTGCAGCGCCACCGAAGCCACCTTCCACGACACGCCCTGCAGATTCTACAAAAAATTCTTTGCAGGTTCCAGCCAAGAGTTTTTCTTCCGTGGCTTCCACGGGCCGCTCCTCCAACATTCAGTGCCACCGCTGCCATGGGCTTGGTCATGTGCAGAGGAATTGCCCTAGCCGACGGGCATACATCGCCACGGAAGATGGAGGCTACATCAGCGATTCCTCAGGAGGATGATGACGTTGCTGCTGCCTCGGACGACAATGGCGGTGATAATGACGACCTGGTCCTTGGTGGGGCGTCCACAGCGACGCTACGGAGCATCATTGTGCAGCGAGTCCTCAGCACACAGGTACAACAACCCGATAAGCTTCAACGCCATAATTTGTTTCAGACTTTCTTCGCAATCAAGAACCGGCGCGCACGTGTCATCATTGATAGTGGAAGCTGCAACAACTTGGTGAGTTCTGATTTGGTCAAGAAGCTTGGCTTGACCACGCGACCGCATCTACATCCATACCATATTCAGTGGTTAAATGACTCTGAAAAAGCTAAGATAACACAAACATGCCGAGTCCATTTTTCCATTGGTGGTTATGCTGATCATGTTGATTGTGATGCGGTTCCCATGCAAGCATGCTCTCTTTTATTGGGTC
Organism: Melocanna baccifera; assembly: GCA_036346265.1. Classification (NCBI taxonomy): domain Eukaryota; kingdom Viridiplantae; phylum Streptophyta; class Magnoliopsida; order Poales; family Poaceae; genus Melocanna; species Melocanna baccifera. The sequence continues at coordinate 260,023 of JAYEVJ010000119.1, read as the reverse complement.
GACCTTGGGAATTTGATAATGATGCTTTACACCATGGTAGTAGTAACAAATACACTTTTATGCATAAGGGAAAGAAAGTTACTTTACTGCCTTTGACCCCAGCTGAGATTATAGAGGCCGATAGGGAGAGATGTAACATCCCAAATTTGCGATTTACAAAATCAATAAAAATCCTTTCTTATTTTTGGTGAGTCTCAAAATTTCATTTATCTGATTTCTTGATTTGGAATTCTTGGCGGCAAAAATTCGATTAAGAAAGCAAAACTTCAGAAGTGAGAATCAAAAATTCAAAATCAAAATCTGAATTCTCAAAACCCTTGGTAAATATCAATCCAAAGGAATTTCTGAAAATTTAAAACATCAAGGGTCAGGATAACATTTTATGTTATCACTCAAAATTCCTTAATAATTAAGCATTGCAACAAGAAAATGTAACTTGCAAAAATCGCAAATTTCATAAATCTAAAAGTTTCCTTGGGCCTCAGCCCTTTCTTCTTTTGGCCCATCAGCCTCTTTCGGTCGATCCCCTTAACCCGTCGTCTCCTTCCCCTCGTGTCTCCCTCAGAGCCGCCACCAGGCTTCCCTCTCCCTCATTTCTTCCCTGCCGCGCCGCCAGGCTTCCTCTCTGCTCCCCACGCCGCTCCTTCTTCCTCCGGCCCACTCAGCTCCAGGCCAACCCGGCTTCGGCCCTGCGCCTCCTCCCTTATCCCTCCTTGGCGCCCGGCCCAGTCCGCGCGCAAACCAGCTGCCTCGCCCCGGTTTAGCACCCCGGGACCGTACCCCTAGCGCTAGCCTTGACCTCGATACACCCAAGCAATTAAACTGCTAGCTGCGCCCCGACATCACATCGCCCGGCACCGGCCTGCCCCTGAGCCCCTCCCTTCGCCCTAGCCCTGCGCCGGCCTCGCCTGCATCCACCGCCCAACATTACTCCACGTCGCATCAGCTTGCGGTCTACGCCCGCTGTTCCGCTAGCACCAGGCCCGGCATTACTCCATCATGAAGTGCGCCAACCACCTCTCCTCCAGTCATTTGAGCTAAATCCCTCACTCCAGGATTTCCCCAAATCGGCTTTCACATCAAGAATCACCGACACCGTCATCTTCGTCGTCGCTCTCTCCACCGTCGGTCATCCTCAAATTCCTCACTCCAGGAGCAGCATATCACCGCCCCGGACCTTCCCCAACCACCGGCCGATGCTCCTCCCCGCCGGCAAAGCCTCTCCACGTGCACCCCTCTGTGCTGCCCATGGCTTCCGTCGCCAGCTCGCCTTAGCTCTTCTTCGGCCCCGGTGACCACCGTGGTGGGTTCCCCTTAACCCTCTCTTGCTTGTGCTCGCTTTAATCCGCCCCCTTTTCTCTCAGGCCGTCGGCGCCTCTGCGACCCCTCGCCCGCCTCCGAAGGACCACCCAGCTGTCCTCGCTCGGTCTGCACTTCCTCTGGCTCCCCAGGTTTGTCTTGGTTGTTGCCGACGTCGCTTCGACTAATCCTCACCAGCGCCGCCGCTCCCCGACCAGGCACCCCTCCTCCCTGTTCGGCCTCCAGCACCCCCTCCTCTCTGCTCTTTCCTGTGGCTCCTCACTCCCTCTCTCTATGGCAGGTGGGCCCATTTGAGATGCTATTTGGCTAAGGGAGGAATGCTTGTAATATCCCTTGCTTGGTGAGCCTCTGAAATCCATCTCTAAAAATTATGCTATGCAGTCAATGGATGAATCTTGTGGGTTAAAAGATCCCCTTTTTCTATTAACACTGTGAATGTGAAATTAGTATGCTCCTAGCCATTAAATGCCAAATTATCCTTGTATGAAAATCTGTTTAGAATCAAAGACATCATGGCCAAATTAACAAATTGTCAGCATGATTCCTATTAATAGAATTTTGACAGTTCAATAAGAGCAATGATATCAATGGATATTGCAAGCTGAGCATGTTCCGAAGTTAATCCTAAAAATATCGTATATGAAAACTTACTTGTGAATTAGAAAGAAAATGAAACTTGCTTGTCATCTCACATTAAGTTTTATCACTTCTCGTCAACGCTTAAATATCCTCAAATGCTAGTCCAAGAACTCATTATCGAACCTACCTCAAAACTCAAATAATCTGCCTATTATCCATTCTTGTCTTCCTCCTTGAATTTAAGTTACTAGTGCAAATAAAGCTCTTTTACTTACATCCTGTTGCATGAAATATCATTGTACAAATTGCTCAATTGCTACAAACTCATAAGTCTTCCTTTTATTTGTAAATAATTGTAACTGCACTTTCAATGTCATCTAAAGATGCAAAATGTTCAAACCTCCTTTGGTTTAAGAAACTGATAAATCTAAATAAAGGAATCCTTGCTCTCTACCTCTACTGCATTATTTTGGAATGATTCCATTTATCAGCTTAAGTCTAATTATTGCTAGGTTAAAGCATAAAGTGTCTTTCACTAAATTAACACTCTTGACTAAATATATTGCTAAAACCTAGCTTTGCATCCAAATTAATCTAATCGTTTTCTCGCAATTAAGAATAATTAATTTTGTGTAATCTTGTCACCATAAACCTTATTAAAGCATAACTCATCTTTTCGCCAAAACACAACCATCGGTCATTCCTATCAAGACCATCAAATCATCCAAATAATTAAATCATAACGGGTTAAATAACCAACTCAATGTTATAACTAAAATTATAAAATGCATGCATTCAAATATCTGCCAAATCACCCTCTCCGGCAATCTTTCTAAAGATGCCTAAGTCTTGTTTTAACTCTTGGAACTTCCTTGATAAATATAAAATATTATAAAAATAAGTATAAAGAAGAAGATCAAGTCCTGTATCTTGAACCCAGCAGAAAGACCCTGTGGGTAATTCTTTAATCTACTCCTTCCAGTTTCTTAAAATTTTCCCTCTCGGTAAAGCTATTTAATCAACTACTTCCTGTCAAATAAATCCATTTCAATCGCTCCCTCTCTACTCTTAATTTATGAACAACATTAAATAAATTCAATTAAATTAAATTAAGCTTTTGCCGCCGTTTGAGTTTATTGGGTTTCTATTTTGTTGCAGCGTAATTAGAAGCTACAGTCTGAAGACGACAAAGAGATCAAGCGGATTCGGACTACAGTGAAGATTCAGGATTTATGGCGACTGACTGGTTAAGCGGGTTGTGAATTAATTCAAGACCACGGTAAATAATCAAGACAAGTCATCACTTTGACCATATTGGTCCCACGTTTTATAAAAGTTATGTTCTTTTAAATTATCAAAATGCATGCTTACATTGTTATGCAAATTATATCAAATGTAAGGTAGATATTGTCCTTTATGCTACCAATGTTATTAATATGATATCCTTTACCATTCGATTCAAGTAATCCTTGTCGCCCTAGATAATAATGCTATTAGCTAAGTCATATGTACCGCTAACGGAGTCCAGAGCTAGGGCATTAAATTGTCCGGCTCATCATTATTTCGTCAAACAATCAAATTGATCTTGGGCAGTCATGGGATGTAGATGACTGATAGTTTTGGTATAGATTATCTTGTGCTTCTCAAAACCTCAAAACTTGCTTTACCTGTCTGGGCGGTTTGCAAGAGTGGCTGGTGCAGATGTAGCACGAAGTATAGGGTTGTGGAAAGCGCCGTCTGGACAAATTAAGGACTTAATTCTGTGTTGACCTCTCCAAGTAAAACAGTGCAAACCACAAGCTGGCAAAGTGTAGGCATGGCTGAATAATTTACCAGACCCTCTAAGTTATCTCACAGGTCAGACAGAGAAGGAGAGTGGGGTGCAGGAGACCAAAGAAGGTTCTGCCTGAAGGGACACCGTGTAAAGGTGACGTGCGCATAGGGTGGCGTTGTGGATGAAGCATTCCAGCTGCGCTAGTCGCTATGTGTGGCATCCCGCATAACCTATGGATTCAACCCCATGGGGGTGAGAAGCTTAGGGGGGAAGGTATTGTAAAGGTCATGTGACAACTCGGTTGATCTGCACATCTAAGGAAATGTGCGGAATATAACAATTGGGTTATCTCTTGTGGGTAAAGATGTACAACTCTGCAGAGTCTAAAACTATTCGAATAGCCGAGCTCACGGTCAAGAGCGGACATGGGAACATCCTCGAGTTAGTTCTATTTCAAAAATATTTCTCGGGCGGGGTGAAAACTAAGTAGAGAGACGTACTCTACTTTATTGAATTTTTCCTGGAGAGATGTACTCCAGCGGTAATTAGGGTGGACGTAGCCCAGTAATCAAAATTAGCATTTGTGGAGGTAACCATACACTGTAAAAGGTGGATGTAATCTGCGCTACTATAAATATTGCACTCTCTCTTTATAACTACATTTTGGTTAAAATTGCTAATAAAATAACCTATTGTATTGGAAATACTGCTTTAGCAAATAAAATAACCTCAAGCCTCCTTTCACAGCCTTGCATGTAATAGTTATTCGTGTTGCATTCTGTGTGGTGGCTTGCTGAGTACAATTTGTACTCACTGTTGCTAATTTACCCTCCATCAGTCAAGAACAGCTGAAAGCACCGCAATGCTCGGAAGGGTCGTGAGTGGTATTCAAGAAGGCCATGGACTTAGGTCGCGAAACCCCAGTTGGCTGCCTGTGGGCAAGTCTTGAGGGTTCCACTTGTGTGAAGATTTTCTGCTGTTGCATTCTCTGCTTTCTCGGCCTAATCGGCCCATGTAAGTTATTACTGTATTAATTACGCTTTTGCTTAATATATTTTTGATATACAGTGATATAACTGTGAGCACTGGCTACTGATCCAGGGAATAGTGCAGAAATCATAGAGGAATTCGGATTTCTAAATCCGGTTCCGACAAGAGAGTTGTTGCTGCTAATGATCCAAATGAACATGATAAATCTGCAAAACAGCAAGTAATCCATTTGAAAATTTCTATTATGCTTGCCACAAAATCAGACCTTGCTGAAATTGATGATGTTAATGATACATGCTATGCTTTTGTGTGCAAAGATGCTTTATTTTCTCTTGATAATATGCCTTGCACTTTGCCTGCTCCTGTCACTAATCTTTTGCAGGAGTTTAGAGATGTTTTCCCTGATGAGATACCTCTAGGACTTCCACCCATTCGAGGGATTGAGCACCAGATTGACTTGATCCCTAGAGCGAGTTTGCCAAACCGTGCGGCGTACAGGACCAATCCCGAAGAGACTAAGGAGATTCAGCGACAAGTCCAAGACCTTTTGGACCGTGGGTACGTGCGTGAGAGCCTTAGTCCTTGTGCTGTTCCTGTTCTTTTGGTTCCAAAAAAAGATGGTTCTTAGCGTATGTGTGTAGATTGTAGAGCCATTAACAACATTACTATAAGGTATCGTCATCCTATTCCCAGGCTAGACGACATGCTTGATGAGTTGTGTGGTGCTATAATTTTCACAAAGATTGACTTACGTAGTGGATACCACCAAATAAGAATGAAACTTGGCGATGAATGAAAAACTGTTTTTAAAACTAAGTTCGGCTTGTATGAGTGGTTAGTCATGCCTTTTGGTTTAACTAATGCACCTAGCACTTTCATGAGATTAATGAACGAGGTTTTACGTCCTTTCATTGGCAAATTTATGGTCGTTTACTTTGATGATATCTTGATTTATAGCAAGTCCATGGATGAACATTTGAATAACTTACGTGCTGTTTTTAATGCTTTGAGATATGCACGTTTGTTTGGTAACCTTGAGATGTGCACCTTTTGCACGGATTGAGTCTCTTTTCTTGGCTATGTTGTGACTCCACAGGGAATTAAGATTGATAGAGCCAAGATGGAGGCGATATGGAGTTGGCCCACACCCACGACGGTCTCCCAAGTGCGGAGTTTTCTTGGCCTTGTAGGGTTTTATCGCCGCTTTGTCAAGGAATTCAGCACCATTGCGACACCGTTGATTGAGTTGACAAAGAAGGGAGTCGTGTTTCATTGGGGTCATCACAAGAGGAGTCCTTTAATCTTTTGAAGGACAAGCTTACACACGCACCATTGCTCCAACTTCCGGATTTTAGTAAGACTTTTGAGTTGGAATGTGATGCTAGCGGAATTGGTATTGGTGGTGTTTTGATACAAGAAGGCAAACCTGTTGCCTACTTTAGTGAAAAATTGAATGGTCCTGCTCTTAATTATTCCACGTATGATAAAGAATTGTATACTCTTGTTCGTTCTTTAGAAACGTGACAACACTACTTATGGCCTAAAGAATTTGTCATTCATTCCGATCATGAATCACTTAAGCATATTCGTAGTCAAACCAATTTGAATCATAGACATGCTAAGTGGGTTGAATTTATTGAATCATTTCCTTATGTCATTAAACACAAGAAAGGGAAGGATAATGTAATTGCTGATGCTTTGTCTCGACGCTATATCATGTTGTCTCAACTTCATTGTCGCATTTTTGGTCTTGAAACCATTAAAAGACAATATGCTTTTGATGTTGATTTTAAAGATGTGTTGTTGCATTGTAAAGAGGGACAAGCATGGAATAAATTCGTGATCAATGATGGGTTCTTGTTTAGAGCTAACCGCTTATGCATTCCAGTTGGATCCGTTCGTCTTTTGTTGTTGCAAGAGGCGCATGGAGGCGGTTTGATGGGACATTTTGGTGCTAAGAAGACGGAGGACGTTCTGGCCACACACTTCTTTTGGCCAAAAATGAGGCGAGATGTTGAGCGGTTTGTGGCTCGCTGCACTACATGTCAAAAAGCTAAGTCTCGCTTGAATCCACATGGTTTGTATATGCCTCTTCCTGTTCCTTCTATTCCGTGGGTAGATATTTCTGTGGATTTTGTTTTAGGATTGCCCAGGACTAAGAGGGGGAGGGATAGCATTTTTGTTGTTGTGGATCGTTTTTTTAAGATGGCTCACTTTATACCATGTTATAAAATCGATGATGCCGTTCATATTGCTGACCTCTTTTTCAAAGAAATAGTTCGTTTGCATGGTATGCTTTCTACTATTGTTTCAGATCGTGATGTCAAGTTCTTGAGTCACTTTTGGCGTACTCTATGGAACAAGTTGGGTACAAAGTTGTTGTTCTCTACAACATGTCACCCACAAACTGATGGCCAAACCGAGGTAGTGAACCACACATTGTCTACCATGTTGAGAGCTGTTTTGACGAATAATTTGAAGCTGTGGGAAGAGTGTTTGCCGCATGTTGAGTTCGCATATAATCGAGCGGAACACTCCACCACCAAGGTAAGTCCTTTTCAGGTAGTGTATGGATTCAATCCACGTGCCCCTATTGATATTTTACCTTTGCCTACTAGTGAAAGAATTCATAATGATGCTAAGGAGCGTGCTAATTTTATTATCAAAATGCATGAGACTACTAAGGCAAACATTGAAAAGATGAATGAAAAATATAGGATTACTGGTAGTAAAGGTAGAAAGGAAATTAAACTTGAACCGGGTGATTTTGTTTGGTTGCACTTGAGAAAGGATAAATTTCCTGAGTTAAGAAAGTCCAAATTGATGCCTAGAGCTGCTGGTCCTTTTAAGATAGTTGAGAAGATAAATGATAATGCATATAAACTTGAGTTGCCTTCCGAGTTTGGGGTTAGTCCCACCTTCAACATTTAAGATTTGAAGCCATACTTGGGAGAAGAAGATGAGGCTGAGTTGAGGACAACTCCGCTTCAAGAGGGGGAGGATGATGAGGACATCACTTCTTCGGATACACACAACACTCCTCCACTTGACATTCAAGGACCAATCACTAGAGCTCGCGCCCGACAACTGAATTTACAGGTGAGCTTGTTCCTAAGTACTTCTTTTTGTTCATTTGAGAATAGATTGCTACCTAATGATTTAATTATGATTAGGAACCATGGAGAGGACCTGGAAGTACTTGGAGAAGGGCTACGAGGCGCACAAGTCCAGTAAGGGCGATCGAATCATGTTAAAGGCCCAACTCAAGCCAATTTCGAATCCAATTCAGAGTTCAGGACCAGGCCGCACTAAAACGGATGCCCAGATCGCATCCGGACTCCGTTTTGGACGTTCCACATATGTATGGAAAGCTGAGAACACGACCTTTCCAATGGCTCTAGTCCCATGTCCAAATTCCTTCTGGCTCAACAGGAATCATCAAAACAAGTGGGCTTTCAGAATCTGTCAGGGTGCTGTGCCACGGTCTTTTGGGCCGTTCGGCTTTGTATCGTGTTGGAGCCCATTAGGGCGTGTCCAGGGGTTTTGCACGCCCCTCACTCCTCTATATCCAGCCGCCACCCCCACCATTAGGGTTTGGGGGGTTTTGCTTAGATTATTCTGTCTTTGAACTGTTTCGCCGTTCATCGGTTTGTGAGACCCCAACTTTCGAGTGCTAAATCAATACATCTGCAATTCCGTTGTGTTCTTCCTTGTTCTTACTTGTGTTCTTCGATTCGCAGGCGAGGATTAGCCTTCTTGGTGAGGTCAACCGGGCGGCGCACGGTTGATAACCTGAGGAGACGTGTTGCTGCGATTGCGGGGTTCGGAACGTGTTGTTCGAAAGCCGAATCGATTTGTGTCGCACCTTCACCAAATCGAACATATCCAGAACCTGTTGGAAGATCGGGACCCCGTTCCCATCACTTGGTCTATGTGCGTGCACCCTCCAAGAATAACTGGCCTGCTCACACTTCACGGTGTACTGCTCCTGGCTAGATTTAACAACCCGAAAAGTTTGCTACATGGACAGGATCCACAAATTGATGGCATCTTGCAACAATGCCTTGTCAACAAATATTGAGTGCAACCGAACCTCTGTGCCATTATACTCCCACAATGATTTGTGCTCACGTGCTCGTCATGCGCAACAACACCCTTAGCATCAAACATGTACCATTCCTGCGGGATAGGAGCTTCGTCCTCATTAGAACTGTACTCATCGTCCTCCTGTACAGCTTCCTCTTCAGTCTAGGCCATCTGGTTATTGCTCTCCATTTGATGTAGTATGTACTCCATATGCTCCTATTTATCAGTCTGTCCTGTAGCCTCACCATGTCATGACCCTTCTTAATCTCCTCCATGTACCACATCGACCTCGTCACAACCAACTTCGTCCGCAACCTCTGTGACACGGGCCTCCCGGTCCTCTTGACCAATATGTTGGTTGCCTGAGCTGGTTGCACCACCCGATGATAGCCATCGCCATGGCCTTGTACAAATTCTATTGGGTGTGGTTGCATAAACAACACGTACGCACTCGTATCTACGGCGCTGATAGCCTCGCACAAACCCCTTTCACGCAGCAGTGTGTATCAATGTTCTCAATTCCCATCTAATGTTCATGGGAGACCGGCTCTAAAGTCCTTGTATGACAACGCTGCACACCTTAGGGTCTAAGGAGAAACAACATGTGAGCCAGTGCAAGACATCTGCGATTCCAGCATTCTCGCTGTCCAGGTGTACTAGAGTGGTTTGCGCAAAATTTCTCAAGTTAACACTGTTTGAACCTTCATGAACGGTGTTGACACTGTAATGCATTTTTAATGTAATGGATATCAGCATTACTGATGTCTGCTTGCAAATATTTTCAATATTTCTACTAGTCAAATTGTATCACACATTATGGAAGTACTACTTTACTGTAATTTATATTTCCTATGAACGTTCGCTTATTATGACCAACTATACTACCCTCATAGCATAACCCATCCTAATTCGCACCGACATCGCTCCCTTTCCTCTGACCCAATATACATCAACTCCCTATCGGCTCCCACATGCTTCGATGTCGCTCTTCTCTCGTTGCTCGAGCTCTCTCCTACTGTAAATAATTCCTAATGGATTTCAATAATTTACACGATATACTGATTTAAATGCCAATATACTAGTTCTAATGGTGCGCGTGAATTTTTAATGTATTACCGACATTATATTCATTCATAATTAATTATAAATGTTACGTAATAATGTTTTGCAAAAAATAAACTATTTATTTCATATAAAGTATTGACTAAATTTTGAACAACTACAATTTTCTATGGACTACATTTTTCGATGGATGTTAATTTGCTATGCATGCTAATTTTTTACAACTATAATTCTCTACGGATACTAATTTTTTTACAACTATATTCACTAAATTTTCTATAACTATAATTCTCTACGGATGCTAATTTTCTATAACTACGTTGACTAAATTTTTTATGACTATTTATTTCACACCAAAGTTATACCATTCTTTTCTATAGCAATGATTTTCTACTAATCCTAATTATACACCAAACAAACTACTTACTTAAAAATAAAAAAATTAATTACAACAAAAAATTTTACTTCATACAAATAGCAGAACCTCTTCTTCTTCCTCTCCCTCTCCCCTCCTCTTTTCTCCTCTCCTCTCCTTTTCTTCCCTCTCCTCCTCTCTTCTTTCTTTCCCTTCCCTTTCTCTCTCGCGGCGAGCGTCGGTGAATGAATGGGGAATGGCCAAGGGCTTGGCCATGGACTGATTTATACTTGCGTCCAGTCTTCTAACCATTGCAGTCGCCCAACGGTTGGGTGACTGGAGCTGGTTTCAGTCATCCAACCGTTGGGCGGCTGCAATTATATCGTCCAACGGTCCATAGACTGCTTACATGTTGCGCGGCCAGTAGACAAGAGGTTTTAGTCGCCCAATGGTTGAGCGACTGAAACTTATTCATGCAAAATTAAAAAATTTTGCATAGGTTTATTTTTGTAACTTGAAATAAAAAATAAATTATTTAAAAAAATTTAATAATGCATGTTCTACTACTACTACAGCTATTGTTGCCTGTTGGTAACAACCCAGGGATATCGCAAGCGATCAGCCGAACTGCTCTCAGTTTGTATTTTCGGACGATGAACAATGAAGTTCAGAGAAAGGCTAAAAGATTCAGAGATTGGCATCGGGAGTCAACTTGTTATTTCTCAGCGCACAATGCTATCTGTTACATACTCAATATATAAATTAAACAACACGAAACAAACAACTAATGATCCGAAAAACTGGGAACAAACAAATCACAGATTATGCGATCCGCACATAACGGCAAGACTAAAAAACTGACTCAATGGCTAAAGGCAGACTCGCGCATGCCCAGCTTTTATTTCCTTCTGATCTATTGTTGATCTATTGTCAACAAGTAAGGTCACTGGTTTGAGTCCAGTCCCGGTGAGTTCTCCGAACAGGCTCCTTAGCCAAAGAGCATGACATGCTGCTGTTGTTGTAGCCATAAACTCGGCCTCGCATGAAGATAATGCAACTGTTTTCTACTTCTGCGAATTCCAGGAAAAGAAATTTTCATTGAAATAGAAAGCCATTCCACTTGTGCTCCTTCTCCCTTCAAGATCACCTGCTAGATCACTATCCGAATATCTATAGATGCTGACTTGTTGATATTCCTTTTGATACACAATCCCGAAGTGGATTGTACCTCTCAAGTATCTGAGTATCTGTTTAATTGCCTTATGGTGCATAACGGTGGGTCTCTCCATGTATCTACTCGCTACTCCCACTGCATATGACAGGTCAGGCCGAGTATTAAGTAAATACTTGAGACAACCTATGACACGTCTATATTCTGTGGCATCCACTATTGTCCCTTCCAGATCCTTGTGTAACTGCACTTTAGGCTCCATCAGATATCTAGTTGCATTACAGTCTTCCATCCCGAATTGGGAAACAACCTTTCTGGCGTAAGCTATTTGTTTGAGTATAATCTGATCTTTCTGTTGCTCCACTTCAATCCCCAAATAGTATGAGAGAAGTCCCAAATCACTTATCTCAAACTTGGTCATCATTTGTTTCTTGAATTTCAGTACTTCCTTCGGATAACTTCCTGTCACAATTAAATCATCTACATATACCCTGACAATGACTTGCTCTCCACTTTCTCTTCTTGTGTAGACAGCCTGTTCCTGTGAGCACTTGTTGAAGCCGAGCTCCTTCAGTCTTTTGTCTAACCAGATATTCCAAGCTCGTGGTTCCTGTCACAAGCCATAAAGAGCTTTTGTCAGCTTAAACACCTTGTGTTTCTGATCTTGTATCTCGAATCCCTCCGGTTGAGTAACATATACTTCCTCCTGTAGATCTCCATTGAGGAATGCCATCTTTACATCTAGATGATGCACTTCCCAAGTCCGGTTTGCAGCAAGTGCTAGTATGACTCGAATGGTATCAAGTCTTGCAATCGGCGCGAATACTTCTTCAAAATCAATCCCTTGTCTCTGGACATACCCCTTCACCACTAGCCTTGCTTTGTGTTTGACAACTCTCCCTTCGGAATCCTTTTTCAGTTTAAATACCCACTTCAAACCGATGGGTCTCATACCTGAGGGAAGATCAGCCAGTGTCCAGGTATTATTTTTTTCGATGAACTCAAGTTCTCGTTCCATTGCTTCATACCAGCACTTCTCTGTTGCAGCTTCCCGAAAGTTTGTCGGTTCTTCTAATAACGCCAACATCACTACTCCCTCTTCTTCATACTGTGCAGTTACTTCTTCGGTGTTGGCATATATGTCCGCAAGAGACCTATACCGCACTGGTCCATCGTGTGACTCCGGTGAGAATGACACTAGAGGTGAGGTGGCTGCTCGACTGCTCACTGGTGATGTATGTGGATTGTCTTCTCCTATCGGGTGTGGTTCTAAAGATATTGGGGAGGCTGAAACTTCCTCTTCCACTTCTGTCATGGATGGCATAGTTTCTTCTGAGCTAAGCTCACCTTCTGCAACTGGTGCTGTCTCTTCTGAATAAAGTCTATCCATGACAATGAACTCTGGAGACTTCATATTGCTGTCAACCTCCTCATTCCATTTCCATTTCAACTTCTCTTGGAATATGACATCCCTGCTTACATGAAGCTTGCCTCGGCTTGGATCATATAACCGGTGAGCCTTCATCCCTCCTTGACACCCAAATACACCATGGACGAGCTCCTATCCTCAAGTTTCTTGATATGTGGTGTTGTGTTTTTCACATATGCTGTGCATCCAAAACCTCTCAAATGTGCAAGATTTGGCTTTCTTCCTTCCAGTGCCTCAAATGGGGTCTGTCCATCTAGAGCTTTGGTTGGGAGACGGTTTAGCAAATATACTGCATGTCTCACAACCTCACCCCAGAAGCTTGCTGGCACACTCATTCCCTTCAATAGAGCCCTGGCCATCCCCATCACAGTACGATTCCGACGCTCTACCACGCCATTCTGCTAGGGTGTGTAGGGTGCCGTGAGGTGTCTTTCTATACCTGTATCTTCACAATATCGAGTGAAATCAGCTGACAGAAATTCTCCTCCCCGATCTGACCGCAATATCTTGACTTTGCAGCCGGTCTTGTTTTCAGCCAGAATTCTGAACTTTTTGAAGAACTGAAATGTGTCACCTTTTGTCGCCAGTGTGTATATCCACATCCACCTTGTGCAATCATCGACAATCAACAAAAAGTATTGTTTTCCACTCAATGTACTTGGTGTAATCGGTCCACAAATATCCATATGAAGTAGCTCAAGTGGTTTTTGTGCTCTGAATCTCGCCTGGTGAGGAAATGGCTGCTTAGCTTGTTTTGTCATAACGCAGATCTCACAGACCTTGTCCGGCTTGGTCAGCTGAGGCAGTCCACCTGCCATCTTCTTCTCCCCCACAAGAATCAAGTCACTGAAATTGACATGTCCGAGTCTTGTATGCCATAACCAGGTTGGATCTTCGATATTTGCTAGAAAATAGTTTCCCTTGGATGCCTTCAGTACTATCTTATAGAAGCGATTTGGTTTCCTTTTTACCGACATCAAGAGCTTCCCGCTGTTTTCAAATACTTTCATACTTTCTCCTACCAAATGAACTTCTATTCCTTCTTCTGTCATTTGTCCTATGCTGATAATATTATTGCATAACTCTAGGATGTAGTATATGAAACAACCCACAACCTAATTAGACTAACAGTGGTTAATTAACAACTTAATCATAATTAAGAAACACTAATAAATTGCATTAGGATCAATTGGTTTGCATTACCCCAAGTATTCATATGAACAAAATAAATGTGTTTACAATTATTGATCTTATACAAGATTGTATTACACAATTAAAATCATTGAACAACAAGTAGCTAATTAAAGATGAAATAATAACAATTGCTATTACAATGAATTCCTGGATCTTGTATTTCTCTCCTGTGCATGCTTGGCGATGAATAGCTTTCCAATACCCAAACCAAAAGCCGCTTTTCTTTTGCAATCTAAAATTTTGTAATATAAGAGCAATCCAAGAGAGAATAATAATAATAATAAGGTTTTGCCATCAGACCCGTTCGGTTTTAGAACGCCGAATCAATTGATCGCTTATCGAGGTACCCAGACCGTCCGCCCATTTTATTTTCTTGACTTACCTCTTGCCACAGAAAATCAAGTTACCATGCCCTTTCACCATTTCAGCTAAGTAAACTTTTAGCTAAGGGTAAAACCCAATTTAACCGAGCAAGCCAGCTGGGCACAACCGCACGAGAGGATAAGATCAAAGCCCAAGCCAGCTGCGTCCAGCCGAACAGGAGAGCCAGAGAAGGATAAGACCAAACACACATCCCCCCTCACTCCTCACTCCTCAGCTCTCCCATTCACTTTCTCAACCGAGAGAAGCCTCAAGCAAAGCCAATACCAACAGCCACTCCCCTTCCATAGCCCCACAGAGAGGGACCAAAAAGCAACGAACGAGGACTCTAGGAGCTAGGAAGGACGATGGCGCCAGGGTGACGACAACGACGACATGGAGCCATCAACAAGCACGTCAAGCTGACAAAAGCAAGGGGGGCCGACCAAGGAACAAGCCAAAAGCACATCACGGCCACCTCAACCATCGTCAACATCCCAGTCCTTTTCTGACTCGTCACAGCAAGTAGGTTCCCTCACCATCTCCTCCTGCTCCCAGTTCACACAGTAGGCACATCACAGAGCAACAGGGGGAGGGAAAGAGGGGTAGCATACATCGTGAGATCGAGTGGCGTCAACTGCCTAGCACGGCCACTGTGCGCACCCGGCAGCGTTCCTCAGTGCTCCCCGACGCACGAGGAGGCTCCAGGGCCCGTCGCAGTGGACCGCGGCCCAGGATGCTTATTGCCAACACCACCCAAATCACCTAGATTAAACCGAGTTATCACAGAGTAGAAATAAAGCGGAATATGCCATGAGAGTGAAGTAGTAGTAGGAAGGGTGGCCGTAGTAGCCGAGCCGAGTGAGGTGGCTTGGGGCTGCAGCCGAGCGAGGAGGCGCCGGAGCTGGGGTGGAGTCGGTGGCGCATGGAGGACGGCACCATGGGGCGGCGCTGCTGGCAGCGAAACCGAAGCCGCAGGAGGAGCCGGCGGTGGCGGAGTAGAAGCCGAAGGAGGAGGCTGGAGGCAGTGGCGCCGAGGAAGGTGCGGCAGCGGCGCCGAGGGAGGAGAGGCAAGCGGAGGCGGACCCGCACGGCGACGCGGGGGCGGCCGAACCGGGGGCCGACGGCCGGAGTCGAGCACGGGGAGGCATGGCGGCGCGGCAGGGAGGCGAGGCCTGGCGGCGCAGCAGGGCGGCGCGGCAAGGGGAGCAACCGGCAGTGCAGCAAGGGAGGCGGCTGGAGGTGCGGCGCCAGGGGCAAGCATGGGGGGAGGCCGGCCAGATCTGGAGATTTTGGGGAAGAAAAGAGGAATGGGGATGAGAAGAAGATAAGGTGGAGGAAGAAGTAGTAGTGGCCAGTGAGTTGTCGGTCAAGGAAAAATTGAGAGGGAGGAGAGAGGTTAAGCGCGTTCAATAAAATCATTTCTACGAAAAAGATTACTCTAGAGCCTTTCATTTAAAACAAATTCAATAAATAAAAAATTGTTAAAAATGCTAAAACTGTCAAACACCATAAAACAGTGTTTTTGTTTATTTAAAAATAAAATTTGTATCACCAGAAGATTAATATTCTTCGTATACCGATTAAATTGAGTTCTGTCGTTTATTTCTTTCCAATGCAAGTTTAAGTGCCAACTTAATTTTGTTAACCACTTAAAAATGGTAGAAAACTCATTTACCTTTATTCGTGGTTTTTAAAATGAATTAATTGTATTTTCAAGACTTAAAACCTGTGCTTAACTAAATAAAATGGCGCGTGGCAATTAAACTTTAGCGCGGGTGATAAATTAGACTTTAAGTCGTAAAATTTTGTCCACTGCCAAAATAAAATTTATGGGTTGCACCGGGGCACTTTCGTGTAACTTGTGCGGTTATTTGCTATTTCTTCGACACTAGTTTATTAAACGGTAGCACACCTGTGAATTGCAGTTCAGGATCAGGGTTTGAAGGGAGTTTTTATCCGACTGATACTGGAACCCAGAACTTCACTCTAAACTCAGGCAAGCATCCCTTTGAACATCTGCTTAGAGTATTTTGAGTACAATCAGTATTTACCTATTAAAGTATGTATCTTTATACATCAAAATGAAAACGATGTTTAAATCGGAAGATTTATATGATGATGAAAAAGAAAGAGAAGAGATAAGGGTAGACGGTGGGAGAAGCCCCTGTCAGGCTGATAAATAAGGGGGTGGAAGGTCCCACAGGGCAGGCAAAGAGAAGGGCAGGTACGAGACCTTCTACATAGGGATAAAATATAAGGATCTATAAACTTCACTTGTGTACTGGACCATATAAATCGCATCAACCAATGTTTCGTCGGAAGACGGACAGAATCAGTAACTCTGTCGAGGTTATGATATTCTCCACATGGGTAAGTAGTATATTAGGAGGAACCCAAAGCCGTCCGAGGGCCAGGAATGGGGGATCCACAGCAGGAGGAACCCAGAGCCGGCAGGAGCCAGGAATGGGGATCCTATGCGCATATATTAGCGCAGTGGAGTGTTGGGTATGGGTGGACGACCTGCCCAACCAACGGCTATATTGTTTCCGGTAGGCAAGCCGTCGGTTGTGATTAGCTGGGTGGAGATATCATATACTGAGAGTAGTAAAAGTTCTATACTCTGATCTGAGCATCGCATCTAAGGTAATGCGAAAATCCCCGCGCTATAAGGATCAGGGTGACTTCGGTAAAGTGGTACAAGCCTGCGCAGTGCTATTTGAAATCATGAATTCATGCCTGTCTCCTGGACTGGAGGCTACAGAACCTGGGGAGGTATTATCCACTATACAAGTGTTCAGTAGATTTTGAACGAATAATTCTGAAAGTATTTTTAAAAACTAAAATTTCTATTTTCTATGAGTAGCGAGAAGAAGAAAGAGAAAGAGAGCAGTAAAGAGAATGATGATGAGAAATGAAACGAGTATGAGGATGAGGATGAAGTTTAAGAGTACTATATTTTGACCATACCATGCATCTTTGCTAATAATGCTTGCTGAGTACGTATGTACTCACCCTTTCTATTATTCCCCTTTGTTTAGAGTATAGCTAGGCTGGAGTTTCACTTGGTGCGGATGCGGCCTACTCCGAAGAACCCTACCCTGAGGGGAACTGGGAAGGGTGTGAGGACCCGACGTGTGGGTTTGACCCGTCTTGCGAGATGTGGGGCGACTAGAAGGTCACCAGTTGTATAGGCACAACCCTGAGTTAATGTAAAATTATGTAATATTCTCATCTTCAAGACTATGTAAGATTAAGATCTAGAACTGGAGATTTACTTTTGGTATTGTATGTTTATTCAAGCCCTAGAGGCTTTGTATCAGACTTTAGCCTTGCGTGGCGATGTTTATGTAATAAAGGCAAGAACCGACTCTAATTATTGTTCCGTTGCTACACTCTGATGAGCTTATTATTCGTTGAAGCGGTGTTCTACCGGTCAGACGAATAATAATCCGTTGACCAGTGTTATTACCCCTCGGTAATGACGCGGGTCGCCACAGTATACCTCTTCGAGAATTCTTCGGTCTCCATTCCTGCAAGTGAAAGCCACCGATCCTTTTCCCATGATCTGGACGGTTGACCCATCGCCGAAGCTCACTTTCCCGGTGACTGCTTCATCCAACTCCTGGAATTTGCCACGATGTCCCGTCATATGGTTGCTAGCACCGTTATCTTGGTACCATGTGTCTTCATCATCTTCCTTCTTGATGCCTTGGTACAGTTCTGGTGCCAACCATTCTTCATTAAGCATCACTGCTCCTTGATGCTCTTGTCCAGTGTGCGTCCCCTCCAGGGATACAACAAGCATCAATGCCGGTTCCTCATCCAGAGTACGGGTGAGGTGTGCTTCATCCTCTCGTCTCTTGCTCCAACACTGTGAGGCATAATGTCCCAGATTCTTGTAGGTATAGCATTTTATGTGACTCTTGTCCCGTGTGCCAAAACTAGATACGCCAGTACCTCCTGCACCTTCTGGTCGTGGCACACTTTGCCTGAACCAGCCATGGCTTCGTCCTCGTCCTTGCCATCTTCCACGGTCGGACATGCTGAAGCCACGCCCCCTGCCTCCTGATATTTCACTGTTGTCGGTCTTTTGCTAAGCCTACCATTCGGCATGAGTAAGCAGGAGCTGTCCATGGTCGTCGCTAGTATTGCTGCGCATCCGTGCAGCCCTCTCTTCGTATGCCTTAAGCCTCCCGATCGCTTCTTCAAATGCCATCGTCTCAAGGTCATAGAATTGCTTGATCCCGGCAACAACGGGGATAAATTTGTCGGGAACGGAATCAAGCAATTTCTTCACCAGAGTCGAATCCTCAAGTGTGGTTCCGAGAGAGGCATACTTGCTTGCCATGACGCTGAGCTTACCGGCGAATTCATCTATTGGCTCATCTTCAGACATCCGAAGCACATTGAATTCACTCTTCAAAGTTTGGAGACATGCCTTCTGCACCGATCTACCCCCAAGAACCTTGTCCTGATGCTGCTCCAGATTTCCTTCGCCGTCTTCTTCTTTGCGACTTGGTGGAGAATATCTTCGGGGATGCACTGCAGAATGAGCGCTCGCGCCATCTTATCTTTCTTCACGTCCGCCTGGGTTCCCTCCGCTGGTTCCACGGCCTCCCACACTCCCTGGGCATCGAGAATTGCTTCCATCCGTATTGCCCACACTGTGTAGTTCGTGGAATTGAGCATCGGCGAATGAAATGACACGTCGTCGTTTTCCTTCATCGCCGAGGGCGGAACCATCGACATCAGGCTAGGCTGAGGTCACTCGGGTGATCTTCTCTGGCGCTCTGATACCAGATGTTGGTAACAGCCCAGCGATATCGCAAGCGATCAGCCGAACTGCTCTTAGTTTGTATTTTCGGATGATGAACAGTGAAGTTCAGAGAAAGGCTAAAAGATTCAGAGATTGGCACCGGGAGTCAACTTGTTATTTCTCAGCGCACAATGCTATTTGTTACATACTCAATATATAAATTAAACAACATGAAACAAACAACTAATGATCTGAAAAACTGGGAACAAACAAATCACAGATCGTGCGATCCGCACATAACGGCAAGACTGAAAAACTGACTCAACGGCTGGAAGCAGACTCGCACATGCCCAGCTTTTATTTCCTTCTGAATGGCTCGGTCCGATGCAGCTTCACCTGAACCATGTCTGGATTATTTGCTCATACTGCCTGCTACTGCTGCCATGCCCATGTGCCATGTCATCTCCCAAGTCCCAAGTATTGGAATACGCGTAGGCTACGGAAGCAGAAAACAAAATTTTTCTACCGCGCACCCAAGAACATCATGCTAAGAAGGATCATGGATCGTTACCACTTAGACGCCAGCGCAAATGAAGATGAATTGGAAACCGATCCAATCACGCGCGAGGTAGTAGTGGAAGTAGCCGATCGTCCCGAACGGATCGTCTCCTCCACGCCGCGCCGATCAAGATCGCAACGAGCAGCGCCTCCACCGTATCCACACGCCCGGGGTGAACGCCGATCGCGAGTGTACTAGCACTCGTGAGCGCCTAGGGTTTGGCTCGGGAGGTGGCGCTAGGGTTTTGCTAGATGTTAATCGGGACGAAAACCTCACCCCTCGCCTCCATATATATAGACCTCCTCACGTGGGCCTTGCGGACCAAGGCCCATTAGGAGTCTATTCGGATCTTTATCCGAATTGAGCCCATATCCGAATCATATTCGAATCGGTGTTCCAACCCGTTAAGCGTGCGACCACAGAGGTTCACGTATACTTGGTCGTGACCGGAAACGCCTTTCCGGTCACCATGTTAATAGCGGCCTCTAGTAAGACATATTAACCTCAAAGTATATGTAAAGATCATATCGGTACTGAACTCGTAATGTTCTCTCATGTACGAATCCCTTTGCCTCACGATATAGATTGAGCTCAAGGCGAGACTCGTGTCATCCTCTTAATAGCTCAATCACTCTCTCGATTCCGTGATGGATTATAAACTCGTGATTGACTCCTCAATCACCTTGGCATGGCCATGCACTTTCATAATCCATTACATCGAGGGCCCAGAGATATCTCTCCCATAAGGAGGGCAAATTCTATCTTGATCATTCACATCCCACTACATGTTTCATGGCAAACCCAAGACTACTTTTATGACTACCCGATTCGGAGTAGTGTTTAGTAGTCCCAAAATAAGCTACTACTCATGTTGGGAACCATGATGATCTCAAGTCTAAGGACTCTACATAAACACTACTTGAGACCAACCGATGACACATGGAATCTCTGCAGTGTCTCATGGCAGTCTATCCAACATATGTTCACTAACACATGTCCATATTATTGATTTGGTATCACCATACCATGATCCATGAGACATGATCATCAATCAATACATATGTTGATCTTTGTCTTTGAATCATATTTGTTCCTCATATGATATACGATCGAGGATCATTTAGAAATAGCAACATCTTAGTATTTAAGAGTCTCATGAATAAGTCACATACTCATTGATCAATAATGATGATGTCTATTCCAAGGAACAAAGTAATGTATCATAAACATAGTATGTGATATATACAACATCTCCATGTTGCCTCTAGGGCATATCACTAATGCTCCCACTTGCACTAGAGTCAACCATGTAGGTATCTAATACCCATTGCCCTAGTGTGAGCCTCATGCTTTGGTCGGGAGCGGCTTTGTCAACGGATCTGCAATGTTCAAATCCGTTTGTACTTTGCATATCTTCACATCGCTCTCTCCACTATCTCGCGGATGAGATGAAATCGCCGTAAAATGTGCTTGGACTTCAGTGCGATCTAGGCTCCTTGGCTTGTGCAATGGCCCCACTATTGTCACAAGAGAGGTCCATTGGGCCGAGGCACTAGCCATCACACCAAGCTCGAAATAAATTTCTTGATCCAAATACCTCTTTGGCGCCTTCGTGAAGCCGCTATGTACTCGGCTTCGTTGTAGAATCAAGAACCGTCACGCTTGGAACTCTTCCACTACCGCACCGCCATTCAGCAGAACACAAATCCAGTTGCGATCTAAAATCATCTTTGTCGGTTTGGAAGCTAGCATCGGTGTAACCATTTACAACGAGCTCTTCCTCACCTCCATAGACAAGGAACACATCTTTAGTTCTTCTCAAGTACTTCAAGATGTTCTTTACGCAATCCAGTGACTTTCACCGATCTGATCGTATCTACTCGTAGCACTTAAAGCATACGAAACATCCGGGCGTGTACAAAGCATGGCATACATAATGGACCCAATAGCCAAGCATATGGAATCGCATTCATTTTATCCCGCTCATCGGTGTACTAGGACACCGATTCTTGCTAAGATTTATACCATGTGACATAGGTAGAAAACCTTTCTTGGAATCATGCATATTGAACCTTTTCAACACCTTGTCAATGTACGTATCTTGGCTTAATCCAATTAGCCTTTTGATCTATCTCTATAGATCTTGATGCCTGAATATATGCCGCTCTCCTAAGTCTTTCATAGAGAAACTATTTTTAATGAAGACTTAACAGATTCGAGCAAAGGAATGTCATTTCCGATCGGAATATGTCATCCACATATAAGACCGTAAATACGAGTGCGCTCCCACTAGCCTTTTGTAAACACAAGGCTCTTCTTCGTTCTTGATGAAACCAAACCCTTTGATTACTTCATCAAAACGAATGTTCCAACTCCGAGATGCTCGCTTTAATCCATAAATGGATCTTTGGAGCTTGCATATCTTTCCAATCGATTGCGGATCGACAAAACCGTGGGCTGTGTCATGTACACATCCTCACTCGATTTCCATTAAGGAAAGCTGTTTTGACATCCATTTGCCATATTTCATAGTCGAAATATGCAGCAATCGCTAGAATGATCCGAATAGACTTTAGCATTGCGACGCGCGAAAAGTTTCATCATAATCAATACCTTGAATTTGTTTGAAACCTTTGGCCACTAATCGCGCTTTATAGATGTGAACATTTCCATCTATGTCTATCTTTTCTTGAAAACCCATTTGCATTCAATGGTTTTAACACCATCAGTGGATCAACCAAGTTCCAAACTTGATTATCGTGCATGGATTCAATTTGGATCTCATGGCTTCAAGCCATTTCTCGAGTCCGGTCCCACCATTGCTTCTTCATAGGTCTTAGGCTCATCGTTGTCTAACAACAATATGTCCCGTTGTTGAGTAGTCAAGAACATGTACCTCTCGGTGCACGACGTGACCTTCGACCTCGTGGTGCTGGTGTGTCCACAACAGTTCTTCAACAGTTTGTTCATCCTGTTGTGGTTCTCAGAGGAGCTGAAACGTTATCGTGTTTCTTGAATTTCTTCAAGTTGCACTCGTGCTCCCACTATCCCTTCTTGAGAGAAACTCTTTCTCTAAGAAGACACCATGCCAGGCGACAAACACTTTGCCTTCTCCTCGATTATAAAAGTAATATCCTTTTGTTTCCTTAGGATACCCGATAAAGAAGCATTTATCGATTTAGGAGTGAGCTTATCAGTTGTAAACGCTTTACATAAGCCTCACATCCCCAAATCTTAAGAAAAGACAAGCTAGGGCGTTGTCCCGTCCACATCTCATATGGTGTCTTTTCTACTGATTTTGATGGAACCTGTTTAGTGTGAACGCGGTCGCTTCAAGAGCGCACTTCAAAAAGACAACGGAAGATCACTTTGGCTCATCATGGAGCGCACCATATCTAATAAGGTGCGATTTCTCCGTTCGATACCCCATTCCATTGAGGTGTTCTGGCGGAGTCAATTGTGGAACAATTCCACAATCCTTTAGATGATTGCCAAACTCATGGCTCAAATACTCGCCTCCACGATCGGATCGTAGAAACTTGATTGTCTTGCCTAAATGATTTTGCACTTCATTTTGGAATTCTTTGAACTTTTCAAAGGATTCGGACTTATGCTTCATCGTAGATATACCCATATCTACTAAAGTCATCGATAAAAGTTATGAAGCATCAAAACCACCTCTGCCGTTAAGCTCATTGGTCCACATACATCGGTATGTACAAGTGCCAATAAGTCATTTGCCCGCTCACCTTGACCGGTGAAAGGTGCCTTTGTCATCTTGCCAAGTAAACAAGATTCGCATGTCTCTAATGATTCAAAATCAAATGAGTGCGAATACCATCTCTATGGAGCTTCAGCATGCGTTTCTCATTTATGTGACCTAAGCGATGCCAAATAAACGTGGGATTCAAATCATTCTGACGCTGCCTCTTTGCATTAATGTTATAGACCGTGACCCTTCAAGAGTAAGAACGTATAACCCATTCACCAATGGAGTATGACAATAGAACATATCTTTGAAATAAAGAGAACAACCATTGTCCATAGATTTAAAGTCATAACCTTCGCTTGCAAACATGAAGCGTAAATAATGTTCTTTGAAAGAGATGGAACACAATAACAATTATTCAATTCCAAAACTAATCCTCGAGGTAAAGACAATGGCATGGTGCCAACAGCTACCGCAGCAACTTTTGCTCCATTGCCAACGCGAAGATCCACTTCGCTCCTCCTCAAACTTCTACTTCTTATTAGCCCTCGCAACGATTTGCAAATGTGAGCAACCGATCCGGTATCAAATACCCAAGAATTAGTGGAAGAAGTAGCAAGATTGATTTCTATAACATTAATACCGGAGTGGAAGTCATACTTCCTTCTTCTTCTCAAGATCCTCCAAGTACTTTGGGCGCCTTTTCCAATGTCCCGATTGCTTACAGAGTAACAATCGCATCGAGATGAGCATCGCCCTTCTTGTCTTTCTTGGCCTTAGAATTGCTCGCGATCGCATCAGGAGCTTTCTTTCTTTTGACCGCGATTCTCTTGACATAGGGCTTGCCCTTGCCTTTCTGCATCATCATCACATGATTGCTGCTTTTCTTAATGCTTTCCTCGGCAGATTTTAGCATCCCATGCAACTCAGCCAGGGTCTTGTCCAGATTGTTCATGTGAAAGTTCATTATGAATGGCTCAAAGCTCGGGAGCGATCGAGAATCACATCGAGCCAACTCTTGGCTAAGAGGAAACCAAGCTTTTCCAGACTCTCAATGTAGCCAATCATCTTAATCACATGAGGGTGTGACGGATTCCCTTCGCAAGCTCCGCACGCAAATAAGGACTTTGAAGTATTGAACCTCTCACCCTTGCTTGGTTCTCAAACATACCACGTAGCCCCACAATGATATTGTAGGCATCCGTGTTCTCATATTGCTTCAAGCTCAGAGGACATTGTGGCAAGCATGAGACAGCTCACATCAAGGCAATCATTCGTTTGCTTCTCATAAGCTCTCCGTGCAGCCATAGTAGCATTATCGAGCAAGTCTTGGGTAAGGAGACTCAAGGACATACTCCTTGCGCTCTTGCTTGAGAACAATTCTCAAGTTGCGATACCAATCCAAAAAGTTTGTTCCATTGAGTTTTTCTTTCTCAAGAACAGATCGCAAATTAAAAGTAATCGGATGCGGCGTTAATGACATGATCTACAACACAAGAATATGCAAAGTTTAGCACTATGTTTATGTTCATCTTTATTAAACTATTTAGCAAAAGACTCCCACTATGAGTTTTCCAACAAAAACTCCTCTAAGTTACATAGTGGGTAAAGATCCTCATTTCACTAATTCCTAGTGAGCTTTGGCATCACGGCTAGAAAACTAGTGACATGGGTAAGCAACACTTTGCTAATCACATCCCTATGTGACTCTACTTTGGGTGACATCGGTATGCCTTGGCCCCAATCTATGCCCCAAGGTCCAAAACTATTTTGATAACCTTGTTAAGTAAACCAAATGCTTCCGCATGTAGATGTCCGACATCTACCCCAAATGATGATGATAACCGATGGCACTCTACTTTGGTAGACCTACCATGCGGTGATCATTATCTTTGGTGCAACATATGGAAGGGCATTAACACCTAATTTTAAGAGGATTCTATCCTACCAAAGCAACATATCACATATATCATTGCATAAGAATAAGATAGATAACATCATAGATAAACACATTTAACTGTGAAGTAGTATGGCCCAAAAATGGTGATATCCATCTCCAAGTAGGTGTAGACGATCTCCATCCTCCACATCACTTCTTTAGGCCACCATGCTTAAAAGCTTGTTATCTCAAAACTAGGCTACTACCTATAATAGCTAGAAATTGAAGATTACAAAGATAGATTCAAGCATTAAGGTCGACACGCAGTCGTTAAATACAACATATACAGCTAACAATAGCTGAAATAATCATGACACGCAGGCCATGAACGAATGTTACATGCATCACATACATCTCATACACTCAAATAAGTTATAGGGCCATACTATTCACACCATTCCCTGCAAAAACAAGTTAGACGTAGAATCGCATTCTACCTAACGATGTAAACCCACGACGCTATACAAGGGGGGATACACACGCGTCCCGCCGGCGGTCACGGGCGGTCGAGGGGAGCGCTTGCAGGCTTCAGGCGCGCCGAAACCTCTCTGCATTACATAGATCGCATCTATGAAATCGCTATGAAAATCTTATCGAGCCGATCAAATCAACCCAAATCCGAGCCATTCAAAATGTCTCAATTTTCATTAGATCAATCATATTGATCATCGCGATCGGTATACTTGAGGAGACCACAACACAAGACCTCGATCCGTTGGCTCGATCTATCGATTGTGCGCGCAGCTAGCCCCGATGGTGATTCCACCGGTAGGGGCAAGTCGCGCGACATCAAAGAAGGAGCACGAACTAATCTTTTTGGCCTTATGATGCTATCAACTCATACCAATTTCAACCCCTTATGACCGATTGATCTCATCAACCCGTGCTACCTTATTTAGACGTAATAGATCCAATCTACTACTATCGCATATCAACATATATGCGCGATCCAGATTGCAAACTAAGCAAGATGGCTCGATACCACTATTGGAATACGCGTAGGCTACGGAAGCGTAAAACAAAATTTTTCTACCGCGCACTCCAAGAACATCATGCTAAGAAGGATCATGGATCGTTACCACTTAGACGCCAGCGCAAATGAAGATGAATTGAAACCGATCCAATCACGCGCCGAGGTAGTAGTGGAAGTAGCCGATCGTCCCGAACAGATCGTCTCCACGCACGCCGATCAAGATCGCAACGGCGCGCTTCCACCGTATCCACACGTCCGGGCGGAACGCCGATCGCGAGTGTACTAGCACTCGTGGAGCGCCTAGGGTTTGGCTCGGGAGGTGGCGGCTAGGTTTTGCTAGATGTTAATCGGGACGAAACCCTCACCCGCCTCCATATATAGACCTCCTCACGTGGGCCTTGCGGACCAAGGCCCATTAGGAGTCTATTCGGATCTTTATCCGAATTGAGCCCATATCCGAATCATATTCGAATCGTGTTCCAACCCGTTAAGCGTGCGACCTGTGAGGTTCACGATACTTGGTCGTGACCCGAAACGCCTTTCCGGTCACCATGTTAATAGCGGCCTCTAGTAAGACATATTAACCTCAAAGTATATGTAAAGATCATATCGGTGAACTGTAATGTTCTCTCATGTACGAATCCCTTTGCCTCACGATATAGATTGAGCTCAAGGCGAGACTTGTGTCATCCTCTTAATAGCTCAATCACTCTCTCGATTCCGTGATGGATTATAAACTCGTGATTGACTCCTCAATCACCTTGGCATGGCCATGCACTTTCATAATCCATTACATCGAGGCCCAGATATCTCTCCCATAAGGAGGGGCAAATTCTATCTTGATCATTCACATCCCACTACATGTTTCATGGCAAACCCAAGACTACTTTTATGACTACCCAGTTACGGAGTAGTGTTTAGTAGTCCCAAAATAAGCCACTACTCATGTTGGGAACCATGATGATCTCAAGTCTAAGGACTCTACATAAACACTACTTGAGACCAACTGATGACACATGGAATCTCTGCAGTGTCTCATGGCAGGTCTATCCAACATATGTTCACTAACACATGTCCATATTATTGATTTGGTATCACCATACCATGATCCATGAGACATGATCATCAATCAATACATATGCTGATCTTTGTCTTTGAATCATATTTGTTCCTCATATGATATACGATCAGGGATCATTTAGAAATAGCAACATCTTAGTATTTAAGAGTCTCATGAATAAGTCACATACTCATTGATCAATAATGATGATGTCTATTCCAAGGAACAAAGTAATGTATCATAAACATAGTATGTGATATATACAACATCTCCATGTTGCCTCTAGGGCATATCACTAACACCAAGACCCAAGTCCCAACTGTGAATTGAAATGTCCAAGAGAACAATAGACAAGGGAAAAAAGGCAGCTGCATAAAATCCAGTAGAGCAATGCGCTCTCCCTCTGTTCATTAATAGTTGGCTCTTGGCTGCCTGGGTAGCTAAGCTAGCTAGCTGCCTCGCTTGGCTACACTGGCCGTTGCGGGGAGATCGACCATACGCGGCTGGGGAGGACGAGGAGGAGGGGAGGGGATCGGGTTGGCGTGGGCGGGGGTGTTGTCGCCAATGGTGCGGTACGTGAAGTCAGGCGGCGCGAGCCTGACGTGGGAGAACTTGACGGCCGTGCTGTCGAGGTCTAGCGGGCGGGCGACCAAGAAGCTCGTGTAGGGGCTGCACGGCTATGCCGTGCCCAACATGGTCGTCACCATCATGGGGCCCTCTGGCTCCGGCAAGTCCACCATCCTCAACTCCCTCTCCGGTATACACACACTTCCTCCACGTGTCTATCCCTTCTTGTTCTTCCATGCCCGTATTTCTAGCATAAAATTCAACAGAAACCTTCGTGCTTATAGTGTTGTTGTTGGCTGGGTCGATGTGTGAGGGTGAGGCGGACGGCCGTGCAGGAGATGAGACGGCAAGGGCGAGGCAGACACCGCCATGCCTGCCGTGCGAGCCATGTCGAGCCACAGCACGGCACGCTACGCTAGCCGGGATGTGCCACTGTGGGCTGTTTCCCAGGCCCAACAGGGCCCTTAGCTCATGTCGTACCAGTATGGCCCACTATATAGCATGTTTGTGCTGTGTTTGGACCGTGCTAGATCAGTCGGACCTCAGACTTCACGAAAAAGCCCAGCGTGACTCTAACTTCTACCTCCGAAATCAAACGACCGGTTACTCTATAGAAAGTTACGGGTTGCATGATGGGCGAAACACTGGTTTGTCAACTTATTTGTTTTACACGCTTCTTGCTTGGGCCAAGCATGTAGCCACCCTAGCTCCTAACTCCCTACCCTACATTTCTTTTCTTTTTTTTCTCTACTGAAGCAGAGCACCTCTGCGAACGGAGCAGTGCCAGGAATAAGTACTCTCTCAAGAAATATGTGGGGACTAAGCTTGACAGTCCAAATCTCTTATGTATTCTGAGTTAGTCCTTATATTAGTAACTAGTTCATATTATTATATCTATACATACGAGTAAATAAAAGGATATTTTATACTACATAGGCAATCGTAAATAGATATTACGAACAAGTTTTTACATAATGAGCCGACGACCAAATAGTATTATTTAGAGTAAAGTAGCAGAATAGTACGTAACCCAAAAGGGGCCTCTATATCTTGCTATAGACAATCAACTGGGGCTAAATCTAGTTTTGGCATTCATCTTCCATGTCATAGCTAGTGGCATGGGTGAACCCAAACATTGGATCATCACTTCCGTCATCTAAAACCACATGTTAAGCAACAATAAGTACCAAGGTACTTAGCAAGTCTCTATAGCAAAATACAACTATATATAACTATATGTAAGGCTTATCTAAGGGAAGGTCTTATGTCTCTTTTAGCATAAAGCCAATTTATCAAATATACTAGTTTAGTTAGATTGACTTAGCCATTTTTATATTAAAATCAATATTCATTTTTAAAATCAAATATTTATTATGAGAGCGAATTTACTCTGCTTTCATGTCTATTAATATGAGAGCAAAATCACTCCACTTCCACTTCCAATACCGTGAAAGCGAAATCACTCCACTTTCACTTCTAATACTATGAGAGAGAAATCCCTCTGCTTTCACTTCCAATACTACGTGTGGGAAATCCCTCCGTTCACTTCCAATAAGGTGAGAGCAAAATCACTCCGCTTCCACGTCTGTTTTAAGTAGGTCATTACAACCATTACCAGTTTATTATTTATTTATGAAAACTGTACAGGTGCAATGTTTCTACACTTTTGCCTATGTCTGAGGACACGGCTATTCAAATGGATTTTTAACTTTACAGAGTTGTATAGCTATACCCATAAGATATAATTAACTCATAATGTCGTCCACTACACACTTTCCGTAGACGTGCAACTGAAAAAATCATAGGAAGGCTTTTACAATGCTTAGCTACGATGCTTACTCTCACTCTAGATTAGAGTCCGCAGCACTGGCGATAGTGACCGCTCATTGCCGGTTACGTCCCACCCCTAGAACGTTCCCTTCACATGCTATGTTTTCAATAAGGAATCCTATTATTAGGGAGTCTATGGCTCTTCTCGACAAAATTCACAAGGGTAGTGCCCATCACAGGTCACTTCCACTAATCACATCAGAAATTCAGAAATCCACGAACCAAGGTTTGTGCAGAATTCACACTAGAGCTAAGCAAATTACTGGACTAGGTCTGTCCCATAACGTTGCATGATTTATGTGTAGAAAAGATGGGCACAAGAATTCTGTTCTCTATTTTTCATTGCGAATTACGTCCTTTTAACTAGGGCTGTGCATTTTATAACCGAACCGAAAAAATCGGACCAAAAAAACCGAACCGAACCGATCAACTCGTTTTGACCGGTTTTCGGTATTCGGTTCGGTTATCAGATTTTAGAGTTTTTTTTAGTTCGGTTTTTTCGGAAAAAACCGGCTAAAAACCGAAAAAACCGAACTAGTACAAATTGAGTGTATGTTAGTAGTATATGTAGTAGTATATGTTAGTAGTATATGTAATATACTTTGGTAAATATGTATTATACTTCGGTATATGTAGTATATGTTAGTAGTATATGTATTATATATTACTCCCATCGGTTTTTGCCGGCTAGTAGTATATGTATTATCGTCTACTCATCTCGCTAGTCGCTATATCGTTATCAATTCGCGTTAACTTTGGTAAATACGGTATTTACCGATACCACACCGAAATAAATTGGGATTTACCAAAACCGAACCGTATTTCTAAAAATACCGTATATAACCGAATTACTAACACCGTATTTACCGTATAAACCGAACCATACAAACCGAAAAAACCGAATGCACAGCCCTACTTTTAACAACAGAATAAAATTATGATGTCTTTGCAAAAGTTGTAGCTTTCATTTTGTAGATTTCAAAAATGCTATTTGTTTTTATGGTCTGTCTAGTGAATTAAAAGATACAAAAAAAATAGGTAGTACTACTGCGGTGAGCTGAGCGACAGAACAGCAGTTTGAGAGGGAGTTTTCGGGTTTTGGGCGTAGTGGCGCTTTACCTTTTAGATATGAATGTTATATTGAGGTTTTGTACTAAGTGGTGACTTGTGAACAAGTGGCTTCGCTCTTGACTATGCTTGAGCCCTTCGCCCCTTCGGTGGAGGCAAGTAAATATAGCGGTTATTGCTACAGTTTAACTTGTTAAATTTACTACCTTCACTGTAATTGTTGATGTTTGGTAATTAATCCACCTTTAAATTAAGATGTCGTACTGAGCTATATGCTTATTTTACACATTGTTGTCAATGTGGTTATATTTCTAATGAATAAATTGTGACCATGTCATGCATGTCATAGCATGTTATTTGCATTGAAGCTTTGTCGTCGCATGTAGTAGTGATTGTACTGGTACAAACATCGTACATTGCCGTAGTACGATGCACACTCTCACGTTACTAGATAAGAGTTTAGTGGATCATTTGCATACATATGCATTTGATGAGGACAATCCTTGTTCTAAAATCTTAAGAGGTATTGGCTCGTGAGAGTCACTTGTGGCATGTGGTATTTTCTTGTGGTTGCTATTGGTAGTTGTTGTGATTTTGGGTATGAATGAGGCTATAGTGTGGATGATGAGAATTAATTGATAATGCGTTATCACTGTACCACAAGATGTTAATATGATGCTTAATCATTCATAGTTTAATTAACTTGTTAAACAGTTTGCTTGCTGAGATTTCATCTCACCCTTGTACTTTCTCTCCCAGGTGATCCTTGAGCATGCTTGGAAAGGGTAGAGCAGCACAGTACCATTACATAAATCTTCATGAGTTTTGTTGTAATAAGTTAGAGGATTTTTTAATCGATTCTTTCTCTCAGTCGTTGAGCACTATAACTTAATGATGCTAGATCGTGGTTGGATTTAGTAATGTTTGATAATGAAAGCTAGGTTGATAAAGGATGTTAGTATGTAGTTATATGTTCTTATGCTGATTTACTATCTCCTATTATTTGTTATGTTGTCATGCTTCCACGTAGTCCCATTTTCTAGGGAGGTGCTGCCAGATTTCCTTTGTAATCTAGCTGGTTAAAGTGTAGTTTGGTAGCATCTTGAGGTAATGTGGTTCTTAGGGTGTTACAGTTGGTATCAGAGTAGGCATTGGGTCTGTGGTAATTGAATTATTAAATTGACACACTGGTGCATAGTAGGATATGATAGGTCAAGCATTGCATTTACGCTTCCGATACGATGTATTGATGATTTATATTATAAGATGATCTTGTATGCTTATGATTTGGTTCTATGACTGATATGAGTGAGGATACTCAATGATGAGAAGTAGAGGTTATAGTTGTTGCCTTGAGAATTGCCAGGTTATACTACCGTTCGTGGTATAGGGATAGTGCTATAGTTACCTCAGGTAACTTAGTTACAGATGTTGTGAGTGAGTTTCTTTAGAATAGTTGTTCTCTTCCTTGATTTGAAAAATGGCCAATTCTTGTCTTGTTATGGTTGATGATTTTTTTCTTGGGTTAGTGGTTCATTGTAGTTAATGGGTTTCAATAGGTATGTAATTGTTCTTTGAATCAATTATTTTTTTCCGATTGTTGAGTTGCTTTTGCTACCCGTGAACATTGTAATTGGCGAGATTGATAATTTCATAGTTGTTCCATCTTTCTCACCAGAAAACATGACTCATTTATTTATTTGATATTTAAAAAAATCAAAGTTTTATGTTGCAAGTTTGTTAACATGTGAAAGCCTTGGCTCTATGTATTTCTTTTAGATTATTTCGAGTGTTGAAGTTTAATTTCTCTTTTCTAAAAGAGAGTGTTAAAATACTTTTGTGGTATTTTGCTGTGTTTAAGTAGGAGGTGGTAATCTTATAAATTAATTGATAAGGTATGAATTATCAAGTTGAGACATTAGTGTGGTGTATAATTAATTTCAACTAACATCCTTGGAAGTGTAGTTGATTAATTTGATGTCGACTTGTAGTAGTTTCTTAAAGAAATGTGATTAATAATTTGTTTATACATATTTGGAACTCATGGAATTATTACGAAGTGTGAAACAAAAAAGAGAACTGGTTTGATTATTATGATTATTTAAATTTCTAACTTGTTGGATAAATTGGATTATTTGGTCTTAAGTAATTAATATAACTATTTGGGATGGTTAAGTAAGGAGGTGTTGGAATATTGTCTCTGTAATATTAACCTTTAATATATCTTCTTTTAGATACTTGATGAGCATGTGCAACTGCTAGATTCAACTAACTTTTGCCATACTAAATTGTTGAAACATGTATAAAGAAATGGATGAAGATTGATGTATTGACTTGTGAAACCTTGTCTTATAGAGTTTCATTATTGATGTTTAAAGATATTTCATTCTAACTTCTGAACATAAGGTAGAATGTTGAATCTATGTTCATAACTGCTTTTGTGATTGCAAACAGAGGTAGGATCATGAATGCTTCCGTGACAAAATAATAATAAATTGTTAACAATAATGGCTAGAGTGCAATCAGTGTGTGCTAAATTAGTGTTGAGCGTCAGTAAGAGTTAAATATACGAAATATAATAAGTGATTTATAATAGTGTGTTTTTGTGAGATTGCCATGTTCTAGTATCATCTTGTTAAAAGAGTTTTGTTTCAATATTGTGGCTTATGCACTAGGCTTTCCCTAGATCAAGTGTTGCAATCTTATTAGATAATAGGAGCATGATGAAGCGATTTATTGTGTTTCTTTTGAAAAAGTTTATGAAAGGATGAGAGAATATGATGATTCTTGCTAAGAGTGTATTATTTTGTTGTCAGTACGATTGTCAGTATATGGTTGTGATAACAATGTTAAATGTTCTACAAATAAAAGGATTTGATAGTTTTCATGATACTAATTAAATTAAAAGTTTTGAAATTTGCAATCGGGCTCTTTTGGATCTCATGACTTATGTGGTAGTTGAAATTGTTTTGAGCAAAGTGACATGTTGAATGGTTTTATTAGTTCTAAAGTGATTCATGTGTTATGGTCTTCAAATCTCTTCTTATTGGAATTGGCAAGATGGTGCTATAATAAAAAAGTTGATTCTTTCTTAAAGGAAAGAGTGTAGTAGAAGTATTTGAGGTTGGAGTCAAGTTGTGCAACTTACGAAAGTGTGCTTAACCTTTTTGTTTTCGCCGCATAAGAGTTTTTCAAGTTTAAATAGCAATGTTTATTCTTATTGGTGGAGTTTTGATATTTTTCTTTGGAGGTGCATGTGCCCTCAACTGTGATATCATCTTTTGTTTTCCAAGATCGCTATTTTTTCTTGATCTTGTATCTAGTACAAATGGTAACGTTTTCCAGTGTGCTGAAATTTATTTCTATTTGCCTCTTCTTCTAAGAAAGGGTTAACCGATTTGTGTTGCAAAGTCTTTTAGGATGTGTAATGATAACTGGATAATAGTGGTCTAGTAGATGATTTTGTGAAACTTTCAGTGTCAAGATGTTTGAGAAATATTCGGTGATATATTGATTTAATGAATTTGATTGAAATAGAATGTTTGTCTTTGGAGCTAACTGATTATGTAGTTGCAACTATTAGGACCTATAGAGATATGTGGTCCAAGATCTTTTGTTCATTTTTATGGGACATTAGAATTATCAAAAGTATAGGAATCTTGATCAATGTATTACAATATCGTGATTTGGTACTTTGGCAAGGTTGTGTAGGAGAAATATGGTGGTCTAGTTTAATGAGAGTAGAATTGCGAAGAATTCTAATTGTTATGACAATTATTGGGATATTACGGATTGTTGAGTCATTGTCGGGTATGCCTTGGCTTTAGTGAGTGGTTCTGAGAGTTACAATCTTTCTAAAGATTTTGGTTGAGAAAATGTTTACATGTTGTTGTTAAGTATTGAGTATGTTTAGATTGTGGAAATTTTAGGGATCGAATATGAGGATTTCTTCATCTTCAACCCCAGCTTCTTGGAGGTTAGTCGATAGGAGTCGTCCTCGGCCAATTCCAATGGACTAGAGCCCCACCACAACATCATCAACCTATCCCCGCCATCGTCCTGGACTGCCATCGCCTGTACGCCTTTGGTGCCATGCTCCCTTTCATGTCGTCGAGCCACCCTGGACTTCCTCCATCTCCTATGAATGAACAAGTAACCTCATGGTAGTCCCTAGATGCTTCCATAGCATTGAATTGGTCTGAGTCATAGTAAGTCATTGTGGCGCCATGCTCCGGCCATCGCCACCGCTCAGGCTTGTCACCGATCGCCATGACTACAACTACAACAAGATGTAGAAGACGGTGAGATTTGGCTCGCTAGTAGCATGCTGTGAGCCATTGCAAAACCCCTATCGATCGTGCACTATATAGTCTAGCGCTAATTGTACAGCAGGACCTCTTCTGGCTCGTGTTGACTAGAGACTCAGCAAGGTGGATGTAGCTAGGGTACACGCAATCTCCCTAAGAAGTAGGAAACAAGACCCACCTTAATATGAAGAGCAAGTAAGTAACTAGGCGGGACCTCACAACCTCTGCAGGGGGTATACTAAGCTTTACTTGTATCATCGTAGCCACAAATGTAGCACTCTATGGATGCTGTCCGGAATGTGATGACCAAATCGGTGCAGTAGACATGCCTTCCAATCAGCTGATCTAAGGAGAGGAACCATGGGATGGCCCTATAGTGGCAGGCTGGTAAGATAAGCAACATTCTGCAAGGTGATGATCATGTTCTCCACCGAAAGTAAAACATGTGGGTCTCTAGTCTCCACCAGTCAACGAGTGCCAACAGAAGTGGCAAGTCTAATGTGAAAGAGTGCCCAATGTGCATCATCCTCACTATGGGCAGCAACTCAGCCTACCACAGAATTGGGACGTACCGATCATCGAGAGATTAGTCCTCCTGAGGTCCGTAGACAACAAAGGGGGTAGTCCATCATTGATCGACCATGCTCGACAACGATACTACCCATACCAAGATAGGTCTAGCAACATACCACGCATATGACCATCACCATCAGCCATTCCCTATAATATAGAAAAGAATATGTCGGTGTCCGATGATGCTAAATACAACCTAGCATAACACAAATTAATCATGCACATGAACATAACTGCACTACCAATTATGCCTATGGCCATGTGCTTATTTACATGTAAACAACTATACATATATATACATACTTATGTAGACACAGATACTACAACTAACAGTGCGCAGTTCTGCAATCCTGGCATCATTTTCTGTAAGTTTTTAATCACATAAGAGCAATAAATATATACGTGCAGGCTTATAGAATTATTTCCTAAATTACAAATGCACTGGGAACACTAAAAATAACATCGTATATTTCTTTAGCTATTTATATAAAATAATCATTATCACCACTACTAAACAACCGTTACGATAATGAAACACTAATGACATATTAAATGTATTGCTGGCATGCAAATGAAGAATACCTTTTCTTGAAAGTCTTCACCCGCTCTAATCATTTCAACTGCAAAATCTCCTAAATCACAACAAAACCATCTCAAAAAACTATTACAAACTTGCCTTCTACTCTATCTTTTTTTCATCCCCCTCCCTGATCTCTCACTCGATAGGAAAGAAACTAAGGTCATGGCTTCTGATGAGAGGACAGAGAGCGAGGCTACCCATTTTATGCATGTGGGAAGGCGTTCGCGACCAATATCTCCACGCGGATGCACGCAGGAGCAGAGGGCAGCGAAATCACGTCGGTGTGTCATCTCGGTAGGCCACCCAAAATTCTTGTACCCCTACTGCGCAAGCCCTCACCTACCGAGCTCCCACTACTCGGTAGGAGCTAGCATCTCCTCGCAGGCTCCCACGTGCACTGTCCATGCCAAGCTCACCTCGCCTGCCATGCCACCCTCATCCTGTCAAGCTCTAGTGGCATGACAAGTTATAGGTGTTGTTTACCATGCTTGTCGAGCTCGGAGACAAGGCTATTTTTTGCAAAACGGACGTTCGGAGACATTTTAAAAAAATATATGCTACAGTACCAAAACTATGAATGATTTTGTATGTGCAGTAATACTATTTGTTGGGAAACCTGGGCCTAGGCTTGAGGCCTTGGCCCATGGTATGCACCTCACCACTTAGTCTATAAATGGAGGGTCTTAGTCATTGTGTCTTGTACCTTTTGGAGGAGAAATTAGTAAAGAAAGGAGAAGGAGTTCCCTATCTCTCTATGTTCAATATGTTATTTTCTTGCATTATTCTGTGAATTATCCATCTTCTATCTAGGATGAATCGCTTAGACTGGACTCACCAGCAACGGTTCCTCAACACGTTATCAACACAAATCGGTTTGGTTGATGGAAGATAATTATCGAAGCACTCGTAGATTAAATTGCCTATCTATATTGCTTTAAATTTCCATAAATTTTGCTTTCTAAATTGTTATCCTATAGTGTAAATCCACTATAATCTACTGTGAGTTGCCTTGAAGTTGCTGACTAAGCCGATCAATAGATTTACACAAAAGAGTAGATGTTGATTGCATTGTAGATTGAAAAAAGGAAGAAATCGCAACCGGCTGATTGCCATGTGCGCCGCCCGTACGTGGCCGCAATGCCCAAGCCGCCGCATCTTGATACGTATCGCTCGCTGCGTCACTGTAACATCCCAATTTTTGCTTTTGTTTGGAAATAATAATTTTAAATTAATTAATTAAATTTATTTGGAATTTTCAGAGTTAAGGGTTTCTGTTTAAAAATAAAAATTTATAGTAACAGGTGTTGGAAATATTTTTCTTAAGTCTAAAATCTCTCCAGGAATTTATGCGAATTTTTCTGGAATTTTTAAAATTTATTTGGTATTTTTCTGAGTATTTTAAAGCTTTCTAAGGTTTTCTGAAAATCTTTAAAAGAATTTAATTCTTAATTAATCTTCGGGTGACACGTGGCAACCATCCGAGCCATCCGTCCCCGCCCGCGCTAATCCCGACCGTTGCTCCTCACTTACCCCTTCGCCTGCCTTCTCCTCCCCGATGTCTGACACGTGTCATGCATCGGAGTATTCCCCGCCGCCAGATCTAATCGGGCCGCTCATCTTCACTTACCGCCGCCTCGATCCGACGGCCGAGATCTTTCCTCCGCCACTCGCCGCTCATCCGCCGCCGCCTCCTCTCCTCTCTCTCGCCGGCTGGTGGGCCCCACTGTCGTGCCCGCTGCTCCGCCGCTTCTTCCTCGGTGCGCCGTCGCCATTATTGCCGCCCCCGAGCTCGCGTTCTTCGCCTCCCGGCCGTTACTCCTCGCCATTATTGGTTCCCGAGCACTCACTCGTCGTGCGCGTTAACTAGCAGCGAGCTCCTCGACCGCCGCTGCTTCCGCGGTTGGAGACGAAACCGCCGCTTTAACTCCGCGAGCTCGGCGCCTGCTTCCTCCTCGCAGCATATAAAACGTCTCCCGGGACCCTCTCGCCCTTTGCGCTTCCTCTCTCTTCGTGCGTCGCCGCGTGTTTTGAGTCATCGAGTACGTTGCCGCCACGGTGAGCTCCTCCGCCGTCCTCGCCGCCGCTTCCACCTCGGTCCTCGCAAGACACGCGCGTCCGCGCTTCTCCTCCCGCTCGCTCGCGCGTCGCGCTCTCGCAAGCGCAAGGCTCGCGCGGCGACGCGCCGCGTCGTCGTCGGGCCACGCGTCGATCATCGTCGCCTTCCCGCCTCCGCGCCCTCGCATCCGCGCCGTCCGTTCAAGATCGGAGCCGCGAGGCACCAGCTGGCGCCACGCGTCCCCATCTCCGCCATTGGATCCCACCGACACCCCCGCGCACCCGCGTCCGCGCGACGCGCCCGCCACGCGTCGCCGATCATCACCACCCCGCGCCCGCGCCACTCCATCGTGGCCGCCCATCTGGATCTGGGCCGACGCCCTAGATATTGCTGCGTGCACGCCCCGCGACCGTCCGATCTCGCCACCGCCGCTCGCACCCGAGCCACCCACGTCAGCCCTAGCCACGTGGCAGCACCAGCGTGTGCCACGTCAGCCCTAGTCCACGTCAGCAGCCACGTGGCATGCCACGTCAGCCAAAATCCGCCCCCAGGTGCCACGTGGCAGCCACGTCGCAGTTGACACGTGGCGGCACCAGCGCACGCCACGTCAGCCCTAGCTTGCCGCGTCAGCGCTGCTGCCGCGTGTACTGTTCCGTGGACTCGGTCCACCGTGGACCGGCCCCACCTGTCAGCCTCTATAATTTTATTTAAATTCCATGCTGACATCATTATTCCGATTTTTCTTTAGAAAAATAATTCTTGCTGACGTGATAATTCATTTTCAGAATAAAATAAATTCTAGAAATTATCCTTTTTCCTTTTTCTTTAATTTGAAACTTCCAAAAGCCATATCTTTCTCATTTTAACTCCAAATTGACCCATTCAAATTTCTAAATTCATCTAAAATTCCAAACTTTCATTTGGTATATTTATTTTGAATTTTTGAGTTTTTATTTTATTTTATTTATTTAGTTCTCCTCGTTTCTCGTGTAGAGTCTGAATTTCCGGAAGATTTTCAAGAACAACCTCGGAAAGATTCTGACCTAATTCAAGAAGGCAAGTCTCCCTGACCATTTTACTCCTATGTTTTATAAATAGTTTTTGCAATTATTTTAAATTATTTGCATGGCTATGTTTAATAAATTGATAATTTTAATTCTAGAATTTAGATAAACACCCAATTTGAAAATTCAATGTTTAACAAAATGTTTTTAATAATAGTATACAAATTTGAAATAAAATGCTCATTTGTGCAAAAGAGCCATATAGCCTTCCTTTGTTCAACCCCGCATCTAATGCATTTTCCCAAGACTTATGAGTACATTTTTGTACTCACATACTACACTTCAAAATAATTCTCGAGGAGGTTGAAGCTCGGAAGGAGATTACGACTCACTGCTCCGCTATGGCGTGATGGATTCTTTCCGAGGACTAGGTCTCGTTGCTCAAGTCAATTGCCTGTGGCATATTGATGAGCCGTTTATTTGAATATTTTTGCTTCCACTGTTACCTTTTGTGTAAGGGGTTCTGTGAACCACAGTTGTAAGGCCTTGGGCCAAGACTTATGTATTTCAGTTATTATTGTAATAAAGCGTGGTTGGCAACGTATCATTTTTTTGAATATCTGTGTGTACTAGCGTTGATCTGGGACTAGTACTGCAATACACAGGGGGTCCGGGAGTTTCTACTCCAGGGTCCCACAGAAGTGGTATCAGAGCCAACTTGACTGTAGGACGAGCCCTAGGTTTTGGCAAAACATAAGGATTTATGTTAATAAAAAAATTATATACAAAAACATAAGTTCCTTTGCTTCTACTCTTCTCTTACTTAGTACCTTGTACTTTTCTTCCTTTTCACTTTGTAAAAGTTTTATTGATCTCTCCTATTTTCAAATTGTAGATGGCAGGTTCGTCGTCGTCAGCTCCATGGGATCACATTTCTCACGGTGAGAGCGAGGGAGCATTTGTGAGTCTTCTACGGCAGTTGATGCAACATCTGAAGTACACTCAACAGCCCATTTTCAGAGGGCGGAAGACCATGATCATGAACATAGACTCGTGGACCATGGAGGTGTTCATCTACGCTCAAGAAGGGAAATTTGATCCCATTGAACGTCAGATCGAGCATCCTCGGACTCACTGCTCGGATGCTATCCAAGATGCGACCCAGATGGCGATCACTGAGTTGTGTAAGAGGCATAAGGCGAATCGCGATCACCCTTCGCCTTCTTCCGACTACGAGAGCAGGACAGACTCACCCGGAGCCTTTTCAGATTGTGGTGGATGACCCTCGCCTGTCTCACCAGGTGCAGCTCACTCAGGCGATGTCAGCGACCTACACCAGGGCACAGCAGGAGATAGGGCTTCTTCGGATGCTTCTTACATCGAGCTACGAGCACTCCGATACTCTTCGCGTACATCTTCTACAGAGTGAGACCACCCACGCTGACGCAGACCAGGCAAGGATTGCTGCCGAGGCCGAAGTGGAGCGTCTTCGAGCTTCAGCGACTGCACCCACTCTGCCAGCCCCTGCTGCTACGATCGATTTCCAGACCCGCACCAGCTCATCTGCGTGGAAGAGTGTGCGACGCCGGTCCACCACCCAAAGATTGACATTGAGATTCTAGCGAGAGGACGCCATCGCTCGTTCGGATCGCTGCCTTGGCCCGAGTCGATCTCGGTCCCGTTCGCCGAACAACTGCGCTACGTGTGGACAGAGCCACTCCGCTGAGTCAGAGGAAGACCCAGAGGAGGAACCCGAGGAGCGCATCATCGTGGAGGATGAGTAGATGCCAGTCAGCAGTATCCCTTCTTAGTTGTTTTTCGATATTAGAACGCTTATAATATTGTGATGTAATAAAATGGACTGTACCGAGCCTTGTGCACTTGTGGTACAGCCATTCTTAAAACTAATTTGAATTTCAAAGTTGCATTTTCTCAGCTGTTGCTTTATTCTTGTGTGTTGGTTTGGGATGTTGTTAGTTACCCCTGTTCCTCATCTATGCTTTTCCCTCTTACCTTGTGTTCTCTTGGTGGAGCTTCAAATGGTGAATACAAGGAGCAATGTCAGCAATAGTCAAGGGCCCAATGACAACAATGCCCCAATTCCACCTCCACCAGCTCAATCCCCGAACTTGGAGCAGATGATGGCCATGCAATTGCAGCTTCTTCAAGCCTTAGCTCGAATCAAGTTAATCAAGCTCAAGAAGACTGCTCAACCACCTCACCCAAGCTCGGTGAATTCATGAGGACTCGACCTCCAATTTTCGCAGGATCTGCTGATCCATTGGAAGCAGATGATTGGATAAAGGAAGTCGAAAGGAAATTAAATTTGGCTCAATGCAATGAGGATGAGAAAGTCTTGTTTGCTGCACATCAACTCAAGGGAGTTGCTGCCAACCGTGGGAAAATTATCATGCGGCACACCAAAATGCTCGAATATTGTTTGGGCGGACTTTGTGCGAACTTTCCGAGCCACCCACATACCTATGAGCATTATGGAAATGAAAAGGAAGGAATTTCATCAATCAGAGCAGGAAACCTTAGCGCTTCCGCATATCCGAGTAAGTTCATTCAATTATCAAGGTATGCACCGAAGACGTAGCAAATGATGATGCAAAGATTTGGAGGTTTATGGGAGGTTTGGATCCTAATCTCAAAGTGCGCTTAGTATCCAATGACTATCCTACTTTTCAAAGACTCGTGAATAAAGCACTTGTTCAAGAGGATGCCCAAATACGCCTTTATGAATCTAGGAAGAGGAAGTTTCAAGCTCAAGAGAATGCAAGTAGCTCTCGCCATCGCCCTACTCCACAACAGCGGTGGCCTCCATTGCCCAACACCGAGGACACCGATTTCTGCACCTCACCCTATTCCTCAAGCTTCTCGAGTTGGGAATGCAGTTCAACCCCAACAGAATAGGACTGTGGCTGCAGGAGTGCAATGCTTCAATTGCAAGAACATGGGGCATTATGCTAATAATCGTCCCCGAGCGCCAAGCAAGAACTCTGTTCGTTTTAATCTTGATTCTACGCCGCGTAACTTCAAACACTAATCAAGGATGTGGAAGCCCTCGGACTCCCAAGACTCCACGACATTCAACAAAGGGCGCATCAACCATGTCACTGCAGAGGCAGCACAGGATACACCAGACGTGGTTCTGGGTAAGTTTCTTGTTAATTCAGTTCCCGCAATTACATTATTTGATTCCGGAGCTTCACATTCCTTCGTAACAAAAGCTTTTGTGGAAAGAAATAATTGGAATGTTTGTTTGCTAAAGAACCTTATGCTAGTCCAATCACCTGGAAAAGAATTGAGGACTAATTTGGTTTGCCCTAGAGCAACTATAGATATAAACGGAGTAAAGTTCCTAGCGAACCTTATTATAATAGACTCCGAAGGAATAGATGTAATACTTGGGATGGATTGGTTGACCAAATATAAAGGGCAGATAGATTGTGCCAATCGTGCCATTATTCTCACCAATTCCGATGGAATTCAGATTAGATATGAATCCAATACACCCTCAAGTACGGGAAGTTTATTGACCAGTTTAAAAGGAAGAAGTTTGGATGATGTGTCCGTAGTAAGTGAATACCCTGATATATTCCCTGAAGATTTGCCAGGAATGCCACCAGACCGAGAGATTGAATTTGTTATAAATCTGGTACCTGGTACAGCCCCAATATCCAAGAGACCCTATCGGATGTCAGCCGATAATCTAGCAGAGGTTAAGAGGCAAATTCAAGAATTGCAAGAGAAAGGTTTCATAAGACCGAGTTCTTCACCCTGGGGAGCGCCAGTGCTCCTAGTAAACAAGAAGGATGGTAGCCAGCGTATGTGTGTGGATTATAGAGCCCTGAATGAGGTAACAATCAAGAATAAGTACCCCTTGCCTCGTATTGATGATCTGTTTGATCAGTTGAAAGAATCAAGTGTTTTCTCAAAAATTGATCTCCGAT
Organism: Melocanna baccifera; assembly: GCA_036346265.1. NCBI lineage: Eukaryota > Viridiplantae > Streptophyta > Magnoliopsida > Poales > Poaceae > Melocanna > Melocanna baccifera. The sequence goes on along the minus strand of JAYEVJ010000119.1, from coordinate 216,763 downwards.
CAGGATACCACCAATTAAAAATTAGACCAGAAGATATACCTAAGACAACCTTTTCTACTCGATATGGATTATATGAGTATACGGTGATGTCTTTTGGTTTGACTAATGCACCAGCGTACTTTATGAATTTGATGAATAAAGTATTCATGGATTATTTAGATAAGTTTGTTGTTGTCTTCATAGACGACATTCTTATCTATTCCAAGAATGAGAAGGAACACGAAGAGCATCTGAGGATAGTTTTACAAAGATTAAGAGAACATCAATTATATGCCAAGTTCAGCAAGTGTGCGTTCTGGTTGAAGGAAGTTGAGTTCTTAGGAAATGTGATTTCTGCGGGAGGTGTATCTGTAGATCCAGGAAAAGTGAAGGATGTGCTTAATTGGACTCAACCTAAGACAGTAACAGAAATCCGAAGTTTCCTGGGGTTAGCAGGTTACTATCGTCGTTTTATTGAAGGATTTTCCAAGATTGCTAGGCCTCTCACGCAGTTATTAAAGAAGGAAAAGAAATTTGAATGGAGTAAATCTTGTGAGGACAGTTTTCAAGAGTTAAAGAAGAGATTAACTTCTGCACCAGTTTTGCGGTTGCCCGATATTAGGAAAGACTTTGAAGTTTATTGTGACGCATCAAGACAAGGACTTGGTTGCGTACTAATGCAAGAAGGAAAAGTGGTAGCTTATGCATCAAGGCAGTTAAGATCGTATGAGGAAAATTATCCCACTCATGATTTAGAGCTAGCAGCGGTTGTGCATGCTCTAAAGTTGTGGAGGCATTATTTAATCAGCAATCGGTGTGAAATATATACAGATCATAAAAGTTTAAAGTATATATTCACTCAACCTGACCTTAATCTGAGACAAAGAAGGTGGCTCGAATTGATAAAGGATTATGATGTGGGAATACACTATCATCCAGGAAAAGCTAATGTAGTAGCCGATGCTTTGAGTCGGAAGAGTCACATTAACAATCTGTCAATTCCAGATAAGCAGTTAACCCTCCATGAAGAATTTCAACGACTGAATTCGGAAATTGTTAACGAAGGTATTTTGTCTGCATTGAAGGTTCATCCTACTTTGGAAGATCATATTAAGGCAGCCCAACGAGAGGATGAATATGTTAAAGAAATTAAAGAGAATATGAAGAAAGGTAAAGCGCCTGGATTTTCAGAAGATGAAGAGGGGATTCTTTGGTTTGGAAAGAGAATTCTAGTACCCGAGAAAAAGGAAATAAAAGATTTAATCTTAAAAGAAGCTCATGAGGCAGATATTCAATTCATCCCTAAGTACAAAAATGTATCAAGATCTAAAGGAAAGTTATTGGTGGTCCAGTATGAAAAGAGAAATTGCAGAATATGTAGCCTTGTGTGATATATGCCAGAGAGTTAAAGCAGAGCATCAAAGACCTGCTGGTCTTTTGCAACCTTTGCGGATACCTGAGTGGAAATGGGAGGAAATTGGAATGGACTTTATAACTGGATTACCAAAGACCAAGTCAGGTTATGATTCAATTTGGGTTATAGTGGATCGCTTAACAAAAGTTGAACATTATATACCAGTAAAGACTACGTATTCAGGAGATAGATTGGCAGAGCTTTATATGTCAAGAATTGTTAGTTTACATGGAATTCCAAAGAAGATCGTATCGGATAGAGGATCTCAATTTACCTCAAGGTTTTGGCGGAAACTTCATGAAGTTCTGGGCACTAATTTAAACTTCAGTACTGCTTATCATCCTCAAACAGATGGTCAGACAGAAAGGGTAAATCAAATATTGGAAGATATGCTGAGAGCATGTGCATTAGCTAATAAATCCAATTGGGACCAAAGTTTGCCTTATGCAGAATTTTCCTACAATAATAGTTATCAATCTAGTCTGCAGATGTCCCCATTTGAAGCTTTATATGGCAGAAAGTGCAGAACACCTTTGTATTGGTTGGAGACAAGAGAAAGTCAAGTATTTGGACCTGACATATTGAAGCTAGCAGAAGAGCAAGTTCGTTTAATTCGAGACAGGTTGAAAACAGCACAGATCCGGCAAAAGAGCTATGCGGACAATCGTCGCAGAATGTTGGAGTTTGCACCAAGGGATCATGTGTATTTGAAAGTGTCACCTCTAAAAGGGATGCGTCGTTTCAGGGTTAGTGGTAAACTTGCTCCGAGGTATATTGGACCATTTCCAATCTTAGCCAGAAGAGGAGAAGTTGCTTATCAGTTAAAGCTTCCTACCCAATTGTCAGATGTACATGATGTGTTTCATGTGTCACAATTGAAAAAGTGTTTACGAGTTCCAGAAGAAATAATGCCTTTAGAGGAAGTGGATCTAAAAGAGCATTTGACATATTTAGAGTTTCCAGTCAAGATTTTAGAAGAAGCAGAACGTCGTACCTGAAACAGGATCATCAAATTTTGCAAAGTGCAATGGAACAATTGTCCGTCGTCTAAGCAACTTGGGAGCGTGAAGAAGATCTCGAACGGAGTTCCCTAGTCTCTTTTCCAGTCCTTCCGAATCTCGGGGTCGAGATTCTTTCTAAGGGGGGTAGGTTTGTAACATCCCAATTTTTGCTTTTGTTTGGAAATAATAATTTTAAATTAATTAATTCAATTTATTTGGAATTTTCAGAGTTAAGGGTTTCTGTTTAAAAATAAAAATTTATAGTAACAGTGTTGGAAATATTTTTCTTAAGTCTAAAATCTCTCCAGAATTTATGTGAATTTTTCTGAATTTTTAAAATTTATTTGGTATTTTTCTCGAGTATTTTAAAGCTTTCTAAGGTTTTCAAAATCTTTAAAAGAATTTAATTTAATTAATCTTCGGCGACACGTGGCAACCATCCGAGCCATCCGTCCCGCCGCGCTAATCCCACCATTGCTCCTCACTTACCCTTCGCGACCTTCTCCTCCCGATGTCCGACACGTGTCATGCATCGGAGTATTCCCGCCGCCGATCTAATCGGGCCGCCATCTTCACTTACCGCTTGCCTCGATCCGACGGCCGAGATCTTTCCCTCCGCCACCCGCCGCCATCCGCCTCCTCTCCTCTCTCTCGCCGATGTGTGGGCCCCACTGCCGTGCCCGCTGTCCCGCCGCTTCTTCCTCGGTGCGCCGTCGCCATTATTGCCGTCGCCCGAGCTCCGCGTTCTTCGCCTCCCGGTCGTTACTCCTCGCCATTATTGGTTCCCGAGCACTCACTCGTCGTGCGTGTTAACTAGCAGCAGTTTCTCCTCGAATCGTCGCCGTTTCCGCCGGTTGGAGACGAAAACCGTCGCTTTAACTCCGGCAAGCTCGTGCGCCCGTTCCTCCTCTGTAGCATATAAAAACGTCTCCCCGGGGACCCTCTCGCCCTTCGCACCTTCCTCTCCTCTTCGTGTGCGTCGCCGCCGTGTTTTCGAGTCATCGGAGTATGTTTTCGTTACCGCCGGTGAGCTCCTCCGCCGTCCCCGTCACTCGCTATGCCCCTCGGTCCCTGCGCCAGCACCGCGCATCTGCGCCGCTTCCTCGATCGCCGCTGCCGCGTCGCGCTCGTCGCTGCGTGCTCGCGTCTCGCGCGGCGCCGCGCGCGTCGTCGCCGGCCACGCGCGATCATCGTCGCCTTCCCGCCTCCGCGCCCTCGCATCCGCGCCGTCCGTTCAAGATCGGAGCTGCGAGGCATCAGCTGGCGCCACGCGTCCCCCTCTTCGCGCGACGCGCCCGCCACGCGTCGCCGATCGTCACCACCCCGCGCCCGCGCCACTCCATCGTCGCCGCCCATCTGGATCTGGGCCGACGCCCCAGATATTGCCGCGTGCACGCCCCGGGACCATCCGATCTCGCCACCGCCGCTTGCGCCCGAGCCACCCACGTCAGCCCTAGCCACGTGGCGGCACGACCAGCGTGCCACGCCACGCCACTTTAGTCCACGCCGCCGCCCACGTGGCATGCCACGCCGCTTGCCACGCCGGCCAAAATCCGCCCCGTGCCACGTGGCAGCCACGCCGCCATTGACACGTGGCGCACCATCACGCCACGTCGCCCTAGCTTGCCGCGTCGGTACTGCGCGCGCAGTCTCGTTTCAGACTTGGTCCACCGTGGACCACCCCACCGCCCTCTATAATTTTATTTAAATTCCATGTCGACGTTATTATTCCGATTTTCCTTTAGAAAAATAATTCTTGCTGACGTCATAATTCATTTTCAGAATAAAATAAATTCCAGAAATTATCCTTTTTCCTTTTTCTTTAATTTGAAACTTCCAAAAGCCATATCTTTCTCATTTTAACTCCAAATTGACAAATTTCTAAATTCATCTAAAATTCCAAACTTTCATTTGGTATATTTATTTTGAATTTTTGAGTTTTTATTTTATTTTATTTATTTAGTTCTCCTCGTTTCTCGTGTAGAGTCTGAATTTCCGGAAGATTTTCAAGAACAACCTCGGAAAGATTCTGACCTAATTCAAGAAGGCAAGTCTCCCTGACCATTTTACTCCTATGTTTTATAAATAGTTTTTGCAATTATTTTAAATTATTTGCATGGCTATGTTTAATAAATTGATAATTTTAATTCTAGAATTTAGATAAACACCCAATTTGTTATGCCCTCTTTTGGAAATTATTTACCATGTATCTTGTCAACTTAGGATAACCTTTAGCTCAGTAATGAGTTAGTATTACTATTGTTGATTTTTAGAATATTAGTAAATGCTTAGTTTAGCTGATAAATATAAAAAGGTGTTTAGCTGATAAATATAAAAAGGTTCATATGAGAAGAATGGTTAATGAATGTTTTGGATTTAATGTTTTGTTTGAAAAGTGGTAATAGATATTACCACTGTAAATTTTAAAATAAAAATGAAGTTCAAGGTAAAATTTGACGAGGGTGGATGGAATGTTTGGCTGGTGTGGTTTACCACAAAAAAAATGGGTTTGTGAATGATCCACCCTAGTCGTCTAAGGACCGATTCTTGTGTTTGTCCAATCTGAGTAAAACAGTACAACCACAAGTTAAAATGGGTACAACCTAGCTAATTAACCTATAATAGTTTAGTTTTTGTGTCACTATTGGAAAATGGGTATCAGGGATTTACTGATTACTCAAAGTGAGGGGCAGGGATTTACTGCACTCACATGGCGCAAGAGGGGGCTTCCGAAAGTGGTGGATTTAACCCTTCAGCGGTGAAACCTCAGCGAGTGATATAAAACTATACTAGAGTAGGTGAAAAGCTTTGTGATATTTTATCTGGGTCTCATGCCAAAGGAAGCGTGTTGACTGTTGAGGTAACATATCTCTTGTGGGTAAAGTTGTACGCACTCTGTAGAGTAATAAAACTATTCGAATAGCCGTGCCCACGGTCAAGGGCGGACAAAGAATGCATTCACATAGTAGAGATTTGACTTTGAATTTAAAAAGAAAAGGTTTTGGAAAACTAGAGAGTGGATAGAACTCTCGTGATTTTGGTCCAGTGGATGTAACCAGTTCAGGTGGTTTTAACCTCCATTTTGAATCTTGGTAGAGATAGCCTATTTTATCAGTGATGGTGGATGTAACCTTCACTAATGTACTTATTAAATTTCAGACTATGAAAATTCAATGTTTAACAAAATGTTTTTAATAATAGTATACAAATTTGAAATAAAATGCTCATTTGTGCAAAAGAGCCATATAGCCTTCCTTTGTTCAACCCCGCATCTAATGCATTTTCCCAAGACTTGCGGAGTACATTTTTGTACTCACATACTACACTTCAAAATAATTCTCAGAGGAGGTTGAAGCTCAGGAAGGAGATTACGACTCACTGCTCGCTTTGCGGTGTGATGGATTCTTTCCGGAGGACTAGGTCTCGTTGCTCAAGTCAATTGCACGTGGCATATTGATGGGCCATTTATTTGAATATTTTGCTTCATTGTTACTTTTTGTGTAAGGGGTTCTGTGAACCACAGTTGTAAGGCCTTGGGCCAAGACTTATGTATTTCAGTTATTATTGTAATAAAGCGTGGTTGGCAACGTATCATTTTTCTGAATATCTGTGTGTACTAGCGTTGATCTGGGACTAGTACTGCAATACACAGGGGGTCCGGAGTTTCTACTCCGGGGTCCCACAGTCAGCCCGTAGCTGACACTCGAATGACCGCCTCCCCGTGCGACCGCCGCTACCAACACGCGCCATCAGCCACCCTGCCCGCATGCGCTGCCAGCAACAGCATTGGACGCTTGCACGCACCGCTCGTTTTCGATTGAGGTCTACACAACCACCGCTGACTCGGCCGCCGACTCCAGCGCCGCGTGCCCCCGCGTGGGCCACCTTTGCCTTAGCCACCAACTCTTGGCCAAACGCTCCGCCGCTAGCCCAAAAGCCGCCACTCTCGAGTGCCATTGGCCCGAATGTCACCATCTCAAGAGCCGCCGCTCTCGAGCGTTGCCGGCCCATTCGTCGTCGGCCCAAATGCTGCCGCTCCCAAGTGCTGTCGGCTCAAACACCATCGCTCCCAAGCGCCATCAGCCCGAATGCCATGCTCCTAAGCGTCGCCAGCCCACAGTTGCCACCCAAACACCATCGCTCTCGAGCGTCGCCTGCCCGAGTACGCACACACCGCAAACCCAGGCCGCCCACCACGTCGCGGCTGGATGCGCTACCCCGCTATGAACAAGGGTTGGGGAAACCCTACCTCGTGCTCTTTTGACCCAGCGGAAATGGGCCGTGGGTTGAGAACTAGGTTGGGGGGAGGCCTGGCTGGGGGTCCTAGATTTTTGCATAAAGACCCTTGGGAAATCGACAAATTGTGCAAAAATTTTCTCAAAACTGCAAATTAGTAGATAAGCCCTCAAAAATTGCAAAAATCATTAAAAATTCATATCTTAGCACAACAGGGCATTGGGAATTCAAATCTTGAATTGTTTTTAATATTTAAAGCATGTTTAGCATTGTTATTATACTTTCTATGTTTTTCTATATTTATTTACTATGTTGATTAATTGTAATTATTTAAAATACTTTTAATCACTGAAATTACCAGTAAAATTTATAGCAAATGCATAGAAAATTCTGGAACATTATGAGAACCTTTTTGTACCATTGTCCAATTTATTTCATGCATAATTACTTGTAGTAAATTTATATATTCCTTTCATGCACATGTATATGATAAGCATCACAAATTGAGAGTTCGAGGAGCTAGCCTAGCTTGACCAAAACTACTTGACTTGGGCTTCTGACATTGAGATTGTACTTGGAGCCAAGAAGCTCTGTGCTGCCATTGGGATTGGTACATCGGTGGATGTCAAACCCACCCATAATAAAAATGATCAGCCACTTCATTTCCTCAGGCACCACCTCTATCTCACTCTCAAGAATGAGTACATGGCAGAAAAGAGTATGCTAGCCTTATGGACTGCACTAAAGAAGCGGTTTGAAAAGCTAAAGTACACCATTCTTTCTCAAGCAGAGTAGGAATGGATCCGACTCGGATTTGCTGATTTCAAGACGGTTTGAGAGTATAATTCTGCTCTGCATACAATTTATACCAATCTTCAACTCTGTGGTGATGAGGACATCTCTTCCATGGATACAACTCATCCACAATAAGGACCACTAACTCGAGCTCGTGCTCGTCAACTTAATTACCAGGTGAATTCATTCCTAGGTTCATATATTACTGAGAATAGACCGCTACCTAATGCAAGTGATTTAATCGTGGTTAGGAACCTGGGAAAGATGAAGGAAAGGGACATGGAGTCATGGACATGCAAGGATGGAATCATCGAAGTCACCACGTCACTTTGGGATAAAGTCAAGCAAGAATCCGAGTTGGACACATTCTAGAATCGGAGTCGGACTGCTGTAATGGTACTACATTCAAATGGGCATAACTTCTTCATACGGACTCCGTTTGGGGCGTTCTTGTACTTTATGGAAAGCTTATGAAGTCTACTTTCCAACGGATCTGACCTCATCATCAAATTCTATCCGAGCCGGCCGCAATCATCAAAATAATCCACGTTGGTTCCTGAGTCCGAGTCAAAAACGGTGCTGCGCCACCACCACTTGGGCCCATGGGCCTTGTAACCCTAAGGCGCCCCCTAGGTCGTTTCTCTATATATAGGAGCCGCCGCCCCCTGCTAGGACTTGGATTTCTTTGAGTTTAGTTTTATCCATTGCGCAAACTTTTGTTCTTCAGTTGTGTCAGACGACCACCTGTCAAGACTACCTTCGGGATCCCACTTTTGTTTTTCAATACCATCAATCTTATTTGCAGTATCAGTTGCCTACATCTTATTCTTGCTAGTTCTTCGATTGCTCGCAGGGATTGAACTTCGTGTTCAGGTTGATCGTGCTTGGTCAATAACATCTTGGAGTTGGTTCAACGATTGCTAAGGCGCATGCGTCGTCGTACGGTTGTAGTCGAATCGCGAGAGTCACCTCCACCAAAATCGATAGTTATCATTCTCATCGAAAGATCGGGCACCCCGTCTCCATCAAGTGGTATCAGAGCTCAAGGTTGCTTGGTGAGAATTTCTAGTTATTCATAGATTAGATTGCTTTTCATTACCTACAGCACACAAAAAGCCAAAAAAAAATAGAAGTAGATCTCCTGTCCAAACCAATCTTAGCCTCGCAATTTTTCTTTTCAGTACATTGCATTGTTGTACTTTCGGTTGTATCGTCGTGTTCTTTGCTGGTCTTAGTGCCTAGTTCCTCTAGAGTTTTGAGTTCTGTTCACGTTTTGGTTTCACCGTTGCGGTTGGTTTCGAACTGCCACGTCGAGGGAAGGAAAAGCGGGGGGACTCGGTTTCTAGGGAGGCTTTGCACTAGTTGGACTCGGAATAGGACACGGTTTCAGATTCAACCGCGTCGTGTGTGTTTCCTTATCCGAACTCCTTGGTGGGATTAGAGTCCGAATCAACATCCCACTCCAACACAATCTGAGTCCAGTTGCATAGGAAAAGAGGGGGACTCAGCTTTTAGAAAAAGGCAGCCGCAGATAGAAAGAGCCACGGCATAAAAAAAAGAAAAAAAGAGGAGAGAGAAACCCCTAAATTTTGCATACGACCTCTGATTGAGACGTTTCTTGATCCGTTAGAAAGGAAATGGGAAAATAGAGCCAAAGAAATGAAGTCTGGGAAATCTGGAGATTTTAGATCCACGTAAGCCTCCACGCATACACGCAGCGACTTCGACCCCAAAAAAGGTCGTTTAGGGCCTCAAAACGGGCCCGTAAAGTCAAAGAAAGTCAACTTTCTCGGAATTCGCTCAAAATTTACAGGGACCTTCTACAAGTGATTCTAAGGTGTCCCGTGAAGACGACATCCTTTTCTGAGCCTCTGAACTCCGTGGGCAACGTCATCTAGATTCTTTCTGTGCGGTGTACTCGTTTGTCTTCTAGGCTCGCGTCTCTAGTACGGTCTAGCCTAGGACCAGCACCAACCGGCGTTGAGCGATTTTTCAGCTTGCATTTTTTGAATTGATTATTGCTAATCCTTGCTACCAAACTTGAGCTTTCCCAGCTACACCTTTCTACACCGTACGGGCTGAGTTTCACCTGGCAATCGCTCTACCCAATCTTCGGAGATATGTGGCATCGCTGGAAGCCGATCACCCCTATTTTGCTTGGTAAGAATTGGTAAGAGTTTGATAGAAGGTTGGACTGTGAGCAAATTTTGAACCACCTCATCTTAGTAGTTGTTGTTAGGGACATATTCTTGTGTTTTGCAAACAATGGCATGTCCTACAACGGATGAGGATCCATCTCATACTCCTCATACTAAGGCAATCATACAACATTTTCTACGCCTTATGAACCTTCGTGCAGAGGGTCTTGAGGAGGATGTCAGAGTGACAAATGAGCGACTTGCTCAACTTGAGGGCGCCCAGATTGAGACAAATGCCACGCTCGCTGCGATGGAGAAAGCGCAAGGCGTCACTAATACTTCTTTAGCGGGCATTATGGCGCGCCTTGAGGAGATTGCCCAAGCATCCTCTGCTGTGCCCCCTGCTGTGCCGGTAGATGGACAACAAGATGACATTGACGGCGTGGTTGATTCCGAGGCCGACGACCACCGTAACCACAACAATGATCGAGCTCGTCGACAGTTGCATTTTAACCGACAAGGTATGCGACGAGAACCCCCACGGTGTGAGGTACGTGACCACGATGATTCTTTTGCTAAGGTTAAATTCATTATGCTTTCTTTCAATGGTAAATATGATCCTGATGGCTATCTTAATTGGGAACTAGCTGTTGATCAAAAATTTTCTTGCCATGAATTTCCTGAGAATAGACGAGTTAGGGCTGCTACTAGTGAATTTACCGACTTTGCTTCTGTTTGGTGGAAAGAACATTGTCGTCAAAATCCCAATAACATTCCTAACACCTCGGAGGCTTTAAAATTGCTTATACGCCATCGATTTGTTCCCTCATATTATGCTCGCGATCTGTTAAATAAACTGCAACGTCTACAACAGGGTGCAAAATCTGTGGAAGAATATTATCAGGAATTACAAATTGATATGTTGCGATGTGGGTTAGTTGAGAATGAGGAGGCATCCATGGCTAGGTTTTTGGGAGGGTTAAGTCGAGAAATTCAAGACATCCTTGATTACAAAGATTACAACTCTATTACTAGATTGTTTCATCTTGCTTACAAAGCTGAACGTGAGTTGCAGGGACGCCAGACGAGAATGCGATCTAACTTTTCTGCAGGTCGCACAAATTCATGGACTCCGCGCACCCCTGCTCCCTCGTCCATTGTGGTGCCATCACAATCCAACAACAAGCAGCGCCCTACTACATCAATTTCGACGCCACGAGTTTCTGAATCACACAAATCAGCACCACAACTTTCTGCAAAAACCTCCTCTTCAGTTGCTTCGACCGGACGAACAAGGGACGTTCAATGCCATCGTTGCAAAGGCTATGGACACATGATGCGGGACTGTCCAAACAAGCGTGTATTGATTATACGCGATGATGGTGGGTATTCCTCTGCTAGTGATTTTGATGATGACACATATGCTATGCCTGCAACTGACCCTATAGGACAAGAAGAAGAATCTGATCATGAGGAACATGTTGGCGCCGAAGATGCCGACAAGTATTTGAGGATTATAATGCAACGCGTACTAAGTGCTCAAGTTTCTCCGGCCGAGCAAAATCAGCGCCATAATTTGTTCCAAATCAAGGGCGTTGTCAAGGAATGCTCGGTTCGCATAATTGTTGATGGTGGGAGTTGCAACAATTTGACGAGTATGGATATGGTGGAGAAGCTTGCTTTGCCAACCAAACCTCATCCCCACCCATACCATATTCATTGGTTTAAAAACAGTGGTAAGTTAAAGGTAACACGAATGGTGAAAGTACACTTTTTTATGAGTTCCTACCATGATTATGTTGACTACGATGTTGTATCTATGCAAACTTGTTCATTGTTACTAGGAAGACCTTGGCAATACGATACTGATTGTGTGCATCATGGTAGGAATAATCAATACTCTCTCATGTTCAAAGAAAAGAAAATTGTGCTGCATCCTATGACTCCAGAATAAATTATTAAAGATGAACTTTCTAGAGCTAGTAGAGAGAAGAGTCTAGAGAAATCTAAGAGTGAAAATCAGATTGTAGCAAAAGAGCTTGCGCAACATAAGAAGAAAGAACTGAAATCTACTCATGTGAACAAAAAAGAAATACAATTGAAAGGTGCTAGTTTTTTTGCTACTAAATCTGATATTACTGAATTAGATGCTAGTAATTCTGTTTGCTATGCATTAGTTTGCAAAACCACTTTATTTTCATTTGAGTAGATACCATCTTCTTTGCCCCCTGCTGTCACTAACATTTTGCATGAGTACAAAGATGTCTTTCCGAAGGACATACCACCGGGATTGCCACCGCTTCGAGGGATTGAGCATCAAATTGATTTAATTCCCGGTGCATCACTACCCAACCGCGCACCATACAGGACAAACCCAGAAGAAACTAAAGAAATTCAGCGCCAAGTTCAAGAATTGCTTGATAAAGGGTATGTATGCGAATCGCTTAGTCCTTGCGCTGTTCCAGTCATTTTAGTGCCTAAGAAAGATGGATCATGGCGTATGTGTGTTGATTGTAGAGCTATCAATAATATTACCATTAGATACCGTCATCCTATTCCTAGGTTAGACGATATGCTTGACGAATTAAGTGGCTCTACAATGTTTTCTAAAGTTGACTTGCGTAGTGGATACCATCAAATTAGAATGAAACTTGGAGATGAATGGAAGAAGGCATTTAAAACTAAGTTCGGATTATATGAGTGGCTAGTGATGCCTTTTGGATTAACTAATGCCCCTAGCACTTTCATGAGGTTAATGAATGAAGTTTTACGTGCTTTCATTGGTAAATTTGTAGTAGTTTACTTTGATGATATATTGATTTACAGCAAGTCACTAGATGAACATGTTGAACACTTACGTGCTGTTTTCATTGCCTTGAGAAATGCACGTTTGTTTGGTAACCTCGAAAAGTACACTTTTTGCACCGATCGAGTTTGTTTTCTTGGCTATGTTGTTACTCCACAGGGAATTGAAGTAGATGAAGCCAAGATTGAAGCTATAAAAAGTTGACCAACACCACAAACGGTCACACATGTGCGGAGTTTTCATGGACTTGCGGGATTCTATCGCCGCTTTGTAAAGGATTTCAGCACCATCGCTGCACCACTTGATGAATTAACAAAGAAAGGTGTTTCATTTAAATGGGGAAAAGCGCAAGAAGAAGTTTTCAACCTTCTCAAAGAAAAGCTCACAAATGCACCATTGCTCCAACTTCCTGACTTCAGTAAGGCTAGCGGAATTGGAACTAGTGGTGTGTTGATACAAGAAGGTAAACCTGTTGCTTATTTTAGTGATAAATTGAGTGGGCCTAGTTTGAACTATTTTACTTATGATAAGGAATTACTTGCCCTTGTTCGAACTTTAGAAACATAGCAATATTATTTATGGCCCAAAGAATTTGTTATCCATTCTGATCATGAATCATTGAAACATATTAGAACTCAAACTAAACTGAACCGTAGACATACTCGTTGGGTTGAATTCATTGAATCTTTTCCTTATGTCATAAAACACAAGAAAGGGAAGGAAAATGTGATTGCTGATGCCTTGTCTAGACGGTATACAATGTTGTCTCAACTTGATTGTAGAATTTTTGGCTTGGAGACAATAAAAGAACTATACACTTCTGATGATGAGTTTAAAGATGCCCTGTCCAATTGCAAAAATGGTAGATGCTGGAATAAATTTGCTTTCAATAATGGATTTTTATTTAGAGCTAACAAACTATACATTCCAGCCAGCTCTGTTCGTCTTTTGTTGTTACAGGAGGCACATGGGGGAGGATTAATGGGTCATTTTGGTGTCAAAAAGATGGAGGACATCCTCGCTGAACACTTCTATTGGCTAAGGATGAGGCACGACGTTGAGCGCTATGTATCTCGCTGCACTACCTGCAAAAAGGCTAAGTCCCGACTTAATCCACATGATTTATATATGCCTCTCCCTGTACCTAGCATTCCTTGGGAGGATATTTCAATGAACTTTATTTTAGGATTACCTCGCACAAAGAAGGGGAGAGATAGTGTTTTTGTGGTGGTCAATAGATTTTCTAAAATAGCACATTTTATACCTTACCATAAGAGCGATGATGCTACAAATGTTGCTGATTTATTTTTCAGAGAGATTGTTCTACTACATGGAGTACCCAATACCATTGTTTCAGATCGAGATGTGAAGTTTTTGAGTCACTTTTGGCGCACATTATGGGCAAAATTGGGTACCAAGCTGCTGTTTTCTACTACTTGTCACCCCCAAACAGATGGACAAACTGAAGTTGTCAACCGCACGCTATCAACTATGTTGAGGGGTATCTTGAAGAAAAACTTGAAGGCGTGGGAAGAATGTCTACCTCATGTAGAATTTGCCTACAATAGATCGCTACACTCTACCACAAAGATGAGCCCTTTTCAGGTAGTATATGGCTTTAATCCTCGTGCTCCTATTGATTTATTGCCTATCCCCATCTCTGAAAAAGTGAATTTAGATGCTAAGAAGCGTGCTGAATTTGTCCTTAAATTGCATGAAACAACTAAAGAAAACATAGAGCGCATAAATGCTAAGTATAAGATTGCTGGTAGTCATAGTAGAAAGAGTTTAACTTTTGAACCAGGTGATTTAGTCTGGTTGCATTTGCGTAAAGACAGATTTCCTGATTTGCAAAAGTCTAAGTTGATGCCTAGAGCTGATGGTCCATTCAAGGTGTTAGCTAAGATTAATGATAATGCATATAAACTTGATCTGCCTGTAGAATTCGGGGTTAGCCCCACATTTAATATTGCAGATTTGAAGCCATATTTGGGAGATGAAGATGAACTTGAGTCGAGGACGACTCAAATGCAAGAAGGGGAGGATGATGAGGATATCTCTTCCATGGATACAACTCATCCACAACAAGGACCACTAACTCGAGCTCGTGCTCGTCAACTTAATTACCAGGTGAATTCATTCCTAGGTTCATATATTACTGAGAATAGACTGCTACATAATGCAAATGATTTAATCGTGGTTAGGAACTTAGGAAAGGATGAAGGAAAGGGACATGGAGTCATGGACATGCAAGGACGGAATCATCGAGGTCACCACGTCACTTTGGGATCAAGTCAAGCAAGAATCCGAGTTGGACACGTTCTGGAATCGGAGTCGGACTGCTGCGATGGTACCACATTCAAATGGGCATAAATTCTTCATCCGGACTCGTTTGGGGCGTTCTTGTATTTATGGAAAGCTTATGAAGTCTACTTTTCAACGGATCTGACCTCATCATCAAATTCCATCCGAGCCGGCCGCAATCATCAAAACAATCCACATTGGTTCCTAAGTCCGAGTCAAAAACGGTGCTGCGCCACCACCACTTGGGCCCATGGGCCTTGTAACCCTAGGGCGCCCCCCAGGTCGTTTCTCTATATATAGGAGCCGCCACCCCCTGCTAGGACATGGATTTCTTTGAGTTTAGGTTTATCCATTGCGCAAACTTTTGTTGTTCAGTTGTGTCAGACGACCACCTGTCAAGACTACCTTCGGGATCCCACTTTTGTTTTTCAATACCATCAATTTTATTTGCAATATCAATTGCCTACATCTTATTCTTGCTAGTTCTTCAATTGCTCGCAGGGATTGAACTTCGTGTTTAGGTTGATCGTGCTTCCGGCTTGGTCAATAACATCTTGGAGTTGGTTCAACGATTGCTAAGGCGCAAGCGTCGTCGTACGGTTGTAGTCGGATCGCGAGAGTCACCTCCACCAAAATCGATAGTTATCATTCTCATGGAAAGATCGGGCACCCCGTCTCCATCAAGTGGCAGGCAGATCACAAATGAGCAGAAGATTGAAAAGAGCCTCTCTACCTTCCACCCCAATGGAGTGCAATTTGCACACAACTATCATCAAGACGGCTATAAGGAGTATGCTGAATTGAGCTACAAGGTGTGTAAGCCTATAATGAAGAAAATGGAAATGAAGAGCAACATCCAATGCTCCATAGGAAAATAACGATAGTAAACCAAAGCAGGACATGCCCTATGGTCAACAAGACCAAACCTGCGATAAGTGTGGAATGTGGGGCACTGGTCGCAAATCTATAAAGAACAATAGCACGTCATGATGCCTTCCAGGCCAAGAAGAAGAAGGGCGGCAAAGGGTAGCATAAAACTCACTTTGATTTTGTTGAGGAGGAGAATTCGCAGCAACTGCCTGCACCACCAATGAAGGTTGACTCCACTCCTACAGCAACACCCTCACTTAACATTACAACTGGCACTGCCATGATTTTCCAGAAAGAGCACCTCACCCCTAAGAAGATAGCAGTCGAAGTCTCTGGTTTCTTAGCAGATTCAGTCTAATACATGGAATGCATTTATATTTTAATTGTCATTCATTTCATATGTGAAAGGAATAAGATAGACTTTGCATTGATGGTACTCAAACAATTTTCTCGTGATGGTTGGATGATATTATTTCATTCATTTATTCAGTTAATAACAGCATGATATGTTCTGATATTTGAAGTATTTTATTTATGTGTTGATTGTCTCTTATTACATATTAATAAAGTACTTTATATTAGAACGCATGTAACACCCTATGGAGAAAGTGTGCTTAGTTAATAGCGGCACAACAAATACCATATGCGAGAGATGAAATTCATTTAGTCGATTAGTAAGAATACTGGCAATCTTACGACCATCGTGGTAGCGATGCTTGTATAATAGGCTTAGGAGGAGCCACAATTATACTCCCAATAGGCACAACTTTGATCATTCAAGAAGCTTTGTTGTGCCCAAAATCAACTCGAACTCACCTAAGTTTCAAGGATATTCGTGCTCACGGTTTTCACGTTGAAATTGAAGAAGAGTATGGTAAGGAATACCTACTCATTACAAAGCATGAATCAAGAGAAAAAGGGTATTGGAAGGACTGTCTTCATTTGAGACTGGGCTATACTACACTAATATAAAGATACCTGCAGCTTATACAGCCTTGAAAACCATATATAGAAGCTCTGAACTCTTCTGTCTCTAGCATGATAGATTAGGCCACCCAGGTCTAAGGATGATGAGAATTATAATTAACAATTCATATGAACATAATATCAATGTAAAGTATTTTCTGAATCAAGAAGATTTTGTATGCTCTGTATGTGCCATCGGAAAATTAATTACTAGACCTTCTGCTCTGAAAGTGAAGGATGAAGTCTCTACATTCTTAGAACGCATCCAAGAAGACATATGTGATTCTATACAGCCATTATCAGGGCCATTTAAATATTTTATGGTGCTCATTGATGCTTCCTCAAAATAGTCACACGTACGTTTATTATCTATGAGAAATCATATTTTTGCAAAGCTAATCTCGCAGATAATTCAAATTAAAAATGAAATTTTCTGATCATCATATAAAGTCCATCAGAATGGACAACACCAAAGAATTTACTTCAAAGGTATTTGATTATTATTGCATGGCAAAGAAAATTAAAGTTGAGCGTTCTGTACCACATATCCACACCTAGAATGGACTAGCGGAGGCACTAATTAAGAGAATTAAATTTATTGCCCGACCGCTTTTACAGAATTGTAATTTACCAACTATATGTTAGGGACACGTAGTCCTACATGCAGTGACTCTCATGAACCTTAGACTATTGGCATATAACATCCATTCACATATACAACTAGCGCAAGGGTCTACACCGAAAATTTCTCATCTTCATAGGTTTATTGCAAAGTTTATCCACCTATACCTCTACCACAGTGTATTGCATTGGGCCCTTTCCAAAAGTCTGGGATATACGTGAGTTATGAGATGGCATCCATAATCAGATACTTGGACCCCATGACAGGAGATTTGCATACCGTCTGTTTCGCTGATAGTATATTTGATGAGGATAGTTTCCCAACATTAGAGGGAGAAAATCAAACCCTTGATGAAAAATATTAGAAAATTACGTGGCAAGCTACGAGAATCCATGCACATGACTCGCGCACTAGTGAAGCAAATAGAGAAGTCCATAAGATTATTGATTTATAGACATTAGCAAATTAACTACTTGACCACTTTAGTGATTTAAAGAGTGTGACCAAATCGCATGTGCTTGCATGCAATGCACCGGAGAGGGTTAAAACACTGAAGAAAATTGAAGGTATCCCTAATCCCGTCCAGAAGCCTCAGAATAACTGCACGAGAACTCAAACCCCTCAAATCCTAAGTAACCGGGGGTGCCTAGTGAAAAAGGATAAGAAAGACTTGACACAGCCAATCAGTAAAGTTTCCCTGACTAGCAGGGGAGCCAGTTGAAACCTGGCACTGGTATGGTACCTTCAAGGAAAGGCATACTAGATTTGAACAATCCTATGGAGAGAAAAACCAGCATGGATATGTCCATATACATTGGAGCTGAAAAACTAAAGAGGCTTGCTCCCACAATTGGAAGGAGCGGTGAGCAAGTAAAAACATTAGAAGAATCATCCCGTAACGAAATAGATATAAACTATATGCACACAGGAGAATCCATGAATAGGATAATAGCCAATGTTGATATTTATTTTGCAAAGAAAATTACCACAATCATCGATCTTGATCTAGAGACTGCATCGCTTGCTAAATGTAAGAAAAGATCATATTGGAAGGATTAGAAAAAGGCAATAAAAACTGTGTTATTATCTCTGAATAAAAGAGAGATGTTTGGGCCCGTAAGCCACACACCTCTCTATGTACACCTTGTAGGGCATAAGTAGGTATTTGTTCGAAAAAGAAATGAGAAAAATAAAGTTGTAACATACAAAGCAAGACTTATTATACAACGTTTCCCTCAACGTCCAAGAGTTGATTATGAAGAAATATATTCCCCGGTCATAGGTGGTATTATCTTTAGATATTTAATCTCGATGGCAATGAACTTGAATTTAGAAATGAAGTTAATAAATGTGGTAACTACATACCTTTATGAAAACTTGGATTTAGACATTTACATGAAGGTACATGAAGGTATCCCTGTCCCGAATCAAGACAGAGAAAATAGAAACCTATAAAGTGTGAAACCTAGGAAATCACTGTACGAATTTAAGCAATCAGGTAGGATGTAGTATAATTGCTTAACCGACTTTCTATATAAGAAAGGCTAAACGAACAATGATGATTGTACTTGTGTATTTATACGATAATCCTATTGAGACCCGAATATGCAAATCCGGACTCTCTGTGTAAACCACACTAGTCTAGGATCACGCTAGTGCACATAGTTAAACATAGATGAAATATCCACCTTATACATGCTAAACAAATAGGAAAAACTAAAATATTAATAATTATCCAAAGTACGACCTTATGGCCAAGCTTACAATCTTAATAGCCTGAAGGGCTCAAAACCTAACAGTGAAAAATCAAAAATACGCGTAGCAGCTATTCGATATGCCCACAGACAATCGACTAAGGAGCGAAGTCCTATTCCGCGAAGTCGCGGAAGTATCCTCCCTCTGATAGCTCCTACTGGTAATACTCCTCCTCAATTGAGCAATATGGGCGTAAAAGCTGTGAGTACATTGGTACTCAACAAGTCGTTTGTAACAAATAAATGCAATATAATATGCAAGGCTTCCCAATTGATAGCTGAAAGGGGTTAATTTGCATAAAATGATATTTTGAGATAAACATGATAAATAAATTGAAAGCGAACTTTAATGAAATAATAATAATAAATAAATAATCAACATAATTGAAATTAAACCACTTGCGAACATCCCATCCACAAGCTAAATCAACAGTGAACTACCCGTTCACTTTCCAACCACAAGTTTCTATGAAATCACTACACCTCATGTGAAATCACTGAACATTGGCCATAACTTGGGACACGGCTATTCGAATAGTTTTACACTCTGTAGAGATTGCACAACTGTACCCACATGATGTGATTAGCCTCGTACTAAAGAAATCACTACAAGGCCTTTACAAAGTCTCATCTCAACTCAATCCCGCCCGCTAGGGTTTCGCATCACATCCCCCTTATGCCCCACAGAAATCAGCAACCATGTTCATCACAATGGCGAGATTGAAATTGAAATATTCCAAATTAATCAGCCAAATACTAGACATGTCATTTGCACAGAAAGCGCAGGTCAATGGTGCACAAAGTTAAGTCTTTAATGTTACTCGGACAAGACTTCGACATCCCATGAAGTGAATCCACACTTCCCCTTTACTGCACGATCACTCGCCCAAGTGAAAACCAGTGTTGTATAATCCACACCAATGTCACGGCCTAAATTTTATAATTGTGGCACCAACCACGATTCCATATCTCATTAAGTCAAATTAATTATTCACATGTAATGATGAACCCATCGTATCATAGGCAATGCTAAGCATACTAATCGTACCACTCATGTGACATCCATGGTATCACTAAATAATTTCTCAACCTATGATGACAATAGCATCATGGTATTTTAAATTATCAAGGAGGGATTACTTCAATTGGGATGATAACTACCAAATACAACGTTTGGAATCAAATAGCGATGCACGATAAGTAAAACAAAGTAATTAAATAATAGATTCAAAACAAGGTTCAACATGATCAAAGGACACGACTTGCCTTGGTTTGGCTCAGTGAGGTACTTGGGATCCTCTGGCGGCGCTCCTGCTCCTTCGAAGACGGAATCTAACGAGAGAGAAAACAACCGAACAACAAAAATCAAATCAAATAAAATTCAAATAAACTCCAAAAACCTTGAAACAAGAATAAATAGATAGAGCTCAATTTTAGATGAATTTAGAAAAAAGAACGGGGTCAATCGGAGCTAGGACGGAGGAGATCGGGCTCTCGAAAAATTAAATCTAAAGAAAATACTAGAAATTCAGAAAAGTTACTGTGCTGTGGACTCGGTGTACGGAAAGTCGAGTTCACGGTGGACTCGGTCCACGGAACAGTACACATGGGGGTTGCTGACGCGGCGGGCATGACTGACGTGGCGCTAACACGTGGCACCAATGGCTGACGTGGCATACTGACGTGGCTGCTAACGTGGCATCTAGGGCCGGGTGGTGCTGACGTGGCACTGACATGTGGCGCTAATGTGGCATCTAGGGCTGACGTGGTAGGCTGAAGTGGACGGGGATCGGTCCACGGGTCTATGGAATAGTAGCTTTGATAGGTGTGGTCGGGCTGTTGGCAACTCGGCGCACGGTGGATTGCATCCATGGGGGAGGCGAACCAGTGGCGGGGCATGGTGGTGCTGACGTCAGTGACATCTGATGGCTGTGGCTAGGATGCGCGGCGAGATCTAAGCCGTTGATCCAGATCTGGATGACGGTGATGATCGGGAGCGGCGGCCGTTGGCAGGCACGCGGCGCGGGTGTGGGTCTGGCGTGGGGACCGAGGCAGGCGACGTGGCCGGGGTGCACGGTGGGGGGTTCTCGGGATGTCAGTGACGAGGACGGTGCCGCAGCTTACCGGCGACGGCGATGATGGTGCGACGGCGGGGCGACGCACGGCGAGCTCAGGTCGACGGTGGTTCCGACAGGGCATGAGGGCGGCGGCGGGGACTCCGGCGTCGTGAGGCGACGGGCGACGGTGAGGGTAGCGGTGGCGGGGAAGGTGGCGGCGCTAGTGAGAGGAGGTGGGGGCGGCGGCGTTTTTATAAGCACGCGAACTGAGGCGGGTGCGGCGCGGAGATGGTATGGCACAAGTTTGGCTCAGAGACGATGGACTCGCATGCGACACGTGGTGGCACGGATGGGCGGCGCGTGGGCTGGTGCAGGATCGGATGGGTGCGGGTGAGGGTGAGGTGCGGGCGCAGCGGATGGTTGACGCGTGGACGGAGGGAGGATCGGACGGCGGTGGGGGTTGGGCCGGTGAACAGAACTGGGCAGGGCCTGGTATTGTTCACAAGGTTTTCTTTGATTTTTTTCACAAATTTGAATAAATAAAAAGGAGCTCTAGAAAATAGCAAATAAATCTAAAAAATTCACTAAAAATTCTAGAAACATCCTTGAGACACAAGGAATCTAAATAAAATATTTTTAGCTTATGTTAATATTTATTTTAATTAGATTAAATCATTTTAAAAATGTTTAATTTCCAAAAAATTCTATCAATTCATTTTTAATTTAAAAACTTTAAAATCACTGAAAAACAGGGTTTACAGATCCCAAAATAGATTTTATATAATCTCAGTCTATGTAAATAATTTGAATATCATCATAACCCTAGAAGATATAAAGGAAGCGAGCTCTTACCTAGAGTCAAAGTTCGAAATGAAAGATTTAGATAAAACCAAATATCGCCCAGGCTTGCAGCTTGAGCACCTTCCTGTAGGTATATTAGTACATCAATCCGCATAAACTCAAAAGGTGTTAGAAAGGTTCGACTTTGAAAAGGCATACCCATCGAAAGTACTGATGATCGAGAGATATTTACAGCAAGATAAGGATCCGTACCGACCTAGAGAAGAGGGAGACGAAGTCCTGGGACCAAAATTCCCGTACTTAAGTGTAATAGGAGTTCTAATGTATTTAGCAAACTGCACTAGACCGGATATTGCATTTGTCGTAAACGTACCAGCAAGGTATAGTCAGAACCTACCAAAAGGCATTGGTAGGGAATAAAGGACATCTTCTAATACCTTCAAGAAAGCAAAGATCTTGAGCTGTTCTACAGAAAGAACTAAGATCTGAATATTACTGGCTATGCAGATACAGGGTACTTGTCAGACCCGCATACAGTTAGGTCACAAATGGGCTATATGTTCCTACGTGATGAAACCATAATTTCATGGAAATCATCTAAACAAAATCTTGTATCGACTTCGATGAATCACTCAAAAATCATAGCATCGTATGAAGCCGCATGAGAATGTATTTGGCTGCGACGAATTATTCACCACATTCAATAGTCATGTGGATTGAATATCATGCAAGCTTCCACAATTATCTATGAAGATAATACAGCTTTGTTGCACAAGTGCAAACAGGTTACGTGAAGAGTTATCTTACAAAGCATATCAACTTCAACTTCTTCTATGCTCATGAGTTACAAAAGATAGATGAAATTAAGATACTACATACTAAGTCGTGTGAAAATCTTAGAGATTTATTCGTTAAGTCACTTTTAGATCTAACTTTGAAAGGTGTATACATAGAATTGGAATGATGATACTTAGAGAAATGCAGAACTCGGGAGGAGATTCTTCTCGAGCTCACTAGTAAAACTTGTTCACGAAGATTGAATACCCAAAGAATAAATCATGTAGATTAAATGAAATTGGGTGGATTGTACTCTTTTTGCCTTGATGATTTTTTTTGGAAGTTTCTTGGCTAAGGTTTTTAATGAGATAATTCATACAACACAACATAACATGTATCATATACTTTTTCTCTAATTTTTTTTACTGGATTTTTATGGAGTTTTAATGAGGCATGAACGTGTCGGATCAGTATCCAAGGGGGACTACTGGAAAACCTAGGCCTGGGCCTAAAGCCTTGGCCTGTGGTGGACACCTCCCCACTTATTCTATAAATAAGAGGTCTTAATATTGTATATTGTACATTTTGGAGGAGAAATTAATAAAGAAAGGAGGAGTCCCCTATTTTTCTGTATTCAATTTATTATTTTCTTACATTATTCTGTGATTAATTTATCTTCTATCTAAAAAAATTACTCAGACTGAACTTACCAGCGATAGTCCCTCAACACTATTCTATTCACTCCATCGCCTCATCCCCACGATGGGTCGACTGCAGCGCATGACAAGCAAGCCCATGTACAAGCCACAATAGAGACAACGCATACGCTGTTTGTATATCATCATGAATTGTATGTCAAGGGGAAAAAGAAAAGAGAACGAAAGGAATTCAATTCATTTAATTAGCTGAGCTCTTCTAGGCAAGATTATCTGTATTGTGACGTGTATCATAGTATCACATGATCCTACTAAAGGTAGATGATATGGATCACAATATAGATCGAAATCAGGTAGTATCACAATGGAATCATGATTCAACTTGTAGAATCGTTAGGATTGGGTAGGATCACAATGAGATTATGATCCTAACAACAAACTATATTAGCATATAAAATTTGATATTATGTATTGCTAGTTTAAATTACAATAGTTTAATTTGCTTTTTTTTGTTTACATGTTGTTCTAAGCTAAAAAATATTATCTTTGACATATTGGACTTTTAGAGTATTAGTTTATTAAAAAAATAATTAAATAAGTTTCAAAAATAAAATTTAATTCAATATAACATGAATAAATGTACTCACATTACAAAATTAAATTTATAGATTTGCATATTTAGAAATATAATTTAATTTTTATATATAATATATATGCTTTTAAAAATCTAATAGAATCGTGATTCTACGGTCGAATCATGATTCTATGGTCCAATCTCATCAGATAAAAAATGATTCTACGAAAGATAATGATCCTCACAACCTTGGTCCCAAGAGAATTGTAAAATATATACAAAAGTAGTGCAGGTGCATCTATCTTGTTGGGAGAAGACTCATGTGGCTAAGAAAAACGTTGGTCATTCGCTATATCTGCACAAGAGAGGGATTGATGGTATCGGCATCACCATTATATAAACTAGGCACATAGGCGTAGCGCCACGCCGTGTTAACCACCGTGTGGACTAAAGTAAAAGAGACAATTTTACAGCAAAAGGAAAGTGGATGGGTTTTTCGTAAAAAATCGAGGACCTTTTCGCAAAAAAAGAAGAGCGGAGGGGTTGTTTTTGCAAAAACCGAGGGTCTCTTTTAAAGAACCAAGGGTATGTACATAATTATGGAAAACCGCGGGGCGCTATCCAGCAAAAAAAGCGTAGGGATTTTTTCGCAAAAAATCAGGGACCTTTTTGCAAGAACCGAGAATTTGTACGTAATTACCAAACCTTCGGGGGCTTTTTTCCAAAGTCAACACGTGGATGCTCTAGCTGCCTAGGAAGTCTGTCGCTAATAATATACGGAGTATATGCAGGCAACCGACAATTAGTAAGTGTTACCTGGCTAGGTAAGGTAAGTAGGCCCTGGCTACAAAATATATACAGTAATGTGCCTCCAGCTAGATGTTTTTAATCAAAATATATAATGGCTACACATATATAGCCTAAAAATATTTTTGAATTTGCACCATACCAACTTGAATAAATAATAAACATAAACGTTTAATAAATATAAACATAAATTAATATGCTCGTACGTTTGTGTATATATAGACGGATATCGAAGTAACTTAACTATGTGAAAATGCATGAATACGAGGATACCCTATTAGTTGGCTAGAATTTAGAAATAAATGCATGCATGGATGTCGGTGGTACGGGCCACTTTTGGGCGCATACAGTCATGGAGAACACGAGCACGTTTACGAAAATAACAAAAGCAGTATTCGAGTCGAACATTGCGCATTTGCGTACGTTCAATGGAGATCGGACGGTAGTGGGACAATAAGGGTGATGTGGCACTCTCTTACGCTTATGTTTGTACTCACCATTAATACTGACTAGCAACGTAAACGCGGCGCCATACCGCGCTGGTTATTATGTGAATCAAAGTAAAAAAACAAAAATTCGCTACCATGTGGACCGGAAAAAAAGAAATAAAAATTCGTATAAGGGGATTATCTGAAAAAGTGAGGAGAATTGAAGGGGGGTTTTGGAGAAGAAATAACGTGCCAGGGAGCTTCTCCGCAAAAAAATAAGGACCTACACGTAATTTCAAAGAAACCGCGGGCGTTATCCAATAAAGGAGAGCGGAGTTTTTTTCGCAAAAACCAGGGCCTTTTCAAAAGAATCAAGGGCTTGTACATAATTATTTGAAACCGCAGGGCGTTATCCAGTAAAAAAAGGGTGGAGGGGTTTTTTTGTAAAAAATCGAGGACATTTTTTAAAGAACCGAGAGCCTATATGTAATTACCAAAACTTGAGGGGCCTATTCGCGAAAAAGGACACATGGCCCGGGTAGCCGCGTCAAAGCTGGAAAAATAGTCAGCAAACTATATGGGCAAAAGGCAGCCCTAAGCATAGAGGAACTATTGTCCTTCATATAGTGCTTTTGTGGGAGGTAACAACTACATGGTTGTAAACCATGCTTGTCATAAAATTGCATATAGGGATGATCCCCTCGTATGGCAGGGGTCCCTTAAGTGCAACTACTATTGAAGTAGTGTGCCCAACTGCCAAGAATTTATGGCTATGTACATAAAAACCTAAGTAAATAAATATACGGTAAGGGAAAAATGGGCAGAATGCTATACATTTGTGAAGGAAGAAAAGGAAAATAAGCAGTGACAAAGCAAATCGGCCATTTCATATAACTATTCATTTCTATATTATTCCCTTTTAGCGGATTAGCACATCAGTTTGCATGCAATGGACCTTAATTAATTTCATGTAATCAATCATAACCTTTCTCTTGCAAATAACCAACCCTTATTTTGTAAGCATCTAGACATCTATGAATAGAATTAACAATTTTACCCCATGAACTATGTAAGTGAATAACCTAAACAAGAACCGCTCTCGAGACTCTAGCAATAACAAACTGAGGTCCACCTAAAAAGACAGAACCATAGGCTTAATGATTTCTAATGGTAAACTAAACATTCACAGCAATAATTTTGTGTGTAGCGTGCAGTGAATACGAAAGGTATGATATGTACCTGAGTATAACTACAGTAAAGGCATAGAGCAAAAATGTTGGGAAATAAAGAAGACAACATAATGCTCTGGTAGGCAGAGTAGTAACCATCACTGACCTGCATCTAGAAAGCATACACGAGATCAGCAAGCGCAAAATCTGCAATCCAATCCTAATACAACTTTTTACAAATCAAAGGTGAATACCAATGTTTTATTGAATATGCCATTCACTGGACAGAAGAATCAAGGAACAACATACATAAGAATCAAACATGAAGAAAAATAAACGAAAAGGCACATCAGCAAGTCAGTGCTGATTACCTCTAATGTGGAAAACATTGCATACAGATTAGATGACCACCTTCTCTTGCCAAGAAATCTGCAAATTAAAAATAGGAAAGGATTAGCTAATCTTGCATTTCTTTGACATCAATTTTGATTCCTTTACTATCATAGAAAGAATATATTACAAAAAAAAAAGGAGAAGCACATAAAATTAGAGAAGGGAATAAACCAATGATACAACTGAAATTGCAGGATTGTGGCTGTAAAGGAAGAACTTTGGCCCTGTACAATCCTTTGGTGACCTCTTCTATCATCTTTTTTTCCAATTTGAAATTCATGTGGATTCACATTAATATTCTTCTGTATAGCAAGATTCAAATTAGAAGCAATGATACCTCTTCTATCTCCTGGTAACAAAGAGTAATGATAGCTTTGTTTTTGAGGAAGGTAAGCACATTTGATAATATGAAAACATTGCATATCAAAGAATGCGGGTAAGAATAGCATATTATCCTCTTCTATAATTGTAAGCGTATCTATTTGAATAACCGAAATAATCACCTAATGGTAAGAACGAACAACCAAGGACATGAGCACAAACCAGAAGGCAAACCGAATAACCGAAGTAATCACCTAATCATAAAAATGAAACAAAGGGGAGAAATCAGAAGTACCTAATGGAGAACAGTGAAGTAGCCAACTGTAAACAAATAGGGCAAAATCAACAAATATGTCACAGACAGTCGCATTAGGGCTTCCATTAACACAGTCTGAGGACTGAATCAAAAAAAGGGGAAAAACAACAAATACAAATAGGTGTAAAATGGACGCACTACTACAAAACAAGCTATACTGGACGGGTAAATCACAGACGGTTCATACGGAACCGTCTGTGCTTAACTATCATAGACGGTTCATACTGCCACCCGGCTGTGATACTATCACAGACGGTTATTAACACGACCTGTCTGTGATAATAGAGAAATCAAAGACGGTTCGTGTTAATAACCGTCTGTGATAGTTCCTGAGACGGTTTGTTATACGAATCGTCAGGATAATAGAGACATCACAGACGGTTCGTGTTAATAACCGCCGCGACGGTTATTAACACGAACCATCTATGATGTCTCTATTATCACAGACGGTTCGTATAACAAACCGTCTTTGATATGAATTGTCGCGCATTTGTTCGTGTTAATAACCGCTCGTGATAAATTGCACTATTAATACTTGGGCGGTGTCAACACAAACCGCTCGTGATATTGTGTGTATCACGATTTGCGGTTGAACAGAACCGTCTGTGATATTGTGTCTATCACAGACGGTTGTTTTTTTTAACCGTCTGTGAAAGTCGACTATCACAGATGGTTGTTTGCAAAAACCGCCTGTAATGTAAGTTATCACTGACGGCTCCCGAGCCGTCTGTGATAACCACCTATTATCACTGACACATAAAAACAGACGGTTCGAAAACTGTCTGTGATGACGGTTCCGAACCATCTGTGATAGGCCTATCTGTAGCAGTGACGGGTGTGTGACGGTAAATAGCGGAACTCGCATTAGGCTCCCCATTAGCACAGATCAACAAACACAAAGGGGGGAAATCGACGTGTGCGTGACGGTAAACAGGGGAACTCGCATTAGGCTCCCCATTGGCATAGATCGAGGGGTATGGAAAGAAAGGAGGCGACGAAAACCAAATGGAGCGCAACAAGAAGGCAACCACAGTGCAGCACAGGCTGGCCCCTACTAGCAAGCAACAAAACGGCGAAAACCTACTCGAGCAAAGGCAAAATCAAAGCGCATCTCAGCGTAGACCAAGAAAAGCATGAACCAAAAGGCAGAACAGACGGCCACATCGCAAAATCCAAAATGCAAAATGGACGGCCGCCTTGCGGAGTTCGCTCTCAGCACGAGAACAAACAACAGACGGAAGGGGAACCCAGCAAGAGGAAACGCATCGTACCAAAGGGTAGTGACCGGCGCGACATACAACGAATAAGAGTGGCACAGTAAAGGAAACGCAGAGGACAGAACCATCCCAAAGTGGTCAATCGACGCAGACTACAGTTTCACTAATTGGCTTTCTCTGGGAGCTATGGACGGTAAATGAATTGGGTAGACAAAGGAAATGCGCCGACTCTACTGAGGATAGTAAACGGAAAACACGAGCGCACGACGACCTCATCTGGAAACCGCGAGCCACTAACCGGTGGCTAAGAGTGCTCCTCATACGCGTGCACGCGTTGGTACAAGAGCGCACAAACTCCACGTGGCACGGACGAGGAGCTAGAGTTTCCCCCAATCTTAATATACGGATGATGAGTACTCCTTTAGATCACAAATATATGTTATTTTAGAATACACAAATATATGTTATTTTGGAATACATATAGTTAAACTTTGAAACTTTGGCTATCGATATCTTCTTATATGTTTATATTAGACGCATGAAAATCATGTACGTAGATTTGTCCTAAAACATATACTTTTATAATATTATAATTTTATTAGATTTAATAAATATATTACAATATAAATTAATGATATAGTGACGGTTTAGGACCTGGCGACATTTTTTTACTAGAGTATTTTGTAGTACATCTCTACCACTTAAAAAGAGGAGTTAATGATTGTACGTTCTTCTGCTCCTCCCCTCCCTTCCTCACAAAAACATTTGCGCCAACTCGTGGGCCTCCCTCCTCACCTCCTCCCGCTCTCTGTGCTCTCTCTCTCTCGCATCTCCTCGCCTACCTCTACAAATTCCCCAAGTCTGATTCACCTCAGTTCCTCACTCCCTCCCTCCCGACCCAAAATCCAAACCCTAAGCTGGGGATGCTGCCGCCGCCGCCCTCCTTGGCCGTCGACGTGGCCACCAACCTCTATAAGATGGCCTCGTAGCCCGACCCCTCCGCCTCAGCTCGACTCTCCACCCTGACTCCTTTACCCCACCCTCCTCATGCATTTGGTCAGGCACCTCATCTCTTGCACATCCCCCTTCCTCCACTGCCCACCCTAGTCGGGGATGGCGACGTCGTCGCCCTCCTCGACCGCCATCGTGGCCACCGAGATCTTGGCTGGGGCGATAATGGCTTCTTCCCCAAATCTGGTTAGATCTGGCTGTCCTCGCACCACCAGAGCCAGATCTAGCCATGCTCGTCCCAGCACCACCAAGGCTGGATCTGACCGTGCCCGTCCTCGTGGCCTCTGGATCTGACGTCCCTCCATCTTCCTCTACCTTGGCAATGGCACGTACATTGCATCTCTTCTCTCGCCGCAGCCTCCCTTGAAAGCCAGATAAGGAGAAGGGCAAAGGCAGCGGACAGGAAGATGTCAGAGAAGAAGCGCGCACCGGCACCCTCAAGGATGAGGTGGTGACCCACGAGTACACCATCAACCTCCACAAAAGCACCTCCATAGATGGTACCATCCTGTTGAGACCCGAATATGCAAATCCTGACTCTCTGTGTATACCGCACTAGTCTAGGATTACACTAGTGCACACAGTTTAACATAAATGAAATATCGACCATACACACGCTAAAATAAAGGAAAAAACTCAAATATTAATAATTATCAAAGTATAACCTTATGACCAAGCTTACAATCTCCCTAGCCCGAAGGGCTCAAAATCTAGCAGCGAAAAATAAGAATAAACAAGGAAGCCAGTCGACATACCCACAAGCAATCGACTGGGGAGTGAAGTCCTAATCTATGAAGTCGTTGAAGTATCCTCTCTCTGGTATCTCCTGCTGGTATAACTCCTCCTCCTAAACTGAGCAACAGGGGCATAAAGCCGTGGGTACATTGGTACTCAACAAGTCATTTGTAACAATTAAATGCAATATAATATGCAAGGCTTACCAATGGTTGGCTGAAAGGTTAATTTGCAGAAAGCGATATTTTATAGTAAATACGATAAATAGATCAAAAGCAAACTTTAAGGAAGAACATTAATAAATAAATAATAATAAAATTGAATAAGCAACTTGTGAACCTCCCATCCAAAAGCTAGACCACTAGTGAACTAAACATTCACTTTCCAACGGTAGCCAATCCAAGTTTGTATGAAAACTCTACCCCTCGTGTGAAATCACCGAGCATTGTCCATAACCGGGAACACAGCTATTCGAATAGTTTTACACTCTGTAGAGGTTGCACAAGTATACCCACACGATGTGATTAGCCTCATACTAAGAAATTCATAACAAGACCTTTACAATATTCAATCTCAACTCAATCCCGCCTGCTAGAGTTTCGTATCACATCCTCCCTTGCGCCCCATAAAAATCAGCAACTATGTTATCACAATTGCAAGATTGAAATTGAAATATCCCAAATTAATCAGCCAGGTCTATTCTATACTAGACATGTGGTTTGCACGATAAAACTTAGATTAATGGCACACAAAGTTAAGTCTTTAATATTACTCAAGCGAGACTTCCACATCCCTCGAAATGAATTCACACTTCCCCCTTTACTGCACGATCACTCGCCCAAGTGAAAACCCATTTGTATAACCTACACTAATAACACACCAATGCCATGGCTCAAATTTTATAACGGTAGCACCAACCATGGTTTAATATCTCATTAAGTCAAATTAATTATACACATGTGATGATGAACCCCTCGAGACTATAAGCACAACTAAGCATGTAAATTGTACCACTCATGTGACATCTATTATGGTATCACTAAATAGTTTTCCAACCTATGGTGACAATGACATCATGGTAATCAAATTATCAAAGAGGGATTATTCAAATCGGAACAATAACTACCAAATACACAGATTTGTAATAAAATAGCGATGCAAGATAATTTAAAATAAAATAATTAAATAATGAATTAAAAATTAGGTTCAACATGATCAAAGAAAACAACTTGCCTTGGTCTTGCTTGGTGAGGAACTAGGATCTTCTAGCCGCGCTCCTACTCCTTCGAATATGGAATCTAACGAGAGAGAAAACGATCGAAATAACAAAATAAAATCAAATAAAAATTCAAATGAACTTCAAAAACCTTGAAAGTAGAACCAACAGGTAGAGCTCAATGTTATATGAATTTAAAAAAAGAACAGGGTCAATCAGAGCTAGGACAGAGGAGAACGGGCTTTCGAAAAATTAAATGGGCTGAAAAATACTAAAAATCAGAAAAGTTACTGTGCTGTGGACTCGGTGAAGGAGAAGGCGGTTTCATGGTGGACTCGACTCATGAAACAGTGCACACGGGTGGGTGCTGACGCGGCAGCTAGGGCTGACGTGGCAGCTGACTGTGCTGACACGTGGCACTAAGGCTGATATGGCTGCTGACGGGGCATTGACACATGGCATTTAGGGCTGACATGTGGCAGGCTGACGTGGCGGCTGACGTGACATCTGGGAGTGGTCGATGCTGACGTGGCATTGACACGTGGCACCACGTGGTGGCTAGAGCTAACGTAACTACTGACTGGGCACTGACTCGGACGGGGTTGGGTCCATGGATCTACGACTGACAAATGGGGCTATAAGCCTCTCGGCTCACGGTGGACCACGTCCATGGAGAAGGTGAACCGTCAGCGGTGCATGGGTACGGGCTGACATCAGCGGGATCTGATGGCGGGTGCATGGACGCATGGCACGATCTCGGCTGTCGGTCCAGATCTGGATGGACGGTCGGGGATGGTGATCGGACCGTCCGATCGCCGATGTGTGGCGATGTGTGATGCAAGGCGTCGCGGCGCGGCCGAGCGCGCAGCGCACTGGCGGTGCGGTCCGACTGCGGGGTGGGGACGGGAAGCTCCAGCAATTAGCGGAAGGGACGCGGGGGAGGCAGCGGTGCTCACCGGCGGCGGTACGAGGCACGAAGGCAGCGGGACGTTGGCATCGTGAGTTCGTGTTGCGGCGGTGAGCTCAGGACGGTGGCGGCTCACGGTGAGGAGGTGGCGGCGGAAGCTCGGGGATGCTTGGGAGGGGCGGCAGCGCTATTATGCATGGGAACCAAGGAAGAAGCCGGCTCAGACACGGCGCGTGGGCGAGCGGAGTTCGTCTCGGGCACGGACGCTGAGACGGGTGCAGTCTGGATGGCGGCGGCAGGAGTTCGCGCGGAAGACAGTGAATGCGGTGCTGACACATGGACGGATGGATGTGGGTGTGCGAGTATTGGATGGCGGCGAGGAATTCCACAGATGCACAGTGCTCCGTGCTTTGGATGGCTGACACGTGTCACTAGGTTAATCCAACGGTTGCGGCGAAGCGGGGGCGCTCGGATGCATGACGGGTGGCGAGCGCGAGATCGAATGGCGGTAAGCGGCTGGGCCGGTGAACAGTGACGGGCCGGCCTGTTACTGTTCACAGGGGTTTTCTGGATTTTTTTAAGAAATTCAGATAAATCCAAATGAGCTTTAGAAAATAGCAAATAAATCCAAAAAATTCTCCAAAAATTATAGAAAAATCCTTGAGACACAAGTAATCAAAATAAAATATTTTTAATTTATGTTAATATTTATTTTAATCATATTAAATCCTTTTTAACACTTAAAAAATTTATTTTAAGCATTAATAAATTCCAAAAAATTTAATTAATGTAATTTTATTTTAAATACTTTTAAAAAGACTAAAAAACAGGATGTTACACCTCCCCTCTCCGTCTCTACCATCCCCAACCTTTGCACTTCATTAGATCCGCGAGAATAGCGCCCTCCTCCTCACCGCCTCTCCCTCCCCCATTTCCCCCACAAGTGGCAAATGGGGCCCTCCAACTCGTCGGCTTCCACCCTCCTCCACCTCCCCAACCTGCCTCCCCGCGGGCCCCAGCGATGCGAGTGATAGAACCACCTGCGACGCCCACGCCATGCGGTCTTGAGGTGCTCATTCGCGCCGGTGGGGATGGTGAGGATAAAGGTCATCGATGTCGGAGGTTGCAGCAACAACGCCGTCAACCACATGATCAGCAGCGGCCTCCAGGTAGCGGTGGTGCTCCTTGGATTTTTTAAGGAACTGAATTAGGTTTCCTTTCTCTGCCGTGCTCTACATCTGGATTCGTTTGATAGTCCGATTTGAATTTTGAACTTAACAAGTTAAAAGGTTAATCTATGGCTTGTTTCCCTCCTCCCCATCCAGTCTATGCCACCATTCGTGATATGCTTTTGTTTAGCACGTGAGACTTTGTGGACTAATTATGATGGTGTTTATGATATGCTTATCACATTTGAAATGATTCCATAAAAACATGTACTAATCGTGAAGTCTAATTTAGTATAATTTAACCGAGATGTTTCCTGCATGTCCCTTGTTTGTTTCCACAAATACTGATAACTGAATTATACAATTTTAGGGTGTTGAGTTTTATGCTATAAACGCATATTCCCAAGCGCTTTTGAATTCACAAGCGCAATATCCACTACAAATTGGAGAGCAGTTGACTCATGGTCTAGGTAATATTTCTTTGTTTTCTTATGAACAATTGAAGTGTGTAAGAAATGTTTCGCATGTAAATGCACTACCCTTTGTGCTAATTCGCCTTCTGTGCAAACACGTGTTGATGACCTGATAAACCAAATGGAATTAAATAGTAGAATGGATGGACAAATACAGGGTTACAGGTTGTAAATTTCCATTGAAAATAGCACCCATAATAACTAGATTCACTAACTGTGTTTGTGCATTCAGGTACTGGTGAAAATCCTAATTTGGGAGAGCAAGCCGCCGAGGAATCAAAGGAAGCTATAGCCAATGCCCTGAGGGATTTAGATCTTGTCTTCATAACAGTTGGGATGGGTGGTGGTACTGGATTTGGTGCTACTCCAGTTGTTGCCCAGATATCAAAGGAAGCCGGTTATCTAACTATTGGTGTTGTCACCTATCCATTCAGCTTTGAAGGATGCAAGCGCTCTCAACAAGCAAGCATTTGGGTCATCGTCTCCTAAATACAAGTTATGTGGTGTCTCACCCAGCAATATTGGGTAATAAATTTTGTTTACGCTTGGAATGGACTTTTGCTTATAGGAGGTATTATGTTAATGAGGTCTTATGATGTCATTAGAATCATCGTTCTTGTGGATGCTGGTGTGGAGGGTCGTTGCCTGTGAGCACTCTGTGGGCTTGCGAATGGCTAATGCACCTGTCTTTGGATTGATATCCATAGGCCAACTGAATTGCAGTACGGATCATATGACCGAGTGGGGTTTGGTACTTGTGGCTCACGCTCTTGTATTTGATTCCACATTTTTTCATGTAGATCTTGGTTAGTAATCTTTGTTTGGCTTCGTAACTAGCAAAATGTAGCTATTAAGATTCTATGAGTGCCATTTGATGATGTGTTAATCGGGTATAGTCAGGTGTCAGCCTTTTTAATATTGTGGCTGCACACAGTTACATGCTCGGGAGATGGACTCTGCTCATCGTTACATATATTGCTTCTTGTTACGCTACCATGTGTTCCATTTGGGCAATAAATTTCTCTAAGCGGGCCACTCTGGTTCATTGCTATGTTAGGATATTTTGGTTATTGTCTCTGATTACCATCAGAGTTTGAGATTGCATGTTGCAATCTCATTGTTTCTGCTGACCTCTGCTACTTAATATTGTCAAATCTTCAGTAGATGGTCCTTATTCCTGTACATGCTTTAGTGATTTGTTTGTTTTTGAAGATTTAGTTATTTGATCTGATAATCTAATCCATTATACCCAGACATAGTCAGATATCTGTCTTTAAATATTGTGGTTGATACAGTTACATGCCCAGTACATAAATGTTGTTCATCGTTACACGTTGCCTTCATATGCTGTCATGTGTTCCATTTGTGCACTCTGCTCATCGTTACATGTCAGATATCTGTTTTTAAAAGCATTGTTCTATTTTGTACCTGGCTTGGTAGTAGCCAAAAGAACGCATGGGCACAGGACTAGGAACATCGTGTTGTGCAGAAGGCAGTCTGCATCGAGACGATGGTGGTGATCTTGTTTAGTTTGGTTGGGTCTAGATGATTTTGCGACTAGCCGACTAGATCACTCAATGGTGTGGTGTTCCTGTACATGTGCTATGCTAGGATTGGTGCTGCTGGAGCTAAGGGCGAGGGTGGAGGCTGATCCCCATGGAGCCTTCAAGGATTGGGATCCCATGGACAAAATCCGTGTAGCTGGTCCAGTGTGCAATGCTTTGATGGTAAAGTAGATTAGTAGAGATTGTGTAAGTCTGTTTTTCCTCTCATTTTTTCCATATGATGTCATGCCGATGCCATTATATTGTTCTCGAAGTGCCAATTTATTAGTTTGCTACACTGTTCAATTTGCAAAAGATTAGAGGGAGGAAAGTACCATCAGTGTTATCTTTCAATGTTACCCCAATAGGTCATTTTTTTTATGTTAGGAAATAGTTCATCTGTTGTAATCAGCATGACTTTTTTGCAAATCATATTTGTGCTGTCGATATGATTTTCTAGGGTGGTTTTAATTAAGCATCGTGTACCTTGAATTCTTATCTGCTTCAACATTTAGCTATTGAGATTCTATGAGTTCCATTTGATTATGTGTTACTCAGGCATAATCAGGTGTCAGCCTTTCTGATATTGTGGCTGCACACAGTTACATGCCCAGGAGATGGACTCTGCTCATCATTACATATACTGCTTTTTTTTTATGCTACCATGTGTTCCATTTAGGCAGTAAATTTCTCTAAGCGGTGCCCACTCTGGTTCGTTGTTATGTTAGGATATTTTGGTTATTGTCTTTGATTGCCATCTGAGTGAGAGATTGCATGCTACAATCTCGTTGTTTCTGCTAATCTCTACTACTTAATATTGTCAAATCTTCAGTAGATGGTCCTTATTCCTGTACCTGCTTCAGTGATTTTTTTTTGAAGATTTAGTTAGCTGATCTGATAATCTGATCCAAGGTTATCACGGCGATAAGGCGAGGCGAGGCGCCAGACTACCTTCACATCTTTTAGGTGAGGATGGC
The DNA here is from genome assembly GCA_036346265.1 of Melocanna baccifera. Taxonomy (NCBI): domain Eukaryota; kingdom Viridiplantae; phylum Streptophyta; class Magnoliopsida; order Poales; family Poaceae; genus Melocanna; species Melocanna baccifera. The sequence continues at coordinate 180,330 of JAYEVJ010000119.1, read as the reverse complement.
GTGCGGCGAGGCGACGCCATACTCACTTCCTAACTTTTTACGGTAGCAAATTTATTGAACATACAGTGTGACTTTTAATTATGTAACAAAGCAAATAAACATGAATAATGGTGCAGCTAGAAAACATGAATGTTGAAAACAAGACAACAGTATCAATGGAAATTAAATATGACTACATGAAAAATGAAACCATAGTTAGTGACGTAGAATAGAAAGGCTACCGTGCTCTCGGCCATTCGATGCTGCAATATAAACTGCTCGTGCTCGGTGCTACTGCTGACTGCTGAAGAATAGAAAGGCAGGGGGATGCAAACCTGGAGGGACCGAGGGAGAACTGGAAGAGGCGAGAAGGAGGCGGCGGCATGGAGGCCCGAGGTCGCCGCGGCCCGCGAGGTCGCCGGGAGTCGGGAGATCGCCCGAGGTCGTCGCCTTGGAAGAGGGACACGACGGCCGGGAGGCAGCAAATCCGGCTGGATCTGGCAGGAGGAGGCAGCCGGAGAGGTCGACAACAGCGGCCGGGGCGCACGCGAGCTCGAGCCGGCAGCGCAGAACGCCGGGAAGAGAAGGCGCGGGCACGGTCGGATCCAAGCTGGTGCGGGGTGGTGGTGAAGGCCCGACGAGGTGGCGGCACGGCGCAGAGGCGCCGGCTCGGGCCGGCGCAGGCGAGTGCGATGGCGTAGGCTCGGGCGGGCGCAGATGTGGGCGTCGTGGTTGAGGCGGAAGGCGACGGAGGCGGCGTCGGCTTCCGGGGAGGGCGGTGGCCTGGGAACGGCGGAGTCGCGCAGATCCGGCGTGGGCGTCGCCCTCCCTCTGTATGTAACATCCCCTCACTTATTTTACTCCCCACCTCACTTATTCTCCCGCCCCTCACTTATTCTCCCGCTCTCCCTCTTCATTTTCCCGCCGTTGCTCCTGCGAGGCGCCAGCGCTCCCTCTCTCTCTCCATTTTCCCGCCGTTGCTCCTGCGACGCGGCGCCTGTGCGGCGTGGAGCCCGGAGGGAGGCGGAGGCGTGGAGCCCGGAGGAAGGCAGCGGCGTGGAGGCTCGGAGCCTCGGAGGGAGGCGGCGGCGTGGAGCCCGGACTCCCGGAGGGAGGCGGCAGCGTGGAGGCCCGGAGGGAGGCAGCGTGGAGCCCGGAGGGAGGCGGCGGCGTGGAGCCTGGAGGGAGGCGGCGTGGAGCCCGGAGGAAGGCAGCGGCGTGGAGGCTCGGAGCCTCGGAGGGAGGCGGCGGCGTGGAGGCCCGGAGGGAGGCGGCGGCGTGGAGGCCTGGAGATCGCCCGAGTCGCCCGCACGCCGAACTCCCTTCGCTTCGGATGTAACGCCTTCGCTTCGGATGTATCCGGTATCCCTTATTTCTCCCGCTCTCCCTCCCGCGCTCCCTCCATTTTTCCCACCATTTCCCGCCTGTGCACAGAGGTATGGCGCCCGCCTTGCTGTTGCGATGCGGCGACGACGCCATGGCGACGACAAAGCGACGCCATACCATCCGAGGCGGATGCCATACGCACGTAAGGCGAGGCGACGGCCGTGGCGGCAGCTCCCGGCCACTCCGACGCCTAAGCGACGATTAGGCAACGATTAGGCGACGCCTTAATAACCTTGATCTGATCCATTATGCCCTGACATAGTCAGGTATCTGTTTTTAAATACTATGTGCATTATGTTAACTCAAATGATTCGTTGTACTACCACCTTAAATAATTTTGGGGTCCCTTTATCTAGGAATCATAACTTGATCTCCTAAAGGTTTACTGTTTCTATTTCCTTTTCCCTTTTCAGAAACTACATTGTTCTGGATGTTTTGAAACAAAGATATCCATTGCACTTGGCAATTATCGCATCTTGCTTCAAACATCGTTATGTGGAACTCTCAAGACAAATATAAGAGTAATGTGGTGGAAAGGTGTCTAAAAATATTTGACGGATGTAGAGCGATTTGCCATTGTAAATGAATTGATTTGGTATCCTCACTTCAGAGATTTGGTGACAGATGAGTATGCTAATTATGTTATCTCAACTACCCTTCTGACTTGCAGGGTACTAAACTACTTGCGTTAGCCATGTATTGTTTTTAGAGTATATGTTGTATTTGCTTTATCTAACGGTTTCTCACTTGTCTAGGTTCCTCTTCGAGAAATATTGGCCACTGCCATCCTTTCCCTTGAAAATGTTAATTGTTGTCATCCTCATTGTTTGAAGATTTTTGACATACTCTTAAAGCTTGGCTGCATATAATGAAAATTTTCTATTTTAGAGGTAACTAATACTCAACATTTTCTCTATACATACGTAGACTGATAGATATTATATTAAGTCATTTGGTTAGGGTTTCAGAAGAAGCTAGCCTGTATATTAGCAGTTCTGAAGGCTCTCCACTCATCAGTGGATGCCACCCCATTTGTAGTGAGCTGGCTCTACTTTCTTGTTTGGAGATGTGTTAGAAATTTAGAATTAGAAAACATGTAGTCTGTCTGAACAGTGAAGCATCAGCTTCTTGAAGTTGTCTAAGTGATGTGCTTTTGTATCTGTTCGATGTCTCTAGGCGTTGATAGTTATTATTTATATAGCTACCCTACGGTTGGTACCTCCAGGTGCTGCCTATTGTTATAGAGTGAACAATGTTTATCTGCAATTGATGTGGTCTCTGATAATCTTCAGTTGCTTGAAAAGTTATCTTGATATTATGTTTTGATGATATGTATCATCCTTTTTAGGGCTTATTTGTATTATCAATCATTTGAGATCCGTTGCAACGTACAGGTATTTAGCTAGTAATTAATAACTCGATGGTCGTTGGTAGGCCGAAATAATGACCGAATAACTAGCTAGTGTCATTTCTGCTAGCAACTCCTATGACCTACAGCAAGCAGCATATTATGGCTAGGATATTTTAGGCTTTCTACAGTAACTAACTTTCAAACGGAGTATCTTTTTAAGACAAAGTCTATAAGTCGATGTAGTAGATACTATCCTAAATTCAACTATATCGGTTAAAATCGTACACGAGTATCTCTCTCCATAGTCTTTTACGAATAGTTAGAATTTAAAATTTTAAACAAAAATATAAACAACAATCTAAAAAAACTCATTCATATATATTGATGGTCTTCGCCTAGCTCGATCCCTAATCGTGTGACCACCTTTCATCCACAAATCTCGCTCGTAGCGAGTTGTTTTCGGGATCCTGTGAACCACATGAGAAGGAACAACTAAAGAAGCGATCGAGGTGGAGGGAACGAAGAAAACAAAAGGATTGGATCTGGCTTTAGCGCATTACTCTACTGACGTCACCTTTTTCGCTAGTGTCGATCCTTGTGTGGATATATATGCTCCATCTCCTTGACAAGCAAAAGTGCCGACAGCCGCAACAGATCCCGGTGTAGTATATTATCAAGAAAATTTCTTATTTGCTATAGAATGTGGACAATTTCTTATTGGTTCCAATAAGTTAATTAGTTTGATTCCTATGAAGCAGGTGGAAAAGTAAAAGTAATTACTTTACGGCAGGGTTTCAAAAACGGATTCAACAAAGAAGAAATATTGCTCCTTTACCGGTTTTGTGGAAACCGAGCGGTTTTTGTTGAAATTAAAATTGCACATTTAATTTTGAAAAATGGTAGCCGGGCAAGATTTGCATCAATTCAAGCCCTATTATTATTAGCTGCTCAGCATTTTGAAACCCTCTAACATACTCTCGACACTGGTTGCATGGCTATTAAATTGTACTATAGGGAAAATTGCCGCTATATTATTATTATCATCATCATCATCTTGCAGAAATTTATTATTGCTGAATTCGATGAAAACATTGGCATAGATAATGCTTAATTTGCGGGTATAGGGTTTTAGGGCTTGTTCTTTTAGTTTGCAGCTTATTAATCTAATTAATAATTGGCTATTCTTTTTTGGTCTATTTCAGTTTATAGCTTATGCCCTCCTTTGAACAAATAAATAGGACGGTTTCTCTGTTGCAGTTTCAAAACGATTTATCAGGATATTCTTTTAGAACCGACTTATCGGTTTTCAATTTATTTACATGAGCACTCGTATTATGGCTAAAAGTTATAAGTTGTAGCTATATATAACTCCTAAGCCACAACCTAAAAAATAGGTCCAGTGATTACTGAAAGAAATTCAAAGCTAAAAGCCGATGAAAAAAAAAGGCCATGTTACAAGCTACGCAGTCATAGCATAGACTTACCCGCAGCCAGCAGGGTAGATGTAGGTGTATACATCCAGGGCTTGGATGGATGGACCCATATATGCAGGCTGCACGGGTAGGGATAAGCCAGGCCAGGTGCACGCACATTCGAAATCACCGGAAATGGTGGACGGCGACGCATCGAAAAGCGGAAGATGCAGCTCGCTCGCTCGGTATGTACGTAGCATATAGGATAGATGGATGGGATCCGGGGCGGAGGCCCAAGTCTTCCGCCCAGCCATATCTTTGGAATCGATCCGCTGCCTTTTGCTTTCCTCCTTTCGAAAAAGCAGCGAAGACGGATGGAGCCATGGAGATCGATCCATTCCATTCAATTGCCGAGCCAGCCATGCATAGACCGGGCGAGCATGCATGCAGCAGCTAGCTAGCTAGCACTCGATCGCGCGCTAGGCATGGCATATGGCCGGGATCTGATCTGATCGGATCGGATCGGATTGGATCTGGCCACACAAGCTCCATCCATCGCCATCATCCATACATGCACCTGGCTAGCTAGGCATGGCATATGGCAGTATCAATCAGTTATTTGCCGGAGAATGATGGATCGATACCTACTATTGGAAAAAGCTAACTACCAGGAGCGCGCACGAGGGTTGTATTCAAATTGAAACCACCCAATCTGAAGAAAGCAGCAGGGAGACCAAGAAAGAATAGGTGTAAGAGATGCATTGACAAGGATAAGGGGGCAATGGGAGGAGTGGGAGATACAAATGCCCAATCTATAAATAAGGGTTATGGGCATCATTAGCACAGCCGTAGGAAAGGTGACCCAAAATAGATCAAAGCTATGCGTACTAAAAAGGTAAAGATGGTTAGTCTTCATTGCTGCATATCTTGCTTTAGACAATTAACTTACAAATTTTCCTTTTTGTTTATAGGGGACCATCAACTAAAAAAAGAAGAGAACTATTACACCAACTCTGATCAAGCATTGTACCTGCTCCTGTGGCTGCTTCTTCATCTGCTCCAAGGGCGGAGCTAGCCCCAGCCCAGGCTTTGGGCTGGGCCGGCTATTCTTGGACCGAGTCTACACTATCGAGTCTTACTCTATCATAGATGGGCCAGCCATTCTTAGCAGTGGCAGATTCTAGGCCTCGGGCTATAGCCCACCTAGCCTGGGGCCTAGATCCGCCACTGATCTGCTCCAATAATGACATATCCACGGAATGACAGCCAAAGTATTCAATCCACCGGGATGAAAAGGGAAAGCAAGAGTAAAAGTGGAAGCTTTAGTTCAAGTACATCAGGGAGGTCTAGGTCTGTAATAGATTCTAACCAACCTAAGCAGCTAAGCATGGTTCTAACACCTAGAGAGCAAACATCACCACTTGCTAGTGAAAAGGGTCAGAGCGAAGGGCGGGAAGGGCAAGGCCACAACCACTGCCATTGCACCTGACAGCCTAGCTATGGGAACTAGGAGCAAAAGAAAGCTACTAGATTAATTTTGTCAAATGAATTGTTCTAGGAATATATTTTGGTTTTATAATGTAATGGACTTGTGGAATATGGGTTGTATTTGGACTTGTGATGTCAGCTTAGTTTGCTATTTTGGTATTGTTATGTTGTGAACTTATTATGTGGAATTACTAGCAGAATTTGGACTTATAATACGAACTAATGCTTTGCACCTATGATACAATATTATGTAGTTTAGTGAGACAATAAGGTAGCACACAAATATCTAGTACCATTGAAACAGGAGATTGTTCCTTACATCATTTCTTGGATACATAGATACTCACTTCTCTAGGCTAGCTAAACTACCTCCCAGTCAGTGGCATACAAGGAATTAGGCCAAGGAGGCCTCTATACAAGCTCTAAGGGCAAAATGGTCATTTCAATGATGACTTAATAGCCAACTCACGACTAGGTGACAGAAGTAGTACGGAGTGGCATAAACGTAAAACTCAGTGATATATAGAGAAGCGAAGTTTTTCCGGTCGCAAATTAGAAATTAGACCAAGTTTCAATGACATACAGAAAATTTTCCCTATAGTAATATATCTATGAAGACACGTGGCCCACCATACGTCGTGTAAGGCAAGCATAGAGATAGCTAGTTATTTATGCATACATGGTTTATTACTAAGGGCATGTATAATGGTATAAACAACTGCTGTCTATAGTATCGTTCATATCATCAATAGATGGCATTAAAGACAACTCATACAGTAGGGTTGTTTTTTTATATGTCTCTATAGATAACTCCTCTATGATATAATGTGTCTTGTTTCTCGTGTTACAAACAACTGTTACATGAGAGGGTCCAATTCTCTATACCCTCCCTCCTCTAGATCATCTCATGTCTCACGTGAAAAGACTTATAACTAACATCATACTATTATACATGCTCCGATGATCATTCTAGCGAGCTAACTATGATCGAAACCATCCCAGGTCAAGCCTACTGGGATCGTAGGCCGAAGGCGGCGGCGCCGCGGCGGCATCGGGTACCTTGGCGAAGCGGCCTTTCACCCGTGGCCTCATCTCGGCGTACGCTTTTCTGGCCGCATAACGGATTTGTTTCTCGTAGCGCCGCCTCTTCCTCTTCTCCTTGTACCTCATAACCTTCGCCTCTCTCTCCACTGTTGGATCCGACGCCAGCTGTTGGCTTGAGCCCTCCCCGTCAATCATGATTGGCTCCTTGGGTGTTGAGCTTGCTGCATCCGTGAACGTGCTCCCGCAGAATGACATCTGAAAGTTAAATGAAAAATAGGATTATACATATATGTATATATATGAATAATTAATATATTATACACGTACTTCGGGATATATATACATGCCTTGCATATGATGAACAAGCAATCAACAATACGAATACAATTACTAGTATATTATTCATTGTTCACGCAGTTAGTCTCTAACTAACAAGTCTGATCCGTTAATCATTCATTCAGCGATCGATGCACAAAGCCTGGCTTAACTGGGCACAGCCAGCTATCTATATATGTAGATACATATTTAACTAGGTGTAATATCGCCATTCGATCCATGCATACATGTTTAATTAATTAGGTGTATATAAGTACGTATATAAAGCGCACTTTAACAGGCAGGGTCCATTATTTTTTATGAACGACGCTTCAGCAGATTGTCTAGCATGCGCATACATCTAACTACGACATTAATTACAACAGTAAGCATCGATCCCCAGATCCAAACTAGGATCATTTCTTGTTTCGGTTTCCGCGAGATATATATGTTGGATCGCCCGGTTTCCGCGAGATATGTTGGATCGCCCGATCGATCTTGATCGGACAGCAGTTATCGCTCCAAGATCTTGTTACAGTTAATCAGCTGTTAGCTTGTAGATCCCAGGAGCAAAAAACAAACAGCCAAATCGACAATTAACCACATAAAATGAGACGGTGCATTACCCGTTTCACAAATTTTGGAAAGGACTTCCCGCGATGATGTGGACATACCAGATGGGTACCGCGACAAGGTAAAAACTGGGCACATCGTCTCGTAGTAAGAGTTTCGTTATCGTTATCTCTAGTATTAGCTAGCTATATGCATGTCTTTCCCTATGTATGCCGATCGAGTTATAATTGTACACAGTATCAAAACAACTGTTCTGAAGCTAGCTAGCTTGCCAGATAGTTAATTTTTTAATAAGTAGATAAGGATGGATCAAATTGAAGCTGCCAGCATCCCTGGTTGAGAACTGAGAAGAAATGCAAAAGCGACCAAAGCTAGAAATGGGAAAGGTAGACCAAAATTCGCCCTTTTTTTTAGTGGTTAGAAATATGTACGTGATAAGACAAATAAACTTCAGCGCTAGAATTTATTGTTTATCTTTCAATTTTCCCGAGTTAACGTTGGCTGTTTCGACTCTCTCTGGATCTCGATCGATCTCCGATCCTCACACGCACTCATCATATATGTATATAGCTATATATATGGAGATCAGCAATATTGTTTCTACGAGCTGGGAAATTAGGATAACAACAGCTAGCCAGTCAGAAATATTACTGCCAAATATATTAGAATATCCAAAAATCCTAGCTTATGCAGGTCACCATCGATCCAAGCCCAGCTGTGCAAATAGTCCAAAGTTAGCGAGAATTGAGTAAGCCAAATTAAATTAAGTGCGCACGCAGCTGGGACGGGTAGCTGCCATAACAAACACGTACGTACGTACGTACTCAAACACACCCACACACACACACACAGACAGATCGAGATCGAGCCAGCGAGCGAGAGAGAGAGAGATAGAGAGATTAATAATATAAGAAGCAAATTAAGATTCAAGGCAAAGAAAAACTCGATTGGAAGCAGTACTACTCACGATGGTGGCGCTCGCCGGTGGCTCCGTTTGTCGTCCGAGGCCGAGGCCGGTGTCCACCTTGCCCCTGCCAAGCGAGACCTCGAACGTGAGGCCGCCGTCGGTCCCTGCAGCAGCAGCAGCAGCTGGGTGGTACCCAGCCCCAACAACGGGGTGAAAGGTGGAGCTGCTGTGGTGGTGGTGGTCATCGGGCGGTGGGTCGTCGAAGAGCCAGGCGGCGACGCTTTCGTGGTCGTCGTGGTGGTGGCCGAAGCACTGGAACTCGTGCAGAGGCAGAGCCCCCGTGGGAGGCGGCGGGGGTTCATGACGGTGAAGGGGCGCGGGGGGGAAGATGGAGAAGCAGGCGCGGTTGGGGTCGTGGTGGTGCAGGCAGGCGGCGCCGTCCACGCCTCCGCACACGCTGCACGCGGCGCCCGACATGGATGGCTCTCGATCGAGGTGTATTATATGTATGTAGATTTGTTTAATTACGACCTGCGGCAAGCTGGAATTGAAGTTGAAGTAGTTGTCGTTTGTGTTGTGTTGTGGTGGTACCTTGCAACTGAACAAGCTCTTCCTCTTGCTAGGGTTTGTCTTGTCTTGCGCTGCTTCCTGCATAGCAACGCAAGCAAGCATGCGGCCCGCCGGATCGGAGGGAGAGGGCTAATAAGTGAAGGCAAAGGCGGATTAAAGCAGCATCAGCCAATGGCCTCGCCGGAATAGATTTGTGCGATCCCTGGATTTCTTACGTGGACGATTCGCAGCCACCTTTTCTCCTTGTCGGGAGGGAGATAATTTGACGCCTTCCCATTGGTCGCCCCACTGCCGCGGGATCTCCAAGGACCTTCTGCACATGCACAACTCACACCTTGTCGCGACCGAGGGGCTGATTGGTTTGATGCCTAAATTTAGCCGTGCCACGGTTTTTTTTTTACCATGTGTTTGGTTCATTGCCCTAAATCAATGAATTTTTTTGCCCTGAGAGAAGTTATTTATAGAAATAACCCTGGTGATGATTTTTTTTTTGTGAAAATATCCCCCTAGCGCATCCGGCCAGCACGCCAGGCACCTGGCGTGGCCGAGGAGCGCGCCAGGTCGCTTGGAGTGGCCGACGACGCGCCAAGTGGCATGGCGTGGCTGGCGATACTACTACAGAAAATATCATCACAGACGGTTCAAAAACGTCATCACAAATGATTTTCTGAACCGTCTGAATTTATGGATCAGTGATAATCGAAGGTAATCACAGACGGTTTGTGAGCCGTCTGTGATAAATACAATACAGACGGTTTGTAACTAGAACCGTTTGTGAAAAACACTATCACAGATGGTTCTAAACTAGAACCGTCTGTGATACTCACACATCACAGACGGTTCTAAGTTTAGAACCGTCTGTGATGTGTAAGTCACAGACGGTTTATACTACAAAACCGTCTATGATAGTTTATTCTATACCTAAATTTTTTTCTTTTTTTCAGTTAGCATCAGAAAATGTTAGCTATGTTTTTTAAAAACAAGCGAAAACAAACAAATACGATATCAAACATAGCAGAGAATATTTTATTTCCATTACAATCCACCATTACAACATCACACGATTACAATATAATATTACAACATCACAAGATTACAATCCATCGTTACAATAGCAGATAACATAGCAAAAAACAATGGAGGCTAAAATGAAGAGAATAATGAAAGCAACATAGCAGAGAATAATCCACCATCACAAGCTCGGATAGGCCTTCTTAGCAGCTGCCTCACTGTAAGCTCCCGGACAACCCTAAACCCAACAAAGTAGCAACAATGGAGGCTACGATGGAGACATAAACCCCACAGAATCAAATGCTAGAAGAAACAATGGATGGAGGAAGCTTAAGACACATTTGAAGGGAGGGGGTGAATGGGTTCGGGTGAATATTTATAGAGGAGGGAGAGCTACGATCTGTGGGGTGTGGGTTGGTCGGTTTCTATTGGCTGGAATTAGGTTGAGGAGGATTGACGGGTCCAGTGGTCAGAGAACAATTATCGCTGCATTTGTTCTTGATAAGAACCGCTCAGAATAGATCACTGATTTGTTCTTTGGTAAGAACCGTCTGTGATATTGGCTATATATATACCGATACGATATAAACAACTAGTCTCAAAATATAAAATAATAAAGTTTTATATAGCTTATATATACTCATTTGAAAGGTTTCGATGAGATGTACAACTTTGCAGTTGAGACGAACTCCAAATTTCGAAGGGAAGATCAAAAATTTTGGCAAAACCAATAATCAAAAACTTGCGATTCGAATTTGAGGCTAAAGATTGGAATATTGTGGGGGACTTAGAGGGCGACTAGTGTAAGCTGGTCTTTTTTTTATCGGGCTTGTCGTTAGCTTTTCAACGAGTACAAGAACGTCGAAAACGGACACCGTATGCAAAAGTTATACCCGTTTTACTAAAGATGTGTCAAAACAGAGTCTTACTTGAACTCAGACGGAAAATTATGAAATTTTAGAGATGCGTGAAGCGAAAAATATATCACAGACGGTTCTTAATTAAGAGCCGTCTGTGATATGCCAATATCACACAGTTCCTAATTAGGAACCATCTGTGATATTGGCATATCATGGTTCTTAATTAGGAACCGTCTGTGATATTCTGCAATATCACAGACGGTTTAGGAATTATTTGTGATATTCCACAATATTACAGACGACTCTTAATAAAAAATCGTCTATGATATTTGAAATATCACAGATGGTTCTAGTTTAGAATCGTCTATGATAATATCACAGACGGTTCTTATCAAGAACCGTCTGTGATTACATTTAACACAGACGGTTTTTATGAACCGTCTGTGATGAGACGTCTAATATAAACGTTTTTGTAGTAGTGCGAGCGCGCTAGTGCGAAAGCACAATCGTCTGTTATTTTCTGATAATTTGAACTTTATGTCGTGTCTGTCTCGTTGATGTCATTCATTGTCTGTTTGTGTGGTTATTAAAACGCACGAGAACATGCAGCAAACCTCACCCCTTCCAGAGTTAAAACTTTTGGATGATTAAAACTTTCGGACGCTAGCAAAATGAATGAATGGATGAAATTTTGTTGATTTCATTCAAAATTCAATCGAAAAAATTCAGATTTCTGATGAAATTTAACTAAAATTTAGATGAAATTTGAGCAAATTTCAAATAGGGCCAAATTCAGCCAAATTTTGGCCGAATAAAACTTGTTTTGAAGGGTGCTGAAAGGAGCAAAATTTCGTCCATTTCATGATATTTTGGACAAAATAATGAACCCTGACCCCTGCTTCCCTCCTCGCCTCCTCCTTCCGTATTGCTAGCAGCACTCTCTCGCAAACAGTAGTGCTCTCCCGTTCAAAGATTACTTCGTCCCGCGTCGAGGATACTAATATATAGTATTAGTTGGTTTTTTTATTATGTTTTTCCTTTGGAGCACTATTTGATGATGTAGGTAATAATGCTATATATGTTTCTCTATGCAGTATTTCGTGCGTACGGTGTATGGACGCTGTTCCATTATCGGTAAGTTAATTTTAGTATTCTATGTATGTTTTTTAGGTGGAATGATGCTTTACTATTGTGGTATTTTCCGTAGGAATGGATAAACTGTTCATGTTCCACATTTGTGAAGTTGTGCATGGCAATATGTTCGGACTTGATCTATCGTGCTCACATTGTTCCGAACCTAGTACATGTGCCTTTGGTTGAGCTACACCGGTGCATTTAACAGTTGTTTGATAGGGATGTGACAAGGGACAACATAGTAATAGAGATAGTGAGCACCACCATGGTCACACCCTAGGTGAAAATCATGTGGGAAATGGTGAAACTTACTAGCAGTGTCAAATGAGAGCATTACTTGGAGATGGTGATGAGGACATCCCTCCCATGGATACAACCGTGCCTACACATACAACTCATCCATAGCAAGTGTTACAGGGTCCACTTATTCGAACTCGTGCTGCGCCACCTCCATTTGGGTGTTGCGCCACCTCCATTTGGGACGTGCACTCACTTCCTTGGCCGCCACATCTAGTCATCTCTCTATAAAGAAGCCGCTGCCTCGCTTTTCCAAAATTGAGATTTCGTTGAATTTATATTTAGCTATTGTGCAAATTTCTATTCTTCAGTTGTGTCAGATGATCACCTGTCAAGACTGCCTTCGGAATCCCATCTTTATTTTTCAATACCATCTACACTACAATCTTATTCACAATATTAGTTGCCTACATTTTATTCTTGCTAGTTCTTTGATTGCTCACAGGCATTGAACTTCGTGTTCAGGTTGATCGCGCTTCCAGCTTGTCGATAACATCTTGGAGTTGATATAACAATTGCTAAGGCACAAGCGTTGTCATACGATTGTAGTCGGATCGTGAGAGTCACCTCCACCAAAATCGATAGTTATTAATCTCATCGAAAGATCGGGCACCCTGCCTGCATCAGATGGCTACCAATCCTTTATCTCCGATCTTTTGGCGACCCATAGTGTATGTCCATTTTTTTCCATGGTGATTCCTCCAGGGTGGCCGATGCGCAAGCGGGTGGAAATGATCTTGTCCCCCTTTTTCGTTCATTGTTGACAGAAGAGTTGCCCTAAAGAGGAGCAGGTCGTCGAGGAGGAAGCTCTAGTTGACAGAGATTCTGTAGGCATCCTGCCAAACGAAGGTGTCGATAAATGGTGGGGTGCTCACGTTGACTTTCGTGAGATAATTCGCAGCATGTCTGAGGGGACAAATACCGAAGAGAGGAGGACGTCGATTCGTAATCCAGCGAGGATGAAACTAACAACGAGGGTGACGTCGTTGGTGGCATTGTTTCCACCGACGTCGATTCTTCGTGGGCCTTTGACACGGACACCATGCTTGTGGGGCAACACTTCTCTGGCAAGAGTATCACGAAGCAAGCTATCATAAGCTTTGTAGTCAGGATCAGCCGAACTTACCAAGTTTTTAAGTGAGTTGGACTATGAACATATGATGTTATTTTTTATGTGAACATAGTCGTAGTCACCAATATGTGTATGCCATTCTTTTTGCAGGTCGAACCCTAACACTTACATAGTTAAGTGCGTGGTTAGCTCTTGCCTAGACAAAGTTTGTGCACAGAGATTCGCCGGCACAAGAATGGATTTTCGCATCACAGTTGTGAGAGACCACACATGTGAGCTTGAGGAGCCATTGCATCACCACCGGAATGTGACCTCAGGCTATATTACGGCAATCATTAGTCATTTAGTTGTATCAGATGTAACCATTTCTCCAAAGGTTTTGATGGCGGATGTAGTGAATGCAGTGGGCTATGCCGTGAGCTACAACAAAGTGTGGTCAGCAAAGCGGAAGGTGCTCGAAGGGATGCACGGTAAATATGAGGAGGCGTATGACCTAGTTCCCAGAATGTTGCACCAGATAGCCAAGGCTAATCTGTTCACATGCCTCGACAAGATGGACTGGCCTAACCCATCTAACACCCCAAATTCCCTAATCTTAGATCATGCATTTTGGGCATTTGGCCCGATAGTAGAGGGATTCAAGCAGTATTGACCTGTCCTCAGTATGGACGGGACCTTCCTATGCGGGAAGTACAAGGGCACTATCTTGACCGCTATTGCTGCTGATGCCAATGACTAGTTGCTCTCAGTTGCCTTCACAATTGTGAAGAATGAAATACTGATAGCTGGCTATGGTTCCTAGCCAACACAAAGCAATATAGCAACATGTTGTGCAGGACTGACCAGATGTGTGCAACATCATAGACCATCACATCGGGTTGTTATCCACGCTGAACACTATGTAGCACGGCACAAGGCCACCATTGCAATGGAATGACATACACACACGTTGGTGCATGCGACATCTTGTGGCCAACTTCCATATCCGTTTTCGGAACAAGGACCTTATGAAGAAGTTCAAGAAGCTGTGCCTGCAGAACCAGAAGTGAAAGTTCAACGTTGTATAGCGAGAGCTTGAGGTGGAAACTGCCCATATGAGCGGAGGTTCTAGGGTAGGCACACCACAAAAGCGAGTTTGCTGAGTGGATGAGCGTGCATTGCCTGAACTTGGAGAAGTGGTCCCTTCTCCATGACATGCATGGTGTGCGATATGGCATCATGATGACCAATATGTCTGAGGTTTACAATGGTATAATGAAAGGGGTCTGCGCCCTGCCAATTACCGTCATTATAGGTGAGACTTGGAGCCACTCTATAGGTTACTCGTGAACCAAGCTATGATGACCAAGAAGCACTTTGATGAGGGAAAGTAGTACTCGAAGGTTACCCTTGCCTACATGGAGAAGAAAATAATGAAGGCCTAACTCATGTAGCTCACACAATGGATGGCGTGAGGAAGAAGTTCAAAATCCATCTCTAAGACAAGTATGTTATGGGCCACTTAAGAGGTGATTGCAAGCATGTTTGCATCATAGGGGATGTGGCTATTGCACCTGTAAATGAAGATCTACGGGTAGGCTATGCAAGCATAATTTCAAAAATTCTACCGCGTAAAAGGGACCTCCTCTAGTAATAGATCACGGGATTACCTCTAGACACGCAGACTCGTAGCAGAAGTAGAGTCAATGTAGCGCGTTGATGCAGTTGTAGTCGTTCTTGCAGAACGTCTCCTTCTTCAAGTCCTTGCGTTCGTCACAAGTTGCGGGTCGTCCTAGTGTTAAAGCTTCGCATCAACACCTCCAAGGTATCCACACGTACGGGCAGGAACACCACGCGCCGGAGTGCTAGCGCCGGCGGTGCGGTATTAGATGGGGATGGTGTGGCAACTAGGGTTTCGGGAATTCCGAAATTCTCTTAGCAAACTCTATGCCACCTCCCCTCTATTTATAGGCATCCATCATAATGGGTCTCGAACTGGAGGCCCATTAGGAACTCATGGCCCATAAGAATTCGGATTACTATCCGAATTAAGTTCTAGCCCTTTAAGTGTGCGACCCTATAGGTTCACATACACTTAGACATAGCCCGAATACTCCTACTCGTCCATTAATCAGCAGCGGCCCCTTAGCAAGACATACCGACTCCTAAGTATATGCAAAGATCATATCGGACGAACCTCAACAAAAGTTATGCATTTCCCTTTGCCTCACGATATCGGTTAAACTCAAGGCGAGTACATGTCATCCTTGTTTGGTTAGCTCAACTACTCTTTCTCGATTATGTGACTTGAATTCCCGACTACGGTTAACTCTTTAACCGTGAATAGCATAGCCATGCATTTCTGGAATCCAATCACTCGAGAGGCCTAGAGATATCTCTCCTATTGCTTGGAGGGGCAAATCCTATCTTGATCGACCATGCCTCAATGCATGCATCATAACAAAACCCGAAAGCTACCTTTATGACTACCCAGTTACGGAGTAGTGTTTGGCAACCCCTAAGTCAGTCATTATGCATCTTGAGTACGTGCGACGATCTCAAGTCTTAAGGACATAGCATATGCTTTGTGAATGAAACCAACTGATGACGGTAAGAATGCAACATTCTCGCAGTGTTTCATGGTGGGTCGATCCAACCCCATGTTTGCTAACATGTGTCCATATTATTGGTTTAATATCTTTATATCTATGACCCGTGAAACATGGTCATCAACCAATACATATGCTAGTCTATTAATATGTGTCCTTATATGTTTGACTAGGGATCATCTAAGAATAATCATCGCAGCAATATAGAGTTTCACAATCAAGTCACACACTTGATAATAAATATTGACGATGTTATTCAAGGAACAAGATAAATTATCCAATAATTCATGAACATAATAAACAGAATCATCTCTATGATTATCTCTAGGGCATATCTCCATCAGTAAAAGCCTCAACTGCTGCACAAGCCTTGTTCCCACGTATATGCTACATGCGCCCTACTACGCCAATCTTCCGCAATGTACACATCGGAGTTCTACGACAAACATCACTTGTATGATACTTGGAAAGTAGAGTTCAACTCGAATGGCATGGAAGGGCACTATAGGGACCTATGGTAGGGGGATATCAAGTGGTCGCCTAATAGCACACTGCGCGGCATCCTGAGCGGGGTAGACGTCAGTCAAGGCGCATCTAGAAAGCCATGGATGCTAGCCAACGTGGAGACAGGCCTAGACCTAGGAGGTGCGAGCTATGCAAGACTGCTGGGCACTCTTTGAGGGATTGCCCAAATAGGACTTCTTCCTCTGGTGTGTGCCCTAGCATACAATATCAGTTGATTTTGGTACATCCCTCAAATGTTGTGTCATTAAGCTTTTCCGGGTTGTGCGCTACTATCTTGTGCAATGTGTATGAGTAATAATAATTTGTTTTAATGAGCCATGCGCAAAAATATTTTCTTACATTTGTTATATTCATGAAACAGAGAAGTGCACGTGACAACATAAATCACAACAAGGTTCCCTAACATCTGCAGAACGATTGAAACTATCCCAAACCAAACTAACTCACCGAGTGAAAGGGGCATTTGTAGTAGTGGCGTCTAGGACTCGCAGCCGTTCGTGAGGTCTTATATCTGATGAGTGTGTTGCATTTTGGGCAAATCACTATAGATGTCGATGAAGAGGCGCTCACTTGGTTCATCTCGACGTCTAGGGGAGGGAAAAGTAAGGCCAAGGTATAAGGGAAGTGCCTGAGAAATGGCTCCCTTTTATAGCCTGAACTCTTCACTCATTTGCCACCAAACAGCCACTTCTTTTGCGCTAGCAAGCATGCTTTTTTGAGGGCAAAATGGTCTTTTGGCAGCCTTGCACAGTGATAGGACCAAATAGGGTAGCTTTGTGTAGTGAAAAAACCAAAAGAGATAGCCTTACGAAGTGACAAGGCCAAATGGGATAACTTTGTGTAGTGACAAGACCAAAGGACACAACTTTGTGTAGTGACAAGACTAGACGGGGCCTCATGGATGCAAATTTGCCCAAACCGAATTGGACTTATAACGTGTACACCGTGTCGGCTTCGCCTACAAGTATTACCCCTTGTAAAGCGCAATTTCCTGTACCATAGTTACAACACTACATCACTGATATGGAGAAGCAATGGGGGAGATAACCCAACTCACAAGGGCTGCAGTAACCTGGGATGAACAAGTAGAGCGTGCCAGGAGGCCACCTCCCCGAAGCGAAGCCCCCCTATACCTCCTACCCTAACCCATATCTCAACATTCCCACTGAGTATGCACCGCAAGACCCACCGGTAGGGGAGACGCCCCCCTCTACTGGTGCAAGGATGCATGCAAGTTCTTTAAGTGCAAGGAGTGGTTGAACTTCGGCATGTGTTACTGGGGTTACGGTAACTATACATAGGACTATCCCGACCAGCGTTGGGACATGGCCCACTACCAATAGCTAGTAAGGATGAGTTTACATTCCTCTACTAGTTCTCTTGCATGGCATGCACTAATAAGTTCTCCCCTCTTCTCGTAATCTCTGAATCTGCTATACACATGCCACAAATGGATCGACTGGGAGATCCATCCGCATGACCAGTGAACTCTAGACTGTGAGTGGGATGTCCAAACGGCACATGAGACGATGAAGGAGCGGCGACGTAGTGAAGATCAAAGCGAGCGTATCCGGTGAGAGACACAAGCTCACCTAGAGGCGTGCAAGCACACGAAGCGTGAGGCTCGCGAGGAGGAGCGCGAGAGAAAGCACGAACTGGCGGCCAAGACCAGAGCCACCGGTGAGGACTATAACGTCGACCTCGGGAGGAAGGGAAAAAAACCGCGGTCCACGTAGTAGATAGAACCATTCCATAGTACCCCGCCATCCTACCCGCCAAGATATTATTTTCTCTAAAATGCGTGCATTCCTACATGCTCTAGGGCATGTGTCACTGCATACCCTTGTAGTACTGTTGTTGAAAACAAAATGGAATGAATAAGTTTTCCCCTAACCTATGAAAATATTCCTCAGCATATGTTAAACTTGCTCATGCGAGGGGGCCACGGATGGACCTTCAAAAAAATGCATAATGTTTGTGTCACTTTTTTCATATTAAAAATTTCCTATAATCAGTACACACAAAAAAATTGAGAAAAATTCAGAATGATTACAATTATGAATGAATTACACAAGCAAGTGCACTATATCAGAAGACTATACAAAAAATTTATTCTTTTTTATCTCATTTGTTATATTTAAAAATTGTTACATGAAATACATTTCAACGGATTTTCCTTAAACGTTGGAACTTAGGGGAGAAATCCCGCACAAGGGCCAAGGGTATGATAGCGCGCCCTTGTTTCTACTCAGACACAGCCAAAAAATAAAAAAATTCTAAAGTTTGCTCAACCACATATAGATGAAATGCCATGCAGGCAAAAGGTGGTGAGCCGATAGCCCGCTGTGCATTGATGCGACATAAAGTAAAAATTATCACAAAACAATGGATGACTGGGCGTTCACATTGGCCTGATGTGTCCCCCGACAGCACCAATCACCCTGGCGCACTCCCCGGGGCTATTTTTACAAATAACTTCTCCCAGGGGCCCAAAAATAAAAAAATTCCAAATCAATTATGGCTTTCTTACCCCCCTGGTCCACATGTCATAGATTTAGTTTGCTAACTAGCACTACCTAAATTGTGATGGCCATTTTGTTAGCTACACTTTTTTTTTTGGCAAGCCACAGATTACCTTAGCTATGAACCAAACAGGCCCTTTAATTGTAACATCCTAAATTTTGGATGTTTGAAGTTTTAAAAAATTTAAAACTTTTTGTTTAATCTTGTTGGCATTCAAAAGTTTTCCGAAGGTTTATTTGGGTTTCCCTAATTTAGTACTATGCAAATTAATAGCAGAGGAATTATTTCCAAGTACAAATGCTAAGCATGTTAATAAAAGAATGGAAAATCTGAGATAATGAGATATGAAAGAAAAAACTAAAAACTTAAAATCCAAGTGTAAGTTGATAAAACAAAACCTAAAATTAAAGTAAGAATTTAAAGGAAGGAGATTATGATCAGGAAAAATTATTTCAAAAGCAACATCAAAACTTGGAAAATACAAATTATAAACCAGCCTCAAATCAATCTTAAATTAAAACTGGAATCCAAATTTGAACTAAAGTCAAAAACCTAAAACCAAATTCACAGTAAAATAGGAAATTTCCAATTATTCTAGGCCCATTTGGTCTTTCTTCCCTTTGGCCCACTCCCTATCTCTCTCTGTCTCATCATTTCTTTCTTCCCTGCCCCTATTTTTTGTCGTGCTATGTGCCAGCCGACCGGCTGTCACATGTGCTCGTGTACCGCACCGAGCGCCACCCGTGCTCTGTCTCAGCCCAGTGCGGTCTCGCCCCGCTCCTGCCTGAGTGTGCCCGTCCGGCCTAGTGCCCATGCACGACAAGATCCGCCGCAATGTTTGACCATCCGAGCATCTAACAAGGTTCACGGTGATGGTTGGTTGCTAAGCCTTGCTCCACATTTCACAGCCATCGCTTCACCATCACCAAGATGCCCATGCCCTGCCACAACTTCTTCGGTGGTCGAGCCATGACCGAGGGTAGCGTCGAAGCCACGTCGAGCACACGCCATGTCTTGTGCCTTGGTCACTGACAATAGCCTCCTCAGCGCTTGTTATTCTCCACCAAGCTTCCTCATCTTCCCTGCACTCACTCCCTTCCATCTCCCTGCATTGCGGAGCTCACCATCGTGTCAACACCGGCCACCATGTCTCTTCTTCATTTCGACCATCCCGTTGATGCTCTTGCAAAGGTGACTGTGTCATATCACGTTCCTAAGTGTAACATCCTATTTTTTAGAATTTTCTTAAAACCTTAAAAATAAAATTCACCATTTAGATTTTTCTAAAATTAATTAAAATTTAAATTATTTTTTAGTAATTAAAAGGATTTAATGTGATTAAACTAAACTTCAATTATTACCAAAAGTATTTTATGTGGGCTACTTATGTTCCAAGGAATGTTTTTGAATTTTTTGGAGTTTTTTCATGTTTATTTGCTATTTTTTAGAGCTCAATTTAATTTATGAGAATTTCTAAAATTAAGAAAACACCTAAAATCCCCAAAAGCCTTTGGGCCGAAGCCCATTCCTCTTCGGCCCAATTCGGCTTCTTGGCCCATCCCCACGGCCCGCCTGTCACCTCATCCCGTTGGATGGATGACATGTGTCGTCCATTGGTCAGCTACTGCTCACACAATTTGAGCCATCCACATTGGCCAATCCAACTGTCTCCATCCATCTCATCCTCAGCCGCTTACTATGCCACATGTTGTGCATTCGATGCCCATGCATTGTGCTTCGTTCTCGATCGTAACTCTACCGTCTACGTGTTGGTCTTGGTGTCTGTGTCTGCTATGCTACTGTCGCCCATGTTCGCCTGGGACTCTGTGCCATCACTACCTTGGACACCTCGACGTCCATGCTATTTAAGGCCGAGCCATCGCTCGTTCTCTCACATCCCGAGCCATCCCAAAGTTGCCGAGTTCATCATCGAGTTCACCGCCGTTCTCTTTGTTGTCTTCTCCGATGCCAATCACCGGAGTCACCGTCTTCATCTTCGCCACCGCCGATACGTCACCGCTGGTAAGCTAGCAGCCGATCACTCCGACGTTTCGCTCGTGCCCGTGACCCTTTGCTCACCGAAGCATCACTTCAATTTCTGTACCACCATGACGTTAGTGTCAACGTGTAACATCCTGTTTTTATGGAGTTTCCAAAGCCTTTTTATTACAAATAAATTATTGGAATTTTTCTAAAATTTAATTAAGCTTAAATTGAATTTTTTAGAATTTAAAATAATTTAATATGATTAAAATAAACTTTAACATGAGTTGAAAATATTTTATTTGAGTTCCTTAGGTCTCAATGAATTTTCTGGTATTTTTAGTGAATTTTTAGGATTTATTTGCTATTTTCTGGTAGGCTGGATTTATTAAAAAGAAAAAAGGGAAAAATCTTTAAATGCTCCGTTTGCCAATTTCCCTCCGGCCCACATTCCCTCAGCCCGCCACGCGTCGGCCCATCGCCCCTCGGCCCACTTCCCCACCCACACTCACCCCACCATCCCCTCCCCTCAGCCACGCCACCCCTCGCGAAACCCTAACGCGCCTGCGCCTCGAGTCGCGTCCCCGCCGTCCGATCCCACGCGGGCCATCTCGACCGTCCACGTGCAACCCACATCCGAGCCGAACTCTCCGCCACGTCGTAACCCTCCCGACCATCCTGGGTTCGCGTGATTTAAATTCCGCCATCGCCTCGGTTCATGCGCTCCACCCAACGACACCGCCGCCCCCGCCTCCTCTCACCTCGCGCCGCCATCATTGTCCCCGTGCGCTGCCGTCGGGTGTCCTCGTCGCCGGAGCCTCGCCGACGTCTCTCCCGTCGACAGAGCCCCTTCGCCACCACCGAAGCTAACCGCGTTGCCGTCAAACTCATCTTCACCAGAGAACTCGTCCCCACCGGTAAGCTCCGCCGCCTCCCGTGCCTCCCACCGCTCGCCACCGCCCGGACCGCCGACGGAGCTGAACCCCACGCCGCACCGGAGAGCCCGCCGCTGTGTCGCCTCGCCCGCGCCTGTGCGCTCTACCCCTCGGTTGCCGCGCCACACCGGACGCACCCCGCCCGCGCGCGCTCACATCCGTGTGTCGCTTCGTGCGGCACGCCCGAGCCACGCGTCAGCCATTGGGCCGGCTGACGCCCCGATCCTCACCGTCCAACTAGATCTGGATCCACGCTCTAGATCGTGCCACATGTCATCTCCCAAGCCATCGGATCAAGCTGCCACCACCCGCGCCGTCACCGCCACATCAGCCCTAGCAAACGTGGCAGCCACGTCAGCCCTAGGTCACGTGGCATGCCATGCGTCCTGCCACGTTAGCTGCCGTCGGTTCTGGTTTCAAGAATTTTGGAGTTCATTTGCTTATCATTTTATATATTTTTATTGTTTCAATCCTTTTCTCTCTCGTTAGATTCCGATTCTGGAGGTGCAGGAGCAACACCCGAAGACCCCGAGTATCTCACTGAGCATAACCAAGATAAGTCGTGTCCTTTGATCATGTTGAACCCAGTTTGCAATCTATTATTTAAATACTTTGTTTTAATTACATTGCATCGCTATTTGCTTACAAACCTTGTATTTGGTAGTTATCGACCCATATTGAATTACCCCGCCTTGATAATTTGAATACCCTGATGCTATTGTCACCATAGGTTGGGAATTTACTAGTGATACTATGATAGATGTCACATGGGTTGTACGATTAGAATGCTTAGCCTACTTAATACGAAAGGGTTTATCATCGTATGTAATTAATTAATTTAACTTTAATGAGATATGAAACCGTAGTTGGTGCCACAATTATTAAAATTTGTGTCATGACATTGGTGTGTCATTGGCGTGGTTATACAAACTTGGTTTTCCACTCGGGCGGGTGATCGTGCAGTAAAGGGGGAAGTACGGGTTCACTTCGCGGGATATGGTAGCCTCGCCCGAGTAGACTAAGGACTTAACTTTGTGCGCCATTGATCTGAGCTTTATCGTGCAAACTACATGTCTAGTATGGGATAGACCTAGCTGATTAATTTGGGATGTTTCAACTTTAATATCACCATTGTGATGAACCATAATTTCCATGTGACACAAAGGGGGTGTGATACGAAACCCTAGCGAGCGAGATTATGTTGGAATTGAACTTTGTAAAGGCCTTGTTGTGATTTCCTGAGATCGAGGCTAATCACATCGTATGGGTACAGTTGTGCAACCTCTGTAGAGTGTAAAACTATTCGAATAGCCGCGTCCTCGGTCATAGACAACGTTCGGTGATTTCACACGAGGAGTAGTGATTTCATTTAAACTTGGTGGGTTATATTGGAAGTGGACAGGTAGTTCACTGTCGTTTTAACTTGTGGACGGGATGTTCACAAGTGGTTTATTTCTATTCCTTTGATTTCTTATTTATTACTGTTTTATTCAAAGTGCGCCTTCAATCTATTTATTGTATTTACCTTCAAATATTGTTTCATGCAAATTAACCTTTCAGCCTTCCATTGGTAAGCCTTACATACTATGTTGCATTCATTTGTTACAGACGACTTGCTGAGTACCAATGTACTCACGACTTTATGCCTATGTTGCTCAGTTGAGGAGGAGTATTATCAGCAGGAGGTTCCAGAAGGAGGGTACTTCGACGACTTCACGGATTAGACTTCGTTCTCTACTCGATAGTCTGTGGACTTGTCGATTGGCCTCTACGCTTTGTTTTGGATTTTTCGCTGCTAGTTTTAAAGCCCTTCCGGCTAGAGATATTGTAAGTTTGGCCATAAGGTCATATCTTTGAGATTTATCGATAGTTGAGTTTCCCTTTATTTTAGCATGTGTATGGTTGTGATTACATCTATGTTTGACTGTGTGCACTAGCATCATCCTGGACTAGTGCAGTTTACACATAGAGCCCGAATTTGCATATTCGGGTGTCGACACAACGTTAGGCTACACCCGCGCCTGGAGACGATTCGCCTTCTATGTGGACCGAGTCCACCGTGCACCGAGCCACCGATATGTGGGTCCCATATGTCAGCGTCAACTGTCCTGTAGACACTTGAGCCGAGCCTCGTTAGTAGCCTCACAAGCCATCCACATCAGCCCTAGCCTACGTGTGAGTCCATGTGTGTGCCACGTCAGCCACTCGAGCCTTATCAGCATGCTATATCACGTCACCCTACCACCACAGCCCTAGGTACCGCATGTGAAGCCATGTGTCATGCCATGTTAGACCTAGCATCCCAGTAAGCCGCCACACATCATAATTCCTATTTTCCTTAAGAAAAATAATTCAGATGAAAATAAAATAGTTGCTGGCAATGTAATTAGGATTTTTCTTTAGAAAAATAATTTCAATAAATCCTATTATCCTTTTTCTTTAGATTTAAATCTTTGAAGAACCTGTTCTTCTCCGTCCTAGCTTTGATTGACCTGATTTATTTTTCTAAATTCATCTAAAATTGAGCTCTATATTATGATTCTAGTTTTAAAGTTTATTTGAATTTGATTTGATTTTATTTATGTTTTTTTATTTTCCCTTTCGATAGATAGCGTCTTCAAAGGAGCTGAAACAAGATCTGAAGATTAAGAGTTGTTAACTGAGTAAGGCTAAGGTAAGTTGTGTTCTTTGATCATGTGAACCTAGCTTTCAAATCTATTTATTTATTCTTTTTATTTTAAATTATGATGCATTGCTATGTTAATATGAACCGTTGTACCAGGTAGTTATTATTCAACTTCATTAATTCCACCATGATAATTTTAATGCCATGATTCTAATGTCACCATAGGATGGATAATTATTTAGTAATACTAAAATAATATCACATGGGTTGTACATATACTATTATTAGCTATGCTTATAGTTATGTTGGGATCATCATCACATGTAATTAATTAATTAATTTTAACTTAATGAGATATTAAATTATGGTTGTAGCCACAGTTATAAAATTTATATGCTATGACATGTGTGTGTCATCGGTATTGGTTATACAAAACTAGTTTTCACTTGGATAAGTGATTGTGCAGTAAAGGGCGAAGTGCGGTTAGCACTTTGAGAGATGTGGATGTCTCGCTTAGGTAATGTCTAAGGACTTAACTTTATGCGTCATTGATCTGAGCCTTATTGTACAACCACAAGTCTAGTATAGGATAGATCTAGCTGTATAATTTGTGAAGTTTCATCCTTGATTTCGCTCTTGAGATGTTATGTTAGCGCAAGAAGGGGCAATTATCGACTAAGTAGTTAACCTATTCAACGACAAAATCTTAGTGGGCAAGATCAGGTTGAGATTGAAAATTGTAAAGGCTTTATTGTGATTTTCTTTTACATAGAGATGATTACATCATATGGGTAAAGTTGCGAACCTCTACAGGGTGTAAAACTATTCAAATTGTCGTATCCCTAGTTACTGACAATGCTAGGTGATTTCACATGAAAGGTAGATATTTAATAAAAACATGGTTGGGATAACTTTAGGAAGTGAATGGTTTTCACCGGTGGTTCAGTATGTGAATGGTTAGTTCATGAGTGTTTTATTGAGGTGACTGGTTAGTTCACTTGTGGTATATTCAATTCTTTTGACTATTTACTTATTAATCATTTTCAAAGTTCACTTTTAATATATTTATTGTATTTACTTTAAACTGTTGCTTTCTGCAAAATAACCTTGGTAAGCCCTACATATTATATTGCGTTCTTATTACAAATGATTTGCTGAGTACTCTGTGTACTCACAGCTATATCCATATTTGCTCAGTTACTGAAGAAGAACCATATCAATCGGAGGTTCCTGAAGAAGGATACTTCAAGGACTTTTGGGATTATGGTCTCACTTTCCAGTCGATTGCCTATGGGTATGTCGAATGACCACTTCCTTTCGTTGTGTTTCCATTGCTAGTTCTGTTAAGCCCTTACGGCTGTTTAAGTGTAAACTCGCCATATGGTCGCAACTCTAATAATTAATAATATTTGAGTCTTTTCTTGGTTAATTGTGAATATGGTCGATATTCCATCTATGTTTCCACTATGTGCACTAGCGTGATCCTAGACTAGTATAGTATACATAGAGAGTTTGGATTTGTATATTTGGGTCTCAACAGTCAGGATTCAGGACTCCAGCACCGATGCCTTATCAATTTCTGTCTGAACCACGCCCTATTGGTTCTGGTAAGCAACCGCAGAGGAATGTCAATCCCACAACTGTAATCACTTGTTTTAAGTGCCATGAACAAGGTCACTATGCTAGCAAGTGTCTGTACAAGCAAGTCCTGACACCAATCTGTTTCAATTTGGGAGCTACGCCAGATAGAACTCTTGCTTCAAGATCAGGTCGTAGAGCGCCCCAAGTTTTAAGCCAATCCAATTGAGTTCCCCAATCTATTGTCTGAGGATAAGTAAATCATGTCACCGCAGAAGAGGCTCAAGCATCACCAGATGTTGTGATGGGTAAGTTCTTAGTAAATTCAGTTTCTACTATAGTTTTGTTTAGTTCTAGAGTTTCACATTCGTTTGTTTCCCGAAATTTTGCTATACGGTTGAAAACTGTTATTCGTGGATCCGTTCTTTTGGTTCAATTCCTAGGCTCTGAGTTCAGTACGAATGAAAGATATTCTGGAGTTAAGATAGCCATTCAAAGAATGGAATTTCTTGCTGATCTTATCGCATTGGATATCCAATTTTTGGATGTAATCCTAGGAATGGATTGACTTAAGAAACACCAGGCAGTGTTAGATTGTGGAAATAGAGTCGTTATAATAGTCAGTCCAGAAGGGAGCAAGGTGGAATTTGAAGCTAGTATGAGTTAGTCAGAGAAGGCTAGTTTGCCAAAGTAAAGGGATCACATTAAAGGATGTGCTTGTTGTCAGAGAATATCCCAATGTATTTCTGGATGATCTTTCAAGAATACCACCTAACAAAGAAGTTGAGTTTTTGATTAAGTTAGTACATGGTACCTTGCCTATATCCAATAAACCGTATTGAATGCTTCCTAATGAGTTGGCAAAATTGAAGAAACAAATTTAGGAGTTGCTGGATAACGCTTATGTCAAACCTAGCTCATCCTCGTTATAATTTGTCAAAGTAAAGGGATTATGTTAGAGGATGTGCCTATTGTTAGAGAATATCTTGATGTGTTTCTAGTCAATCTTCGAAGAATGCCATTTGACAGAAAAGTTAAAATTTCAATTGAGCTAGTACCTGGTACTTCACCTATATCTAAGAGACCATATTAGATGCTTGCTAATGAATCGGCATAATTGAAGAAACAAATTTAGGAGTTTTTGTTCAAGGGTTACGTTAGACTTAGTTCATCCCTGTGGAGAGCGCTAATATTGTTCGTTAAAAAGAAGGATGGTAGTCAGCGTACGTGTGTGGGTTACCGGGTACTCAATGAAGTTCTATCAAGAACAAGTATCTTTTGCCCAGGATTGATGACTTGTTTGATTAGCTTAAAGGAGCAGGAGTGTTCTCCAAGATTACTTTAAGGTTAGCATATTATCAGTTGAAAATTCAACCAAAGGATATACCCAAGACAACGTTCTCAACTCGTTATAGTCTGTATGAGTTCATAGTGATGTCTTTTGGATTAACCAATGCCCCAACCTATTTCATGTACCAGCTGATGAACAATGTGTTCATAGAATACTTGGACAAATGTGTCGTTGTATTCATTGACGACATTCTGATTTACTCCAAGGATGAGAAATAGCATGAAAAGCATTTGAGGTTAGTATTGCAAAAGCTCAGGGAGTATAAGATGCATGCTAAATTCAGCAAGTGTAAGTTCTAGATGAAGAAAGTTGCTTTTCTGGACCACGTCATGTCAGCAGGAGGCATTGCAGTTAACCTCGAAAAAGTTAAAGATGTGCTTAATTGGAATTCGTCGACTTTAGTGTCGCAAGTTAAGAGTTTTCTTGGAATGACCAGTTATTACCATCGTTTTATTGAAGGATTCTCAACTATAGCAAGACTACTTACACAGCTATTAAAGAAGAAAAAGAAGTCGTTTAGATGCTAGAATGTGAGAAGAGTTTTCAGAAGTTGAAGGAATGTTTGACTACTGTACCAGTGCTAGTGTTGCCAGATGTTTGCAAGGATTTTGAAATTTGCTATGATACTTTCCGCAAAGGGCTGGGATGTGTGTTGATGCAAAACAGAAAAGCGATAGCTTAAGCTTCACAACAGTTGATGCTACATGAAGAAAATTATCCTACACATGATTTGGAGTTAGCCACAGTTGTGCATGCTTTAATCGTTGTGAGATCTACACGGATCACAATAGTTTGAAGTATATCTTCATGCAGGCTGATCTTAACGCATGCAAAGAAGGTGGTTGAAGTTGATAAAGAATTATAATATTATAATTCATTATCATCCGGAAAAAGCTAACGTAGTAGCAGATGTCTTGAGCAGAAAGACCTATTGCAATACGGTGATGATCAAAGAAAGTCAACTAGCTTTACATGAGGAATTCTACAAGTTTAGTTTGGGATTACAATTAACTTTGGATTGTTAGATTAGTGAACTCAAGATAATGATGAAAGTATTCAGCGAATCAAGACTAATATGAGTAAGGGTAAAGTGTAAGGTTTCACCAAGGATGATAAAGGTACCCTGTGATTTAAGGAGCACGTGTGTGTACAAAAAAAAGGAGTTATTGCTCAAAGAAGCTCATGAGTCTTTGTACTCGATCCACCCGGGCAGTATCAAGAAGTATCAGGATATCAAGGATAAATATTGATGGCCAAGTATGAAGCGAGAGATAGCAGAGTATGTTGCACTTTGTGATGTATACTAAAGAGTTAAAGCTAAGCATCAGAAACCAGCAAGTTTGTTACAATCGCTGAAAATTCCTGAGTGAAAGTGGGAAGAAGTTGGTATAGATTTTATTACAGGATTACCTAAGACAAAGGATAGATTTGATTAAATTTGGGTAATTATGGATCGATTGATGAAGATTGCTCATTTTATTCTAGTCAAGACAACCCATACAGGTGACAAGTTGGCAGCATTATACATACCAAGAATTGTAAATCTCCATGGAGTGCTAAGAAAATAGTATGAGATTATGGATCATAGTTTACTTCACGATTTTAGAGAAGTTTTCATGAAGCTATGGGTACTTATTTGAATTTCAGTACAGCGTATCATCCCTAGACCGACGGTCAGACTGAGTACATGAATCAGATTTTTAAGGATATGCTAAGAGCTTATGTGTTAGATCATGGAGCCAAATGGGACAGTTATTTTCCTTTCACAGAGTTTTTCTACAACAACAATTACCAGACTAGTTTGCAAGATGTTACCGTGTGAAGATCTATATGGTAGGAAATGTAGGACCCTCTTAATTGGAAAGAAACTAGAGAAGGCCAACTCTTTGGTCCAAAATGTTTAAAAAAGCTAAGGAAAAAGTTTGATTAATCCAAGAAAGATTAAGTATTGCTCAGGCTAGACAAAAAAGTTATACAGTTACTCATCGAGAGTTGTGTTTTGAGCCAAATGATTATATGTATCTTAGAATTACACCGTTCAAAGGAATTAAGAGGTTTTAGTTGACAAGAAAACTTGCACGAAGGTATGTTGGGCCATTCAAGGTTTCAAAGCGTAGAGGAGAGGTTTCTTATCAGTTCAAGCTACCTGCGTCTTTCAGTGGGATGCATGACGTATTTCATGTGTCTCAGTTAAAAAAGTGTTTGTGAGTGCTAGAAAAGGTAGTGCTAGTGGAAGCCGTTAATCTTCAAGAGGATTTGTCTTACAAGGAGCATCATGTCAGGATCTTGGAAGTATCAGAGCATGTGACCAGGAGTAAAGTTGTTTGTTTTTGCAAAGTTCAGTAAAGCAATCATTCTGAGGAGAAAGCCACCTGGGAATGTGAGGTGGATCTCAAAGTGGAGTTTTCAAACCTATTCTCTCAGTAAGCCCGAATCTTGGGTCAAGATTCTGTTTAAGGGGGAGAGATTTTGTGACATCCTATTTTCCAGAGTTTTCTTGAAGTTTTGAAAATAAAATTCACCATTTGTATTTTTTTAAAATTAATTAAAGCTTAAATTCAATTTTTAGTAGTTAAAAGGATTTAATGTGATTAAACTAAACTTCAATTATTACTGGAAGTATTTTATTTGGGTTTCTTGTGTTTCAAGGAATTTTTTGTTTTTCTGGAATTTTTTTAAGTTTATTTGCTATTTTCTAGTGCTCAATCTAATTTATGGGAATTTCTCAAATTATGAAAACAACCAAAATGTCTAAAAGCCTTTGGGCTGAAGCCCATTCCTCTGTGGCCTAATTAGGCCACTCAGCCCATCCCCACGGCCCGACAACCACCTCATCTCGCTAGATGGATGACGTGTGTCATCCATCGGTCGGCCACCATTCATACCATTTGAGCCGTTCACGCAACCAATCCAATGGTCTCCGTCCGTCTCATCCTCGGTCATCTGTTGTGCCACGTGTCACGCATCTAGAGCCTCATGCACTGTGCTTCATTCTCGATTGGAACTCCATCGTGTATGTGTTGGTCTCCGCGTCCATTTCCACCACACTGCTACCGCCTGTGTTCGCTGGTGACTCCATGCCATCGTTGCCTCGGATGCCTCAACGTCCATGATAATTAAGGCTGAGCTTCCACTCATTCTCTCGCATCCCGAGCCGCCCCAAAGTCGCCGAGTTCACTATCGAGTTCACCACCATTCTCTTCGTTGTCTTCTCTGACACCGGTCACTCGAGTCGCTGTCTTCGTCTTTGCCACCACTAGTACTTTGTCGTCGGTAAGCTAGCAGTCGGTCACTCTGGCATTCCACTCTCGTCGTTGGCTTGTTGTCCGCTGCCCCCTGCCATTTCGCCCGTGCCTGTTCACTCGCTAAAGCATCACCTCCATGTTTGGATTGTCGTGATGTCAATACCGACGTCAGACCGCACACGCGTCCGAAGACAGTTCGCCTTCTCTGTGGACCGAGTCCACCATGCACCAAGCCACCAATATGTCAGTCCCATATGTTAGCATCAACTGTTCTGTAGACCCTTAAGCCAAGCCTTGTCAACAGCCTCGCAAGCTGTCCACGTTTGCCCTAGCCCATGTGTCCGCCACGTGTCCATGTGTACGCCACATTAGCCACTCGAGCCTTGTCACGATGCCACATCAGCATGCCACATGCCACATCACCTGCCACCTTAGCCCTAGGTACCACCTGTCAAGCCACGTGTAATGCACATCAGCCCTAACATCCCAATTAGCGCCACGTCAGCACATGACATCATAATTCCTATTTTTCTGTAGAAAAATAATTCATACAAAAATAAAAATAGTTGCTGATGTCATAATTAGTATTTTTCTTTAGAAAAATAATTCTAGTAAATCTTATTTTCCATTTTTCTTTAGATTTAAATCTTTCGACAGCCCGTTCTTCTCCGTCCTAACTTCGATTAACATAATTCTTTTTCTTAAATTCATCTAAAATTAAGCTCTATATTTTGGTTCTAGGTATGAAGTTTTTGGAGTTCATTTGAATTTTATTTCATTTTATTTGTACCCTATTTATATTTTTCTCTTATTAGATAACGTCTTCGAAGGAGCTAAAGCAAGATCTAAAGATCAAGAGTTGTTAACTGAGAAAGGTCATGGCAAGTCATGTCCTTTGATCATGTTGAACCTAGTTTTTAAATCTATTTATTTATTTATTTATTATTTTGATTTAAAGTATGATGCATTGCTATTTTAATATAAACCTTTGTACCTTATAGTTATTGTCCAACTTGACTAATTTCACTTTGATAATTTGAATACCATGATTCCAATGTTACCATAAGATAGGTAATTATTTAGTGATATCATACTAGTTGTCATATGGGTTGTACATCTAGTATGCCTAGCTTTGCTTATAGTTATGTTGGGCTCATCATCACATGTAATTAATTAATTAATTTTGACTTAATCAGATATTAAATCGTGGTTATAACCATAGTTATAAAATTTATGTGCCATAACATGGGTGTGTTATCGGTGTTGATTATACAAAACTAGTTTTCATTTGGGCGAGTGATCGTGCAGTAAAGGGGGAAGTGTGGTTAGCACTTCGAGGGATGTGGATGTCTCGCCTGGGTATTGTCTAAGGACTTAACTTTGTGTGCCATTGATCTAAACCTTATCGTACAACTAAATATCTAGTATAGGATAGATCTAGCTGAATAATTTATGAAGTTTCAATCTTGATTTCTCTATTGAGATATTATGTTGGTGCAAAAGGGGGGCAATTATCGACTAGGTGGTTAACCTACTCGACGATGAAACTTTAGTAGGCAAGATCAGAGTGAGATTGAACATTTTAAAGGCTTTGTTGTGATTTTCTTTTCCATATAGATGATCACATTATGTGGGTAAAGCGGGTAAAGCTGTACAATCTCTACAACGTGTAAAACTATCCGAATTGCCATGTACCCAGTTACAGACAATGCTCGATGATTTCACATGAATGGTAGATATTTAATAAAAACATGGTTGGGGTAACTTTGGGAAGTGAATGGTTAGTTAACCGATGGTTTAGTACGTGAATGGTTAGTTCACGAGTGTTTCATTAGAGTGAATGGTCAGTTCACTTGTGATTTATTTAATTCCTTTGATTATTTACTTGTGATTAAAGTACGCTTTCAATCTATTTACCCTATTTACTTTAAATTGTTGCTTTCCGTAAAACAATCATTCAGCTATCATTTGGTAAGCCCTACATATTATATTGTATTCTTATTATAAAGGACTTACTGAGTACTCTATGTACTCACGGCTATATTCACATTTGCACTATTACTGAAGAAAAACCATATCAACCAGAGGTACCTTAAGAAAGACACTTCGATGATTTCTCTGATAAGGGTCTCATTTCCTAGTTGTTTTCCTGTGGGCATGTCAAATGGCCACTTTGTTTCATTGTGTTTTTGCTGCAAGTTCTATTAAGCCCTTCCAGTTGTTTAAGTGCAAACTCGGCCATAATGTTGCAACTCTGATAATTAATAATATTTGAGTGTTTTCTTGGTTAATCATGAATATGGTTGATATTCCATCCATGTTTCCACTGTGTGCACTAGCGTGATCCTAGACTAGTGTAGTATACATAGTGAGTCCGAATTTGCATATTCGGGTCTCGACACTAAGCCCCCTCTCCTCTTCCCTCCACCCAATGGGGATTCTGTGGCCGAAGCTCACCGCCCACCGCTTCTTCCCTATTTCCGGCCAAAACCACCGCCACCACTACCACTTCTCACTCGGTGTCTCTTGCTCTAATTCCTCGCTCCTGGATCATCTTTTCACTACCCCCTAACTTCCCCAATTGTTGTCTAGGTCTCTCCCCCTCCTCAGCTTGCCACCATTGGTTGTCACCCACCGTCGCCCCCAGTCCCCGTCGGTAGCTCGCCTTGGCCACTCCACGCCGTCACTAACCACCCCGGTATGTTCCTTGTGACACCCTTGTGCCCATGCTTTCCTCATTGTCTTCTCCCTCCCCTTCGGCCATCACCGTCCCTATGGCTTCCATGTACCCGGCCACTCTCAACGCCGCCTCGGCCCGTGGCATTGTCCCCATTAGGTTCCTCACTTCCCTTGGGTCTCATTTTGCTAGCCACCTTCTCCCCTCTGGCCTCTCCTTGCCAACACATTCACTGCCTAGCCACAGTGCTACCGCTCCTCTTTCGGCCCAGGCTCTACCCTTACCCCCTTTACATGCCTTCCCTTCCCTCCCAATAACAAATAGGCAACTTGTCCAGTTGGTCAATAGAGGTAGGTTCTAGGGCTGAGGTCATGGGTTTGAGTCCCCTCCCCACTATTATTTTCTTCTATTATTTTTGCCCACTTCAATTAGGAGTTAAATTGAGCCGATTGGTCAGAACAATTTATCATTTAATTTGAAGTATACTTTAATTCAAGATTGTGCAAAATATAATTTAATTTCAATGTCATGAAGCCCTTGTTAAATAATAATTAAGATAATTAATTTGTAGAGTATGACATTAGTATAATTTTTTTAGAGATACAAGAATTTAGATCGCATAATGCATGGAAATTATATTTAATGTGAAAGTTGGTATGTGTTATCAAATCACTAGGGAAAGCTGGTGAGTTCTGTGAACTCACTAAGAAAAGCTATTGCATGCTATCAATTCACTAAGAGCAGCTTGTTGTTCAATTGCATGACACATATTGACAAATTTCATATCACACATACAATGGAGACACAACATTAATGAGTACGTAATTAGGTTTGACACTTAGAGTACAAATGCAAGGTCAATGGATCAACATTTCGACATGCTCGGTGCAAAGTGCTAAAAATCGAACATAGTATTGGGTCAAGGGTTATTCGCTGCCCACTTTCTCAGTCGACGAAGCTAGTCCTCAGGGAAAGTTAGCCTGTCTAGGGAGCATCGCACCAGACAACTTACTAGGCTCAATCTCCTGAGCGCTAAACATCTATAGAGGGAAATATACTTCATTAGGCTGATTGAAGGTAGAACTGTGGTGCAAATTGTTGAGACCCGAATATGCAAATCCGGACTCTCTGTGTGTACTACTTTAGTCCAGGATCACGTTAGTACACACAGTATACCATAGATGAAATATCAACCATATGCACGATGCAATAAAGGAAAAGACTCAAATATTAATAATTATAAAAGTATAACCTTATGGTCAAACTTATAACTTACTAGCCTGAAGATCTTAAAATCTAACAGCAAAAAACAAAAATAAATATAGTAGTCATTCAACATACCCACAGGCAATCGATTGGAAAGTAAAGTCCTAATCCATGAAGTTGTCGAAGTATCCTCCCTCTGGTACCTCCTACTGATAAAGCTCCTCTTCCTCAACTAAACAACAGTGGACATAAAATCATGAGTACATTGGTACTTAGCAAATCGTTTATAATAAATGAACTCTATATAATATGCAAGGCTTACCAATGTATGACTGAAAGGTTATTTTACAGAAAGCAATAATTTAGGGTAAATACGATAAATAGATTGAAAGAGAATTTTAAAGAAAAATGATAATAAGTAAATAATCAACAGAATTGAATAAAACACTTATGAACTACCCATTCACAAGGTAAACCACCAGTGAACTAACCATTCACTTTTCACGACTATCCCAGCTAAAATTTTAAGAAAATCTCTACCCCTCATATGAAATCACCGAGCATTATCCATAACCGGGGTCACGACTATTCGAATAGTTTTACACTCTACAGAGGTTGTACAACTATACCTACATGATGTGATTAGCCTCAAGCTAAGGAAATCACAACATGGTCTTTACAAAGCTCAACCTCAACATAATCCTGTCCCCTAGGGTTTCGCATCACACCCCCCTTGCGCCTCATAGAAATTAGCAACCATGTTCATCACAATGGCAAAATTAAAATTGAAATCTTCCAAATTAATCAGTCAGGTCCATCCCATACTATATATGTGGTTTTCATAGTAAGGCTCAAATCAATAACGCAGAAAGTTAAGTACTAATATTACTCAGGCGAGACTTCCACATCCCTCGAAGTAAATCCACATTTCCCCATTTATTGCATGATCACTCGCTCAAATGAAAACCAGTTTTGTATAACCAATACGAATAACACACCAATGTCATAGCACACAAATTTTATCACTGTGGCTTCAACCATGATTTCATATCTCATTAAGTCAAATTAATCAATTAATCACATATGATGATGACCCATCAAGACTATAAATAAGCACGGCTAAGAAAATTTTATTGTACAACCCATGTGACAACTAGTATGGTATCACTAAATAATTTTCCATCCTGTGGTGACAATGGCATCATAGTATTCAAAATATCAAGAAGGGATTAATCAATTGGAATGGTAACTACCAAGTATAAGAGTTCGTAAATAAATAGCGATGCAAGATAATTTAAAATAAAATGAATAAATAATAGATTAAAAACTAGATTCAACATGATCAAAAGACATGACTTATCTTGGTCTTGCTAAGTTATTAATTCTTGATCTTTTGGTTGTGTTCCTGCTCCTTCGAAGATGCAATCTAACGAGAGAGAAAATGACCGAGGTACAAAAATAAAATCAAATAAAAGTCAAATGAATTCCAAAAACTTTAAAATCAAAACCAGAAGATAGAGCTCAATTTTAGATGAATTTAGAAAAAAAGTATAGGGATAATCAGAGCTAGGACGGAGGAGAACGGGCTCTTGAAAAATTAATCTAAAGAAAAATACTGAAAATTTGAAAAATTTATTATGCTATGTACTCGGTACACGGAATAGCGGGTTCACAATAGACTCGGCTCATGGAACAGTGCATGACAACTGGGCTAGCTAACGCGGCGGCTAGGGTTGACGTGGCAGCTAACTGGACTGACACGTGGGTGACAGATGGCGCTAGGGCTAATATGGCAGATGATGTGGCAAGGTGACATGGCTGACATGTGACATGCTAACATGGAATTTGGGATGGCTTGGGTGCTGAGGTGGCACTAACATGTGGTGACACGTGGCACCTAGAGTTGACATGGCTCTGACGTGGTTGCTAACTCAGCTGGATCCTACTCACGGGTTCATGGAACAGTGCTGGCTGATGGGTGGGGCCGGCTTGTTAGTCTCTCAACTCACGTGGACTTGGTTCACCGAGAAGTCGAAAGGTTGTGGGGGCAGCTGCCGTTAGCGCTGATGTCGACGTGGCGCACGGACTGAGGTGATGCTTCGACGGGTGAAGGGTCGCACATCGATAGTGACGGCACAGGAACCAAGGGTGACATGGTTGGCAGAGCAATGTGGTGGGGTTGAACGGTGGCTTCGACGGGGAGGTGGAGCTCACCAATGGCAAAAAACGCGGCGGATGATGGTAGACGGCGACTGCACAAGGACGCGGTCATCTCGAACGGCGGCGAACGGAGCAAACAGCAGCAAAATCTGGCGGCTCAAGCTCACGGTGAGGCACGGTGGCAAGAATGGCGAGGCACATGGTGAAGCTTGGCTGTGGTTCTAAGATGTGGGGACGAGGCGGGGCTCAGTTTTATGCACGGATGCCGAGGGAGTTAGGGCCAGGACGGTCGGATAGGTGACGCGTGGCAGAGGAAAATTTGAGTGGCTAGGACTCAGTGCACCCGATGAACTATAATGGGCCAGCCTAGTACTGTTCATTGGATTTTCAAGGGTTTTTTGTTTTAGAAATTCAAATAAAACAAAAGGAGCTCTAGAAAATAGCAAATAAACCCAAAAAAATCTCAAAAATTTCAGAAAATTCCTTGAT
Source organism: Melocanna baccifera (assembly GCA_036346265.1). Classification (NCBI taxonomy): domain Eukaryota; kingdom Viridiplantae; phylum Streptophyta; class Magnoliopsida; order Poales; family Poaceae; genus Melocanna; species Melocanna baccifera. The sequence goes on along the minus strand of JAYEVJ010000119.1, from coordinate 143,045 downwards.
ACACAAGGGATCCAAATAAAATATTTTTAGCACATGTTAATATTTATTTTAATCTTATTAAATCCTTTTAATTAATAAAAATTTATTTTATGTTTTAATTAATTCTAGAAAATCCAAATGGTGAATTTTATTTTAAAAGCTTCAAAAAGGCTCTGAAAATTAGGATGTTACATGAACTACAGTTTTGAATAGATGAACGTGTGCCACATGCTCTGTGGAGAATGAACTCATAGCCCACTTCAGAACTCTGGCCTCGAGACTTACACATTCATACTATTTTGTTAGCTGAAAGAAAATGAATCATGGACTAAGAAGGAGGCTCGTTATTGTAGGTACTAGTGTCACGTGTTGCAAGGATGATGAACCTTTAGGGTACTCTGGTCCAGGGTAGTCCACTATAGCTGAGCCTGTTGCCATGTATTTTGTGCTGTACTGGTGCACCGTGTAGTTATCGCATGTTTGATTGTACCACTCATCACGCTGCTAAAGGTGCAGGTGGTTCGTGGGTACGTACGTGCTGTATTGCACCTCATAACGTCGGACAAGTGAGTCGGCATCACTACCTAGGGCATCATGTGTTCTGGGCTATCTCTGTGACAAGGACTAATGTGTTGTGCTCCATCGCCCACCCCCTCCCCCCAGTGAGGGAGGTCTGGCATCAGGCTGCCTCTACGTCGAAGATAGATGTACAGTAGTGTCAGCGTGAATAGCCTACATGAGAAGAAATGTATGAAAAACAACAAAAATAAGGTATCATGTTGATTGCAGTAAAATATAAAATTGGCAAACCTAAATAGTGCACGACACAGACGAAGAATAGCCGAGGCTATTGCGGTACATTGAGGAGCTAGGACGTGTGGACGAAGCTGTCGATGGACAATGATTTAGGAGGCGCCAGTCATTTTTGCAGGCATACGATGATATATTTTTGAGGAGACGCCACCCAGACTTCCACCACTTCTTGGGATTGAGCACCAGATCGACTTCATGCCAGGTGCTTCGCTGCTAAGCTGACTGCCATACCGCACCAATACAACTAAAACCACGGGAATATAGTGGCAAGTGCAAGAGCTTTTGGACAAAAGGTATGTACGCGAGAACCTTTCTCCTTGCGCTGTCCCTGTTATTCTTGCTCCTAAAAAAGATGGCACATAGAGAATATGTGTCGATTGTCGTGCTATCAATGGCATTACCGTTACATATCGTCATCACATACCTAGGCTTGATGATACGCTAGATGAAACTAGGAGATTCGTATGAAACTAGGAGATTGGCACACGTTTTCTCAAAAATTGATCTAAAAAGTGGATACCACCAGATTCATATGAAACTAGGAGATGAATGAAAAACTGCTTTTAAAACAAAATTTAGATTATATGAGTGGTTAGTCATGCCTCTTGATTTAACTAATGCACCCACTAGATTCATGCACTTGATGAATCGTGTTTTAAAAGTTTTCATTAGTCGTTTTATGGTAATATACTTTGATGATATTGTAATATATAGCAAAACCATGGTTGAACACTTAGATCATTTGAAACAAATGCTTAATGTGCTTAGAACTGAGACACTATTCGCTACTTTTGCTAAATGCACATTTTGCACTGATAAAGTAGTGCTTCTTGGGTTTATTGTTTCTGGATATGGAATTGAAGTTGATGACTTTAAAATTGATGCAATTAATAATTGGCATGTTCCTATTAATGTGAGTCAAGTGCGTAGTTTTCATAGTCATGCTGGCTTTTATCGTCGATTCATGAGAGAATTCAGTACTATTGCTACCCCGTTAAATGAATTGAAAAAAAGGAAGTGCCTTTTGTGTGGGGGCGTCACAACAGAGAGCTTTTGATACTCTGAAAATAAAGCTCACAGAGGCACCACTACTTGCTCTACTTGATTTCACTAAAACTTTGAAGATTGAATGCAATACTAGTGGAATAGGTATTAGTGGTGTTCTTACGTAGGAACGTAAGCCAATTACTTATTTTTCTAAAAAATTGCATGGAGCTCAGCTGAATTATCCTGTTTATGATAAGGAGTTTTATGCACTGGTACGTGTTCTTGAAACTTGGTAACATTACTTATGGCCTAATGCTTTTGTCATACATTCTGACCATGAATCTCTCAAGTACTTGAAAGGCCAATCTAAGTTGAACCGTAGACATGCTAAGTGGATGGAATTCGTAAAAACTTTTTCATATGTTGTTAAGTATAAGAAGAGTAAAGATAATAATATTATTGATGCTTTGTCTCGAAAAAGTATTCTTTTAACTCAATTAAATACTAAGGTGCTTACTTTAGAGAGTTTGAAAGAGTTATATGCTGCTGATTGTGATTTTGTTGAACCCTTTGCTCGCTGTTCACATGGGAAATGATGGGATAAATTTTATGTTCATGATGGGTTCTTATTTCGTGCTAACAAATTTTGCATTCCAGATTCATCTGTTCGTTTATTTCTTATGTAGGAATAACATTACGAGGGATTGATGGTACATTTTGGGTGCACGAAGATGGTGAGCACGCTAGCCAATCACTTCTACTGGCCGAAGATGAGACGTGATGTCGAGCGGTACATAAACGGTGTATGACATGTCACAAAGCTAAATCGAAGCTAAATCCACATAGTTTGTATACTTCTCTTTCGGTTCGTATAATTCCTTGGGAAAACATTAGTATGGATTTTATTTTGGAATTGCCTAGAATTAAGAGGGGGAGGGATTCGATATTTGGTATTGTGAATAGATTCTCAAAAATGGCATATTTTATTCTCTGTCATAAGAGCAACGATGCGTCGCATGTAACTAACTTATTTTTCAGAGAGATAGTGCATTTACATGGCATACTAAAGACTATTATTCCCGATCATGATGTCAAATTTATGAGCTACTTTTGGAAGACATTGTGGGCTAAGCTTGGCATGAAGTTATTGTTCTCCACAACTTGTCATCCACTGACTGATAGGCAAACTGAACTAGTGAATCATACTCTTGGAACGATGCAACAAACCATGATAAAGAATAATTTGAAAGAGTGAGAAGATTGTTTACCACATGTTGAATTTGGATACAACAGGATGGTACACTTTACAACTCAACTCTTTGTATTTGAAATTATTTATGGTTTTCAGCCATATACACCATTAGATTTATTGCCATTGCCTTTCATTGAAAGAGTTAATATTGCTGCTTCTAAACATGTTGATTTTATAAAACGTATACATATGAAAACTAAGGATGAAATAGAGAAAAAAGCGTGTCATATTGCTAAAAATGATATAAAGACATAAACAAATGATCTTTGAACCTGGTGATCTTGTTTGGTTACATTTTCGCAAAGATAGATTTTCTAAGAAAAGAAAGTCTAAATTGATGAATTGTGGAGATGGACCATTCAAAATGCTTGAAAAATAAACAATAATGTGTACATGTTAGAACTGCCTGATGAAGATTACAATGTTAGTGCTACAATTAATGTTATATATTTATCATCTTTCTTTGGTTCTACTAACCCTGCAGAGTCGAGGTTGACTCCTTTTCAAGAGAGGGAGTATGATGAGGACATCATTATTATTATGGCTTCATCTACACAATCATCACCGCTATTGTCATATTCAAGTAGCAACAACAATGACAAGACTAGTGTTGGTCCAACGGTTGAAACTTTGCAGCAATTGTACAATGGACCAATCACTCGAGTTAGAGCAAGAGAACTCACTAAACAAGTAAATCTGATCCTAAATTCCTTTTATTTCACTGCTAAAGACAACTTGCTACCTAATGTTTCTAGTTTATGTATCCTCAGGTTATTAGGAGAGCAAGAACTTGGCGCTACTTAGCGGAAGGTGAGGGAGGTTGACGCACCAAGAGAAGGTCCAAAAGAAGAAGATGATGACACTTCATTTATATCAGTGAGAAATACCACCAAGAGGCTGAAATTAAGTTTTTGAATTTCAAATTGAAGGTTGGAGAAGACTACGCTTCAGAAGCTTGATTCTGTCCAATCTTCAATTCAGAGTTTGTTTGAGTTTTTGGCCAAGTTTTATGTGTCATGGGTTCGTTTGGATCTATAATAAGACATATTAAGGTTTTTTAGGGCTTTAGTATTCATTTTGATTCAGTTTTGAGGTGATGGCGATGCCGAAGCTTCAAACGGGCAGAAAACGAATACTTAGGAAGGCAAGAGAAGTTGGGCTGCTGTCAAGGGAATTGTGTGCAACCATCATAGGCCAGCCACCACATGGGGCCCACCTCATAGGCGCCCAAATCAAGGCAACCAGCCAGTCACTTCTTATTGCTTTTGGTTTAAATTAGGAATTAAAATTGAATTCCAGTTGCTTCCCTACTTTGAGTTCAGCTAGGCTTGTACAAGGGTATAAAGCCTTGGCCATCATCCCCTGTAGCCCTCAAATGTTAATTTTGAGTCCAAGTAATTTCTTGCTCTTTGGTTTATGCCATGTGCTGCCATGAGAGTTGAGAAGCTGACTAGTTAGAGTTCCACCAAATTACTGGTTGCTAGTGTTCTTGTTGTTCCTTGTAGACCAGCAAAGTCATCTTCCTTGGTGTGGTGAGAAGACAAATATTCAGAGCGTGTTGCTAGTTGAATTTCGGTACATAAGAGTCTATAATCGAGACAGACAATCATGTGCTTCCACTCATTAGAATCCACAGGATTCCAGGTTAGCCACATAGTTACCATTCAAGAGAGATTCTATGTCGTGAAGATTGGGCACCCCCGTATCACCCTGTCATGATCACATTGCTTTGACAAGCCGAAAGGTGTTGTCTAAGAGATGAATTTTGTGGTCCATACCATCCACACGACACTACCCTCGTGCAAGTTCTTAAACGCATTGTGGAACTCCAGGTATGCTCGATGTGGTCTCTCCCTGGACCATCCTAGCTCGCTAGCAGTCAAATGAGTACCCATGGTGGGTCCGTCCACTGGTCCATCGCCATCGCCATGACCATAGAACTATGCCTCCAACTGGTACAGGTGCACCTACACCCAAAAGTATGGCTGACCAATAGGAAAATGCTCTCATAACTACAACTGCAATAAGATGTAGCAGACGATAAGGTTTGGCTCGCTAGTAGTACACTGCGAGCTGTTGCACAAACTGATGGGGACGGGGTCCCGACCTTCCAACAGGTTCTGGATAAGTTCGATTTGGTGGAGGCGCGACACAAATCGATTCGGCTTCCGAACAACACGTCCCGAACCCCGCAATCGCAGCACCACGTCTCCTCAGGTTATCAACCGTGCGCAGCCGGTTGACCTTGCCAAGAAGGCTAATCCTCGCCTGCGAATCGAAGAACACAAGCAAGAACAAGGAAGAACACAACGCAATTGCAGATGTATTGACTTAGTACTCGAAAATTGGGGTCTCACAAACCGATGAACGGCGAAACTGTTCAAGACAGAATTAATCTAAGCAAAACCCAACCCTAATGGTGGGGGTGGCGGCTGTATATAAAGGAGTGAGGGGCATGCAAAACCCCTGGATGCGCCCTAATGGGCTCCAACATGATACAAAGCCGAACGGCCCAAAATACGGTGGCGCAGTACCCTGATAGATTCTGAACATCCACTTATTTTGATGATTCCCGTTGACTCAGAAGGAATTTTGATATGGGACTAGAGACATTGGAAAGGTCTCCTTCTTAGCTTTCCATACATATGTGGAACGTCCAAAACGGAGTCCATATGCGTCCTGGGCGTCCGTTTTACTGCAGGCTGGTCCTGAAGGCCGAGGCAGACGCGAACTCGAGTTGGACTGGGCCTCCGGCTTGACTTGGACGTCCTTGCTGGTCTTCTCCGCCTCCACACCTCTCTCCATGTACTTCATGACCCTCTCCAATGTTCCTAAGCAAGATAACATCATTAGGTAGCAATCTATTCTCAAAACTATAAAAAGGATCGCTTAAGAACGAGCTCACCTCTAGATTTAATTGACGCATGCGAGCTCGGGTCATTGGACCTTGCATAACGGTTGGAGGATCAGCGGTTGCATCCGAAGGAGTGATGTCCTCATCACAAACCTCTATAGGTCATGCATAGTACAGCTGAGCCCCAACTATACAATGAGACCTCATCAAGCTCGGTGTCAACCAGGGATTAACCGAGGTACATGTAGTTAGGGTTCACCCAAGCTCCCTGTGTTGTAGGAAACACGACCCACTCGAACGTAAAGAGAAAGCAAGCAACTATATGGGACCACATAACCTCTATAGGCCCGTCTATTGGGCATTGTTTGTACGTCACAGCCACAAATATGGCACTCCATAGATCCTATCCGAAATAAGATGACCAAACCAATGTAGCAGACATGCTTTCAATCAATTGATCTGGGGGTGTAACCATGAGATGACCCCATAGTGGTAACCAATATTTTGCAAGGTGATGGTCATCTTCCCCCACCAAAAATGAAATGTATGGGTCTCTGACCTCCACCAATCAATGAGCGCCGATAGAAACGGTGGGTCCAATGCAAACGAGTGCCCAATATGCATCATCCTAGCTATGGGTAGCAATCTAGCCTACTACAGAATTGGAACGTACTGATCATCGAGTGGACAGTCCTCCTAGGGTCTCCGAAGAACAAAGGAGGATGGTGCCCATCCCAAGATAGGCCCAGTAATCTACCATGCTTGTGACCGTCACCAGTAGCCTTTCCATACAATATAGAAAAGAATGTGTCAATATTTGACGATGCTAAATACAACCTAGTATAACACAAAATAATCATATAAACGAACATAGATGAACTACCAATTATGCCTATGGCCATATGGTTATATGCATATAAACAGGTACACACATATACATGTACATATAGATACTACAACTAATAGTGCACACTTATACAATTCTAGCATCATTTTCTACAATTTTTAATCTCACATGAGTAATAAATATATACATACTTACTTACATATATATTTCCTAAATTGCGAACGCACCGGGAACACTGAAAATAACAACATATTTTTCTTCAACTATTTACAAAAATAATCATTATTGCTACTACTAAACCACCGTTACCCTAACGAAACACAAATGACATATTAACCGTGTTGCTGGCATGCAAATGAAGCATACTGTTTCTTGAAGGTCTTCACCTGCTCTACAATCCTTGCAACTATGAAATCTCCTAAATCACAGCAAAATCACCTCAAAAAAGTATTATAAACTTGCCTTCTACTCATCTCTCTCTCTTATTTCTTCTCCATCACCGCTCTCTAACTTGGCTCGGAAGAAGCCGAGGTGCACTGTAATATCCTGAGCGTCGTTTCGGCGTCATTTTTTTAAATTAATCGCGGAGTTGCCCAGATTTTCGATAAATTACGGGAGGTGAAAATAAATTCTTTGAAATAGTCTAAAATAATAAAAAGAGAATTAAAATAATTAATTTAGAGATTTGGACTGTCCGGAGGGGTGGGCCAGCTAGCCCAAACGGGGGCCCATACCCCCTCCCAAACCCTAGCATCCCCTTCATAAACCCCATAGGGAGCCCTCCCTCCCCTTTTTCCCACCCCAAGCCGCCACCTCCCCACCCTCCTTGCACCCTCCCCCTCTCCTTTGGTGTTGCCCTAGTGCAAGGAGAAGAAGGAGAAGAGGAAGGAGAAGAAGGAGAAGGAGAGGAAGAGAAGGAGGAGAAGAAGGGAAAGAGAAGAAGTGGAAGAGAGAGGTGATCCCAAATACCTAGGTAATTCTCTCTCATCCCAATCCCTCTGATTTTTTGCTATTTTAGGGTTCTTAGCCCAAGATTTTGGTGGGGATTAGGATTTAGAACCCCGATTAGAGAATCCCTGTTGTCTGCCTATAGATTGATTCGTACAGTGTTGCTGTTCGTGCTGTTTAAACCCCAAAATGATTTTTCCGAGGGTCTCCCCAAAAGGAAAAACATAGAGGATGACAATACGCATCTACTGTATTGTTTTCAGAATTTTTGGCCGTGGGACCTGGGCGTAACAGGGTCAGGAACCCCGCTGTCTGTCAGGGATGCAGACTGGGGCTGTTTGTTGTTCAGAGGGGAATTAGGGGTAGAAGATGATTTTTAAAGTTTTGGTAATAATTGAGAAAAATGTAGGGAATTCAGTAATCTAGTTGCCGTAAAAGAACGAGAATTTTTAGAGTCTTGATCTGTTCTGGGGACGCGTTACAATTTGGCTATCCAGACTTTCAGAAGAGAGGACGTCCTCTGTTTTGTGCATTAGATATCACCATGCTAAGAACAAAATAAAAATATGTGATCTACATGAAAAGTGTAGGTATTTAAGTGGAAAATCCAGATATACATCTTTTGCTGTGATTAGTTTTATATTTTTAAAGATAGAAAAATGTTAAGCAGCGCCGCTGCAGTGGGAAGATTGTAGAACCGTTTCGCGGGGAAAGATGTTGTGGGATTCTGGGGCTTAGCGATATCTTTTCTTCGAGAGTCACATTTTTATTGTTGTAATGTGTGCTGAGAGGTACCTTTTTGGACAGACGGTTTTGCTTCAAAACGCGTGTAATTTCGTCGCTTCGCCGGTAGAGGCAAGTAAACATAGCGGATGTGCTACCGTTTAACCCGTTATTCTTACTACTTGCAATATGCATGATTTTTTTCATAATGTTAAATGATATGTCATGGTTACATATTTTCTAAGAAAGAATGTAATAGCATGATATTAATCAATTGCTATGTTTGATGAGTTTGGGTAGTATTGTGGTAATCTGCTTAATGAGCCAATTGTGGTATGAAAGTAAATGCATAGTGATTATGATGGTATTTTCTTGTTAAATTCATGAGGATCATATTGATGCCCTTGAAGTTAGTATTATTGTGGTCTTGGTGGTAGTATTCTTAGTGAATACTTGTGGTTGTGGTGGTAGCAATCTCGATGAATATATTGTGGTCTATGTGGTAGGATTCACTATAGATCGATTGATTATGATCTTGGTGAACCGAATGTGGGTTATGCGGTAGACCTTCGTGGTTAAATTCTTGTGGTTTATGATTATCATATCATTCATAACATGTCATAACATTTGCATTGTGGATGTCGCCGCTTATAGCCGCGACCGTACCGGTACAGCATCGTGCATTGCCGTAGCACGATGCACACTTTTACCTTGTTGGGTAAAGATGCAGTGGAGCATAACATGCATATGCATTGCATTGTGGAAAGATCATTTGCATACTTATGCAATATATTATGGTGAAGTTATTTTACAAACAATTACAACTTCATAGTTGTAAAGTGGAATTGGCTCATGAGAGCCACTTGTGGTATGAGAAAAGTGGCTGTGGTCCTGGATTGTGGTTCATCCCTTGAGGTATGGTAGAGGTTGTGATTGTGGCATGAGATTCTTTTCTCTTGTGTTAATTGTTGTTAGTAGTTGTGGATGCGAGAAATAATAAAGTTAGTGAGGTAAATCATGTTAATACTTTATTGTCATTGGTAGTGGTGGTGGTGGATGATATGAAGTAGTTAATCAAGATTCATTTGCTAATATTTTACTATTGCTGGTACTAGATATGGTTAAGGTTATAATTGTGGTCATTTGGGAAATAGTTATTGATGCTTAATATCATTGTAGTTTAATTAGCTTGTTAATAAATATGATTACACATTGTGGATGTGGACATGTGGATACTTTAATGATATGGTATATTTGTTTGTAGTCTGAATAGCTTGTTAAACAGTTTGCTTGCTGAGATTTTTATCTCACCCTTGTTTCCCCCCCCCTACAGGTGATTCTTGAGCATTCATAGATGGGTTGAGCGGCACCACAATAACGCACTTGGTTCATCAATTCATGAAGTAATAAAGTCGATGAAATTCTAGCTAAATGCCTAGCTAACCGTGGATGATTATTTTATTTAATAATGACGAACTTGTGAACTATTCTTTGATTAATCTGCTAGAGGTTGATTCAATTATTGAATTTGTAGTCGTTATCTTTGTTCTCTTAGTTGTTTATGCTTCCGCTTAAGGCTTCATGTCTAAAAATTGTTGCCGGAATAAATTATCTTGAAATTTTTGGCTAGCTGTAGAGCGGTTTAGTGGCATTCCAGGTAATGTGGATCCTGGGGTGTTACATGTGTGGCTTCAGATGAGAGGGCAGAGAGCGAGGTCACCCATTTTATGTTCACAGGAAGGCGTTCATGACTAACATCCCCACTCATGTGCACGTGGGTGCGGAGGGCCGCGGAATTCCCAACCGAATACAATGGGAATTAGGCATCGTATTGCATCACATCGATATGTCATCGCGGTCGGCCACCTGAAATTCCCCTTACCCCTTGCCGTGCGAGCCCTCACCTACATAGCTCTAAGTTGGCATGCTTTGTCGAGCCAGGGGAGCCGGCTCCCACGCATGTGCTGTCCCTGCCGAGCTCGCCTCACCTGCTACACCATCCACGTCCTGCTGAACTCTATTGGCGTGGCAGGTGATAGGTGTTGCATGTGGCATTTGCTGAACTCAGAGATGAAGTTATTTTTACAAAAAAAAACAGATATATAGAGCCAAATTTGAAAAAAAAAACAGTACCAAAAGTGTAAACAGTCTGATTTGTTGAGCAGGATTTGCAGCCATCGGATGCGGAGAAACCCGACCCTCACCGCTTCTGGTCTCCCTTGAACAGTTGAACCCATCCTTTTCTACCACCACCGAGTTACGCTAACCCCCTCGTTGCTCTGCAGCCATGGGAGCTGGCGCAGTCGCAACCTCCAGATACGAAGCCCTAGAATGAGCTCTGATACGGTGCCTGGTGGGTTGGTGGAGTACTACGCATGCAAGCGCATGTGGAGACGGCGAGGTGTCAGCTTTTGGTTTGTTGTGTCGGGCCAGGAAGGGAACCAAACTGGCTTTGGCAGCTATTCAGGCAGGGGACAACAGGGACCAGAAATATTGCCAGTTTGAGGAAGACGTCAGCAGGATATCTGCAATCTGCACTGCAAGGTCATCATCAGAAAAAATCCTATAGGAGCTGCTCTTTTGGCCCATCAACTTAGGCCCCCTTCAAATTTTGTCATTTGGAAGCACTAGTCTCAAAGCTCCCATCCCATTAACTTCTCCACTAACCCATCTTCTTTCACCTTTCCATCGGCAAACGCAATGGCGCATGCCGCCGCACTAAAGACGTCGCTGTGGTCACGGGCAGCGGTAGCACCTCACCGCGGTTGGCATCGCGCCGCTTTGTCACCAAGTTTGGTTGGTCAAAGCCATGGACACCGTGGTGTGCAACATCAGCATGATGACCTGCAAGTGTAAAGGATCGACGTAGTATTTTCACCCTAAAATATTCGAAGATATCGTATCCAGTGAGAACTACGGACCTTTATCAAAACGTTAATAGCTCTAACCAAGAATCAAGATAACAATATAATACGATACAAGTATGAAATATAAATATGCAAAACAGATGTGCAACCCCCTTCGTAAAGATTTTGGAGCTCACATTTAGAAGACAGATAGGTCTATACATTTGAATTTTGTCAGCACCGTGCCCTTTAGGTAGTAACGACCCCATAATTGAGCCTAGACAGATCCAGATTTCCAGTGTAAAATTCGTCAAATATTCTTTTGAGGTCACATTTCACAACATCCCAAAACCTTTGATAGAATTCTGCAGGAAAACCATCTGGACCCAGGGCCTTACTGTGTTCCATCCCAAAAAAAACAGCTTTTATTTCTTCTATAGAAAATTCTCTAGTCAAGAACTCGTTGTCCTGATCACTTAGCTGATAGAGGATATCAGCTTTGATATTACTCCTATCCACCGGACCAAATAATGCTTTGTTGAACTTTGTAGAATATGCCAGTAAGTTATCGGGTGGGTTCGGAATCACTTGGCTTAGGCTTTGGCTTATATTTGTTACAGTAAAATAGTGTGTTTTCTCAAGGCCTACAGATAGATTGTAGTACAAACTATATCGAGTTCAGCTATGCCAACTAAAATCGCATACGACTATTTCTCTATGTGCACTGTCTCTCGCGAATAGTCCAAAATTCAAAAATTTTAGCCATAAACTACAGGCTAAAAGAACATACCTAATGTATTACTATCCCTTCAATGACCCCTTGTTCTTGATTTAATGCAAAGATTTTTCCGTTTCTGTTCCTACTATACGCTTTAGCCATAAAATAAGATGTATTACTATCCCTTCCAAAAGATCTTTTGTTTTAGATATTTGGAACCATTTGATCAGTTCCTCCTCTCTAAGAAGCTTAGACAATAGTTTTTCCAAAGCAAGTCTCATCTTCCTTTTTTTCCACATTCATCCCCTGTGCTTCACATTCTTTATCTATTATGTCTACCTGCTGTAACAGGTTTTGCTTCAGTCTCTTATATTCCCCCTCTACATTCATATTCCACCCATTAAGTTTCTTTCCAAGAAGCTCATCTTTACCTGCTAGATATCTAAACAAGTTTCACCTATCACACCAGAATTCCAATATTTTCTTACAATTTCATCCAAGTCCTACCTTAGTAACCAACATATATAATTCCAATCTGAATGATTTTTTTCATATTCATTTCCCTGAGTTCACAAGTAAAGGCACACGATAAGATAAAGCCCTCTCTAAGCTATTAGTAATATGCCCTACAGGCAACCATGGAGATAATTGTATCACTTCTATATTTATAATCTTTGAATAATATGTTATTTTGTCTCTTGAATAAATGTCTTTCAAATTGATCAACAAGTATGTAACTTATTCGTAAAACTCTTTATTTATGTTTTGATGTTATTCTAAATTATCACTGATCTTATATCATTATGTGGGACAATTATGATTTACAGATCAGTACATGTATCGATTGATAATCATATTTCACATATTATAAATATAGATATCAAATCAACAATGTAGATATATGTTAGAGAACATGATGTTGGACTGACCCACCATGAGATACTGCAAAAATTGTTATATTCTTTAAGTGTTATCAGTTGGTCTAATAGTGTATGTAGGATCCTTAGACCTGATATCATCATTATTTCCTACATGTGTAATAATTTACTTAGGGGTTATCAAACACTACTCCGTGACTGAATGATTATAAAGGTAGCTTTCAGATTTACTATGAAATACGGAAGAATATGAGCTATCAAGATAGAATTTGCCCCTCCTATATAATAGAAGGGATATCTCTGGGCCCCTCAATATGGTTGGATTAAGAAAGTACATCACCATCCAAATATGGTTGAAGAGTCAATCACAATTAAGTAATCCACTACAGATTCGAGTGAAGGATCGAGTTATCATAGGATAGCATGCTTCTCGTCTTGAATTCGCACTAATATCATGAGACAAAGGGATCGATATAAAAGCACTATATAAGTTCATCCGATATGATCTTTATGTATGTTTGGAGTCATTATGTTCTGATAGGAACCGCTACTGACTTATGGACTGAAAAGGAGTTTTCAGCCCTTGGCCAAATATACATAAACAGATAGGGTCACACACTTAATAGACTGGAACGATAAGGGTTCGGATGATAGTCTATGAGTGGGATACGATCTCTACTCGTATCAGATATGGATCCAATTGGAGACTATATAAGAGGAGGTGCGGGGCTGAGGGAGGCATCTCGAAACACACCCATTGAAACCCTAATTGCCACCTCTCATAATCTTTGCTATGCGCGCTGGTGCTAACACGTCGACGCACGGTGTTCCATCCCTGGACGTGTGCACCTTGGTAGAGTCGCTGCTACGACTGCGGTGCTGATCGGGATGGTCGTGAGGAGGCGATTGGCCGGAGGATGATCGACTTCTTCCACTACATCGACGCACTCTTCGTTGAATCAGCTGCTTCAACTCTACTTCCGCTGCATTACGCGTCTAGTGGTAACGATCTATGATCTCTTACTCGCATAAATTCCTGGTTTATGCAGTAGAAAATTTTAATTTACGCTAGCGTAGCCTACCCGTATCCCAATAGTGGTATCAGAGCTATCTGTGTAGTATTTGATCTGGATTGGTCGTATATAGTTGATATGTGATGGTAGTAGATTGGATCTATTACTGGTCTGATATGATAGTTTAGAATAGTTTGTGTTATTGGATTGATTTAGACACTGGTTGATAAGATCAATTGGTTTCAACGATAGTAGATGGGTTCGAAGGAGATATGAATTGATAGCACCGAGTTGTTATTCTTTCTGGAAACCTCCTGTGCCAACCAATATGATTGATCAATGAAAAATCAGACCGATCAAATTGGTTCAGAATTGGGTTAGTGTGATTAATCTGATGAAATTTTCATGGGCGATTTCATGAATAGGATTCATGTCTCAAAAAAATTTTCTCCACGCATTATATGTGTTATGTGTTGATATCACGCGATGGAATTGGATTCTACACGTAACTCATTTTTGCAGGGTTGTGCGAGTAGTATGGCCCATTGTGTATGTGATGCGTATATGAGTTTTTCATGGCCTACGAGTCATGCTGATTTATAGCCATGTGCTATATATTATTGTATAATGGCTTGTGTGTCTATTTGTGATACTTGATATTTTTATATGTAATTCATTGTTAGCTGTTAGGAGTAATACCTAAATAGATAAATATAGTGAACTCAAGCATTGATAGCTCGATAGACAAGAAGCGTGGTGATTGAGATTGCCATGCTAAGGGTCACACTATATCACAGTTTAATATGATTTAATTGTGAATGCTTTTATATTTCTGTTATACTATTATTCATATTATTACTTTCTTGGGTGTTTTTAACATGATAAAATAGTATCTCTCTAAAAAAATTAAGTCAAACTTGATGCCCTTATAATAGTTGCACCTATCAAAATTTTGATAATTAACTGGTAGGTCTACCATATTAGGGTGCCATTAATTATCTAAAGTAGAGTGCCATTAATTATCTCAATAAGATAAGGTAAAGTGTTGGATACTTCATACATAATATTGGTTTAACTTGACTGGGCTATCAAAATAGTTTTGGGTCTAGGGGCATAATATTGAGGACAGGACATATCGATGTCACTCAACGAACAAGAGTTGCATGTAATGTAATTAGCAAGGGGTTGCTTACCTACATCGCTAAATTTTTAGCAGTGATGCCAAAACTTGGGTTGCTTACCTACATCGCTAAATTTTTAGCAGTGATGCCAAAACTCACTAGGACTTAGTGAAATATAGATCTTGATTCACTATATGTTATTAGATAGGGTAAAGTGTTGGATATTTCATACATAATATTGGTTTAACTTAACTAGGCTATCAAAATAGTTTTGGGTCTAGGGGTATAATATTGAGGCCAGGACATATCGATGTCACTCAACGAATAAGAGTTGCATGTGATGTAATTAGTAAGGGGTTGCTTACCTACGTCGCTAAGTTTCTAGCAGTGATGTCAAAACTCACTAGGACTTAGTGAAATATAGATCTTGATTCACTATATGTTATTAGAGGGTACATGATTTTAAACATATAATAGGAGTATCTTTTGTTAAATTATTTAATTGAAGATTTCACATAAATATAGTGTTGAATTTTTTCATATACTTTTTATATTGTAGACAATGACACGATCTACTTCCTCTACACCCAGTTTTAACCTATGATCTATTCTTGAGAAAGAAAAACTAAATAAAACAAACTTCATCGGCTGGTATCGCAACTTGAGAATTGTTCTCAAATAAGAAAAGAAAGAATATGTTCTAGAGGTTCCATATCTAGATGAACCAGCTGAAGATGTTACTCATGCTCAAAAGAATGAGTATGAGAAACATTGCAATGACTGATTTGATGTTAGCTGTCTCATGCTTGCCACCATGAACTTTGAATTTTAGAAGCAATATGAGAACACAGATACCTACAATATAATTGTAGATCTTAAAGGTATGTTTGAGAACAAGACAGGGGCTAAAAGGTACAATACCTCTAAATCATTGTTTACATACAAGTAATCTAAAGGAAGTCTAGTCAACCCTCATGTGATCAAGATGATTGGAAACATTGAGAGTTTGAAAAACTTAGTTTTCTCCTTAGCCAAGAGTTGGCTACTAATGTAATTCTTCAGTCGCTCCCTTCGAGTTTTGAGCAAGTCATTTTGAACTTTCATATGAATGGCATGAAGAAGTCAATGACCGAGTTGCACATGATGCTCAAGTTAGCAGAGGAGAGCATTAAAAAAACCTCTAATCATGTAATGATGGTTCAAAAGACTACCAATTTCAAAAAGAATAATCATAAGGCTTTGAGCAAAAGAAAGGACACGAGCAAAACTCAAGATGAGATCTTGAATATCAAATCTAAGTTTCAAAAGCTCAAGATTAGTGTTGCACCTGATGCTATTTGCTACCATTGCCAAGAGACTGGACATTGGAAGAGAAACTACAAGAAGTACTTGGCAGAACTACAAAATAAGAAGGGAAGTAAGATTTCTACTTCAGGTATAAATATTATAGAAATAAATCTTGCTACTTCTCATGTTAGTTCTTGGGTATTTGATACTAGATCGATTGCTTATATTTGCAATTCGATACAGAGGCTGATAAGGAGTAGCAATTTAGTAAGAGGCGAGGTTGATCTTCGCGTGGGCAATGGAGTAAAAGTTGTTGCATTGGCTGTTGTCACTTTATCATTATTTTTATCTTTATGATTAGTTTTAGAATTAAATAATTGTTATTATGTTCTTGTCTTAAGAAAAAATATTATTTCTACTTTATGTTTAGGAGCAGAAAGTTATGAGTTCAGAATAAAAAACAATTGTTGTTAATTTATTTGAATGATATGCTTTATGGTTATGCTCCATTGATAAATTGATTATATGTTTTAAATCTTGAGGATATGCATGTCTATAATATTAATGCTAAGAGACTTCGCCTAATGATTTGAATCTTACTTATATTTAGCATTATCGTTCATGTCACATAAATGAGAAGCGCATGGTAAAGCTCCATAAAGATGGTTTTCTAAACTCATTTGATTTTGAATCATTTGAAATATGCGAGTCTTGTTTATTTGGCAAAATGACTAATACACCTTTCACTAGTCTAAGTGAGAGAGCAAATGACTTGTTAGTCTTAGTACATTTGGATGTGTGTAGACCAATGAGCTCAATGGCCAGAGGTGATTTCCTGTACTTTATAACTTTTACCGATGACTTTAGTAGATATAGATACATCTACTTAATGAGGCATAAGTATGAATCATTTGAAAAGTTCAAAGAATTTCATAATGAAGTACAAAATCAACTTGGAAAGACAATTAAAACCTTACAATCAGATCGTACAGATGAATATTTGAGCCATGAGTTTGGTGATCATCTAAAGCAATGTGGAATTGTTCCACAGCTAACTCTGCTGGGAACACCTCAATAGAATTGGGTGTTTCAATGACAAATCGGACCTTGTTAGACATGGTTCGATCTATGATAAGCCAATTTGATCTACCAATACTCTAGATATGTTCTCATTAAATAGGGTTCCATTAAAAATCATAGAGAAGACACCATATGAGATATGAGGATGTAAAATATGAGGAAGCGTCCCTAGGTTGTCTTTTTTTTTTAAATATGAGGATGTAAAGTATATGTAAAATGCTTGACGTCTGACAAACTCACACCTAAATCCGATAAATACTTCTTCGTGGGGTATCCTAAGGAAACTAAAGGACATTACTTTTATAAAAGGGATGAGAACAAAGTGTTTGTTGCCCGAAATAGTGTCTTTTTAGAGAAAGAATTTCTCTCAAAAGGAGTTAGTGGGAGAACAGTGAGACTCAAAGAAATTCGAAAGACAACAGAAAATATTCTAACTCCTATTGAACCTCTACAGAGTGTACGAGATGTTGTAAAAACTGTGGAAAAGCACCAGCCGAAGGGCCACGTCACTTGCCGATAAGGTATCAATAGAGGCACCAGCCCCACATAAGTCTGAAAGGCCACATCAATTACTGATAAGGTATCGGCATGATATTTTATTGTTAGACAATGATGAGCTTAAGACTTATGAGAAAGCGATGATAGACCTAGACTCTGAGAAATGGCTTAGAGTCAATGAGATCTAAAATTCAATCCATGTATGATAATTAAGTTTGAAACTTGATTGATCCACCCGATAGTATAAAAACCATTGAATGTAAGTGGATTTTTAAGAAAAAATAGCAATGGATGGAAATATTCATATCCATAAGGCACGATTGGTGGCAAAGGATTTCAAACAAATTAAAGGTGTTCACCATGATGAAACATTCTCGTCCAATTTGCTATGCTTAAATCTTTTGGATCATTCTAGCTATTACTACATATTTCGATTATGAAATATAGCAGATGGATGTCAAAACGACTTTCCTAAATGAAAACTTAAGTGAGGATGTATCTATCTATGGACTAAAGCAAACTTTTCAGAGTTGGAATATTTGTTTTGATAAGGTAGTCAAAGGGTTTAGCTTCATCAAGAACGAAGAAAAGCCATGTGTTTACAAAAAGACTAGTGGAAACGCACTTGTTTTTCTGGTCTAATATGTCGATGATATATTATTGATCGAAAATAATATTCCTATGCTTGACTCTGTCAAGTCTTCATTAAGAAATAGTTTATCTATTAAAGACTTAGGAGATGCAGCATATATTTTGGGCATAAAGATCTATACAGATAGAACTAAAAGGCTAATTGAATTAAACCAATATAAGTACATTGACAAAGTGTTGAAGTGGTTCAACATGCAGGATTTTAAGAATGGTTTCTTGCATATGCCACATGGTATTAGTCTTAGCAAGACTCAGTGTCCTTCGATACCAAATGAGCGAGACCGGATGAGTAAGATTCTATATGCTTTGCCATTGGGTCTATTATGTATGTCATACTTTGTACACGTCCAGATGTGTCATATGCTCTAAGTGTTATGAGCATAAATTAGTCAAATCCAGGTGAAAGTCACTGGATAGCTATAAAGAACATTCTGAAATACTTGAGAAGGACTAGGGATACATTCTTTGTTTGTGGAGGTGAGGAAGAGCTAGTTGTAAATGGTTACATTGATTCTAGTTTCTAAGCCGATAAAGATGATTTTCGATCGCAGTCTGGGTTTGTGTTTTATCTTAATGGAGGAGTAGTGAGCTGAGAAAGTTTCAAGCAAGAGACGGTTATCGATTCTACAACGGAGGCTAAGTATATTGCAGCTTTCGAAGCTGCAAAGGAGACTGTTTGGTTAAAGAAATTCATCTATGAGCTAGATGTAATCTCTAGTGTTTCTAGTCCAATGAATCTCTTTTATGATAATAGTGGAGCCATTGTGTAAGCCAAGGAACCTAAATCACATCAAAAATCTAAGCACATACTTCAGTGTTTTCACCTCATTTGCGAGATTATAGATAGAGGTGATACTAAGATATGCAAAATGCACACAGATTTAAATATTGCTGATCCGTTGATAAAGCCTCTTTCATAGCTAAAGCATGAGGTGCACAAAATAGCTATGGGTATTAGATACTTGCATGATTTACTTTAGTGCAAGTGGGAGATTGTAAGTGATATGCTCTAGAGGCAATCATAGAGATGATTGTATCACTTCTTTGTTTATGATCTTTTGAATAATATATTATTTTATATCTTGAATAAATGTCTTTTGTATTAATCAACAAGTATGTGACTTGTTCATGGAATTCTTTATTTATGTTTTGATGTTATTCTAAATTATCTCTAAACTTGTATCATTATGTGGGATAATTATGATTTAAAGATTAGCACATGTATTGATTGATGATCATATTTCATGGATCATAGATATAGGATATGAAATCAATAATGTGGACATATGTTAGAGAACACGATGTTAGATTGACCCACTATGAGACACTGCAGGAATTGTATCCCAACATAAGCATCTAACTGTAATCATTTGAAAATGCATTTCCCAATCTCCACATACTAGAACTCTGTCTAGCTTTTCAAACAAGGGATTCTCCAGATCTTTTAACCCCACATTCTTTATGACTGCATTAAAAACAAAAGTGCACTTAACATTGAAATACCCACATATAAACAAAGGATGGGAATTCAAACCACATACTTGACTTATTCCACCATAAACATTTTTGTCTACAGCATGTGCAGCTCCATAGACAATAGTCAAATTAGAAGTAAAACTATCACACTTTTGTTTTAGGAACCATTCTCACAAAAAAATTCTCCCATGTCTGTTTCAAGCACTTCAAAAAAACTCTCACTCATCAGCAAACCTCCAGATTGACCTCTAGAGGATACCCAAAGCCATTTGAAATTCTGCTTACCACAAAGGTTACTTAGCTTAGGAACACTATAACAACTTCTTGGTCTCTTGCAGACCAACAAAATTTATTCTTTGTTCCAGAACTGATTCTCTTACAAATTTCTTTTTCTCTGGAGACCCTAGGCCTCTACAATTCCATACGTTTTACCTTTATTTTTATCTGTTTCCTCCCTTTCTTAACCTTTGGCTTCACACTGAATACCTCAGGTGAAGTCATTTTTCTTCTTTTTCCTACCTAAAGACATCAAATGAATATTAAAGACTTCATCTAGGTCATCTACTCTTATCTTCCTCATCAGACACCAACTCAAGCAAAGTTTTGGCATCAGAAAACAACTGTTCTGATTCAACTTCCACATCCACTTGTTTCTGTCTATTCAAATTTTCCAAAAACATTGCAAGCCTAGCTTTCTCTAAGTTTTAATAAGATCTAGATTCTTCTCTACTTCAAACATAGTATTACCCAGATTTAAACCTATCTTAGAGGCAATGCCATTCAAGCTCCTTCAGGATCTGCAACACAATGCATTAGCTCATCTGGGAAGTGCAACTGATTCCAGGCTGCAGAGTTATCTACCTCTGAAACAGTGATGATCTCCTTCGAGCTGTAATCCATGCCAAAGATACAATCAACCTTCACTGCAATCAGAACATGATGGTATACTGTGAGACCATTTGTTGTATATTTCAGTTCTAGAATCACATGAAAAGGGCTTGAATTTCAGAATGCTGTAGCTAAAATGAAACATACCAAAATCGACACCCCAATCGGCATACTGTCGGTAAAGAGATCTTAAGAAGGCCCGTCCAGCTCCCGAATCTGTATTTACACTCATAAATCCATTTGACATCCATGCACAAGTTCTATGGGTAAGGCCTACATCACGAGCTGTCCATTGTCTGCCATCCTCTATGTAGACTTTGCCCTGAGAAGGGTAGAAAAATTGTGCACTAAGAATTTCAATATAGAAGATTCCATCCATGGCTTCAGAATTTAAGATAGAATATCCAATCTTGCAGGTAAAATGCAACAGATGGAAAATCATAGTACAATATTTCAATGGATCTATGCGTGTAACGTTTCCACGCTACCAGTTTTATCTACAAAAGGCATTCAAAATCCGACAGTATTATCTACACAGCCCTAGATCTCATCTCATGAGTGTATGCCTCAATCTGAGATTTGCCAGACAGAGTATTCATTTTTGTGCGTACAATCTTAAGTATCCATACAATATAATGCTAACAATGAGTCACAACTATCGAGCACTCCGAGAAAAAGAAGATAGAAAACATAGTAAAACTTCTCAAAAATAAACAAGTAAAGGAATTACCAGAACATAATTCCTAACAGCAGGGATCGGTTGTCATCTATAGCGTTATAATAGCATTTCAAACGAAGATCACCACCGTGTCAGTGTCCAAGATGGGTGTGCACGCGTATGAATTTTCCCCCAAGCCGACATTCTTCCGGTACCATAGGAAATCTATCACCGCGTACTGCCACAGAGAAATGGAACATTACAAGCACTAAGATTTTAAACTTTCTTCATAGTGCTTAATTATGCTGTTGAACGCAAATTGTCACCTGATATCCGCTAATATTTGCGCATTATGCAGGAATGCAAGTTCATCAATAGTCCATGAGAAGGAATCGTAGGAATTCCACCCTCTTGCTGGCAACACGGAAAGCTGGTCATCTGCCTCACAAGAACCCCTGAAAATGTAACAACACGAACGGATAGAAGGTTCCTTCTGAGAAAAAAAAACCAGAAATGCCAAGAATTTACTACTCTTTAAGGGATGCAACTCGGATAAATCGATTCTAGTAAACCCGAGAACTAGTCGAAATAAATAGGCATTATTACTATTAAACAGAGTAATGAACTCTAAATTGAACACCAAACTGATGACCCACCACGTCACATCATTTTCCATGGCTGACTCAGGAACACTTAAACCAAAAGGATCGCTGCGATCTAAAGTAACAGACAACGTTTGATTCAAGAGTACCAGTCGCAGATGGTGGATCAGTCGTGAGAAACCACAAGGAAGAAAGAGAGAGAAAACGCTGCATTGCACCATCGAGGAGGGGACCGGTCCGTACTGACCAGAGGAGGAAGAGTATCGCGAAGCAGAGGAGAGGAGGACGCGATGACGGACAAGGTGAAGCTGCCATGGTCACCCGCAGGAGAGAGGGGAGATGAGGTGAGGTGGAGCTGTGGCTGTGTGCCGAGGGAAGCGGCTGCGAAGAAAACGTACGCGCGTCGGCAGCGGTATATATTGGCGGTTGGAGTGCGAGCGTGGACTGTTGAGTCGACATCGAGTCACACGTGAGGTGAGTTGTATGTTAGGAGTTTTGTTGTACGGGATAAGAATGAGCTACACTCTTGTCATCGCGAAAGGATTATACATGCAATCTTTACTATGTAAAGTGGTTAGGTAGATCTAATCATCGGGGTAATTCTGATCGTTTTGGTTTTTTCGATTTCAATTTCTAGTTTCAGTTTTTTCACTACTCACTACACTATCCACTAACTCAGTTACAGTAAAAAAAAAAGTCAACTACAGTGAAATTTCAGCTAAAAATCAGAAGCTATCGCTAAAACGATCACCACCTAAGTTGATTTCTCTCACCCTTAATCGACTCATAGATTCATGCTCCGATAGGCACATCGTCCTCCTCTCCGGTCAGTGTGGAGTTGAGGGTGACGTTATCTTCACCAGAGTGATAAGTTAGGGTATTTTAGTTCACCGATGCCAGACTATGGAGGGAGGAGGGGACGGAACCTTAAGTGGGTGGCGGCAATCAGCGGGGGCGACGAGAACTGAAGTTATTAGGAGAAAATGGCAAAACTGGCGATGGTAGCTACCAAAGATGATGAAAGAGCACAACGCGGGGGATCTCACGGGAGAAGATGAAGAAGGGTGGCGACGGCAGGAGGAGAGGCGAGGCGGCGGTAGCAGTGACAAGAGGTGATGGCCAGCAGGCCTCACCGCTGTGGTGGTAGGCGGTGTGTGGGGAAAGATGGGAGCAGCGGCAACGATTGGGGATGGGGTGGTAGTGAGATTAGGGTTACGGTTGAAGGGTGGGTTTTATATATAGAGTGAGAATGATCTAAGTGGTTAGATGTAGATCTAATGGGTTTTTTAAAAAAAGAATTAACTAAGTTTTCAGGTAAATATGCCCTAGAGAGCCCCTTTTATATTTTGTCGTGTCTAGCTTAGACTCGCGAACAACCACTGACGACCTTATATCACAGTCAACTATGGTGACGGTGGTACTGATGTTTATCATTTTAACAATAAATTGGGGTAGAAAATGAGAATTTATCACCAATGGTGTTGGTGAATATAAGTTTTCCGATAAAGTAAGAGAATTTGAATATATGAGCTGAACTGTCCCATCATGCAAGGATGGACTTTTATATGTTCAACAAGAAGCCAACGTTTTCAAGCCTGTCCACAGAGAAGCCAACAACGCTAGCATTCTCCACTAGAAAATGTTAGCATCTTATGTCGATAACTTGATGAATATTATTCATTTTTACACTAATTAACTCGGCAAGATGGCAAACTCCCTTCATGCTCTGAAAAGTCTTGCATTTTTTTTACTTATGGTTTCTCCAAGATAACTACTATTGAAGTTTGATTCAAATTCGTATTGTATCCATGTAGAACATTGTATCGCCTCATGCCAGAAGTGGCATAAATAGTGCCAGAGCCATACGCAGACAGTATCAAATATGGTATCAATCCGTAGCAACCGACTTTGATTCGGTTTCCTCTATGGGTAAGACTTGTTTTCTTACCTTATATATGTACCCCAGTAAGAGCAAGAGCCTCATTGTAATATCTTCTCATATAGTAATTTTGTTTTCATGTATATGTTTAACCCGGATACAGCACAGGGTGGAATAGCTGGATTTGTTTTACAGGATTGGCTCTGCAGGCTATTGACTAGGGATGGCAATCAAGCACGGCGGGCGCGGGTAGTGCTCGCCCATAACTATGCTCGCAAACCCAATTTACACCCACAGTATACCCACGAAGGACGATGGGCGAAAAACCTCGCCCATACCTATCGCCCGTGGGCATACTTGTTTACCCATGAACTGAGAGTCACCATCTGAAAGTTGAACTAATGACAGATACATATAAGTAGCAGCTGTTGTTAGGAAATATAATAACTATCTTTTATGGTTCTGTTTAAATTCAATTTCAAACTAGTAGATTTTTTTACTAGGGTTCTTTCCAAACTTATTATGAAAATTAATCATCCCTTAGATCAGGAACTAAAGAGTCTAGGATCAATTCTAAGTAATAGCAATAGAGAAGGGAATCATGCACAATCAGTAATAACTAACTGAAGAAGATCCCCCTTAATTAAAGTATTAAAAATATACATGTACAAGTAATCATACACCAGGTAATTACAAACAAGGAGTGCTTCTAATGATGAATTACATAATTACAATCAGTAAGAATTGTCCTAATTATCTTAAAGACACATATCTTCTCGTAGGTAAACGAGCGAGATAGGTATGGATAAAGCTTACCCATACCTGTACCCGTTTACCCGACAGGTAGAGTGTTTCCCCCATTTCTATACTCGTACCCGTTTACCCGACAGGTAGAGTGTTTCCCTATTTCTATGCCCGTGGGTAAAGAAAATATCCCATACCCAACTCTATTAGGGTATTTACCCACAGCACGTGGGTAAACGGGCACAATTGCCATACGTACTGTTGACCCATATGATCAGATTGGAATTGATCTTGTAAATAATCTGATCATAGCACATGATTTAGATATGTGTGCTAGAGACTAATATATTTTACACTCATAAAACTGACCTGTCTAATTGTGGTTGGTGATATGGTTCGGAAGTCTCACAGTGTACCAAAAACAGGTGGGTCACTTTGTAACACTTAGAAGTGGAGTCTATAAATATGTTCCTACCATTTAGCCTCATATGTAATTGTGCGCAGCACCATAAAAAAGGTAGGAGAATAGCTGGTAGGCCTGAAAGCATCCACGAAATGAATTAGGCTTTAAAAAATCCAACATTGGTGTCAGAATAAGGAACATGAGGAAAACAATCGTGCAACAGAGACTACTTCGATTGATTTCCTCACAGCGCATGGTTACCTAGAGAAGATCCAGGCATCGCTCAAAACGGCTTAAAGTCAGTTTTTGCTTCTGATTTTTGCTTTTTTCATTATTTAGTAATTTCGTCTTTTTCTTTTTTTAGATTTTTTAGCTTTGTTTACCTTTTTTCCGTATTTCTTTGTATTGTCTGTATAGACTAACATGTTTTTTCTATTTTAAATTTAATTATACCAAATTAGCTACAATAAAAAATAAATTAACTACAATAAAAAATTATAAACTAACGTTAGACTGAGTGTTGCCTTTCCCCTCGCACAGCCAGCGAACGGATCCATTGCATTGCTTCGTGATTGCTTTTCTCTTGCCGGCGCTCAAATCTAGGAGAAGAACAACACCTCTATACATGTGTGGAAAGAAAACAGAGGGCGGAGGCCTATGGTGTGGCGATCGAGGAGAGGAAACAACGGCCAATTGCACGGGACAAGGCCGCATCAGGCAGGCAGGGGCATACGACGCGATCTTTGTGCGGGCAAAGGAAGAAGGCTAGCAACCGCCACTCCCATTCCTAGTGCACCACTGCGCGGTAGAGGAAGCTATTGTTCTGCCCATTCGACGACGCCTACATGCAGGCACGCTTGCATTCACCGGCGCAAAACAACCGATCTAGTAACACTTATTACAATGGCAACCAGCAGCGTTTTTCCTAAACTGCTCAGATCTTGCAAATTAAATAACTCAAATTTTACGGTTTAAAAAAGAAAAATCATATCTTTACTATTTAATATAAACATTGATTATGTAATAGACAAAACGAACAAGAAGAGCCAGAAAAAAATTGCCACTATTAAGGAAAAGCAAAATTATACAGAAGAATATAATAATTAGACTAGGGATAATAAAAGGTCTCACATTTTTATGTTGGGATCAATGACTAATTCTTTAGCTGTTGAGTATGATGGTGAATGGAATGCATGAAAAATAATACATAGTTTGAAACAAGATTTTGGTTAAGTATTTTTTTTAAAAAAATGCTTAATCTTGTTGATCATTTTCTCTCGACTAAGATGTATGATAGCACTTCAATTAATGGGCATATCAACAAACTCTATGTTTTAGTAGAGGAATTAAAAAATGATGGCTATCCTTTTTTTTTAAGAAGTGCAGGTCATGGTTGTTCTAAACTCTTTATCAAATTCATAGGAACATTTTACGATATCTTTCTATCATTTTACGAGAATATTCAATATGTGCACTCTGAGGCATCATTTACTTATTGAAGAAGATAGAAAACTCTCTTAGGGGGAAAGAAATACTTACAATTCTGAGTTACACCTTGGAGAGGAAAAATATAATAATAAAAGGAATTGTCAAAAGAAGAAGCCTAATAGTGATTTAAGAGAAAAGCTTAACAAGAAATGCGATCGGGATGATCACAGAAATTATAACTCAGTTAAGAGAAATGATAAGCTCAAAAATTTCAAGTGTCACAACTATGGTCAGTATGGGCATTTCAGAGCTAACTACAGGAAAAAGAAGAAGCAAAATGAGCAAAAGAATCAAAACAATCAGTTGAGTATAAAGGCAATTTTTCGTCTGATGGTATGTATGATATTTTTGTATGCATTGAATCTTTATTTACTACTACTTTTTCTAAATAGTTGGGTTGTCGATTCTGATGCTACATCTCATATTACTAAAGATCATGGGATAATTGACTACATGCCAACTACAATCATCTTATTTTTGAAAAATGCTACTTCAATTATATTGCTTCGAAAAATGCCACTACACTCATTCAACAGTTATAAGTGTTGGATGATTGTAGTGGAATTTTCCAAAACTAAAATGAATGCAGTGGCATTTTTCAAAATATTAGGATGACGGCAGTGGCATTGCAATGATATTTTT
The DNA here is from genome assembly GCA_036346265.1 of Melocanna baccifera. Lineage (NCBI taxonomy): Eukaryota > Viridiplantae > Streptophyta > Magnoliopsida > Poales > Poaceae > Melocanna > Melocanna baccifera. The sequence continues at coordinate 115,770 of JAYEVJ010000119.1, read as the reverse complement.
CAAAACAGAGACTATTGCAGTGGCATTTTTCAAAAGATCAAGATTGCAGTGGCATTTTTCATAGCTTAAATTATTGTAGTGTAATGAAACAGATTATTTCAAAAATCATATAGCTTTTTACTTCTATGTGAACAATTCCAATAGGAAATAGATATGTCTTTTTGGATACTAATGCTAAAGCTGATGTACTTGGAATTAGAAATTATATCCTAGAACTCCCTAATGAAAAAAAGAGTATAACAGGATACTTTATGTTCACATAGCATGAGAAGGAATTTAATCTCTTTTGCTCAGTTAGAATTAATTAATTATGATATAATGTTTGGAAAAGGAAGAGTTAAAATATTGCTCAATGGAAAATTAGTGCATATTGGAGCTCATCATGAAAGTCTTTATTTTCTTGATTAACTATCAGATGACGACAATATTGATTGCTTAGATGGTGCAAATAACTCCATAGTGAGCAATACTAATGATAGGAATATATGCTCATAATCTTATTTATGACATTTACAAGTTGGTCACATATCTAAATAGAATTAAATAGCTTATTAATTCTAGAATTCTGTATTTTAACTGGGAAGATTTTGGTATTTGTGAGGCATGTATAATAGGTAAGATAACCCATGTGCCATTTTCAAAGGCAAAAAGATGTAATGAGCCTCTTGCCATTATTCATTCTAATATTTGTGGTGAGATGTCTACTCTACTAAAGGACAAAAGATTTATTTTATTACATTCATTGATGATTATTCTAGATTTAATTATGTGTATCTTCTTAAATATAAGTTAGAAGGATTTGATGTGTTCAAAACATTTAAAATTGAAATGGAAAATCAGTTGAATAGAAAGATCAGGGTTTTCAGAACTAATCATGGAGAAGAATACACTTTAGAAATATTAAATGATTTTTGTAAAGAATATGAAATTATTCATCATTATACCATACCTTACACTTTGCAACAAAATAGTGTTGCTGAGCAAAGGAATAGAACACTTTTGGAGCAAAATTATTTTATTTGGTCTTTTCAAGTTCTAAGGAATTTTGTGGAATTTTCTTGAAATTTGTTTTTGAATTTTTTCTTCTTGTTCTTTTTTCTTTTATCTCTTTTCTCTCTGTCCCTATCTTTCTTCAACCTCCAGACATGAGCCCGTGCGTGCGCAGCCATGGGAGCTCCCTTGAGCTTCCCAAAACTCATGATTTTCTCCACTATTTTTGGTGCAATCAAGTCCATTCACTTCCCTTCATCAAGACTCCTTCATTCCTAACTGTTTCCCTTCTCCTTCATGAGCATTTTCGCGAGAATTAACTCATACCATGAATTGACATGGTTGCTTGATCTCTCTCCTCGGACCTCCTCAACCCCTATAAAAGGGAGCACCGTGAGTCCCTCATCCTCACTCAACCCAAAAATCTCAAGTCCTCACTCCCTTCTTCTTAGCCGTAATCGAAGTTTTTCTTTCGTCTTCCAAGCGTCGTTCTTCAGCTTATTGTGTCGCCTACAGTTGAGCCCCGCCACTTTTGACCACACTATTGGCTTTGCCTCGACGTGTTCTACGTGGTGCTCCCCTCGCCTTCACTGGAACTTCACCAGAGCATCGTCGTCACCGTGGGCCAAATCGGGTCGTTGTTTCTCGTGTCGCCACCGACCGACCGTGCATGTCCGACCACAACCAAGGTGAATATCATGTTCCCCATATTCTCCTCTTCGTTTCGCCGTAACTCTCGCATGCTATCTCCTTTCCGTTTGCCCGAAATATCGATATCAGCCTGTCAGCTACCTAAATGCTTCTTCACCATGTTCCGCTAGTCCGTTGGCTGAGCCGTCTGCGCCATTGAGTTCGTCTCGATGTGTTCTACGCCGTGCTCCCCTCTGTTTATCCAAAAACCTTCTACAAATTTTTGCATCCGACACCTAGCTAAGGCCACAAATGGCACTTCGCATCCCCATCAATCCGGAGATGTTTTCAATAATCTATTCGCGTCAAAACGTGCCAAACTATTCTAGGTGGTTACCTTCCAGATAGTTTGGGATTCGCTCCACCGAGAACGAAGATATTGAGTTTTTCGTTTTTCGGTACCGACGTCATTCAAACGACGATTGCGTCGCCTCCGGTGAGTTTTCGGCTTAGCCGATAATATTTCTAGCTTGTTGTTTGTTACTATTCACTAGGAATATTCCTGATTTTTCTTTTTGCAGAATTTTCTGATCCACCAATTTTTCAATCGCTCGTTCTCCTCCGTCTGAACTCCGAAACAAGTGATTCAAGTTTGTAAATTTATCTAAATTCATAATCTATCTTTCAGTATATATTTTATAATTTTTGGATTTTTTTCGACCATCTTTGATTGAGCCTCCTCACCGCTAGAATGCCGTCACCACCACTACCCAAGTTGCACCACCATTTCACCTCTTCGCCGACCACCTTCCAGCTACTTACGTTAATGCATAAGAGCACTAATGCACTCCTCGCAGTCCCCTCTCTCTTTTGCACCCTCGCCAGACACCGCCGCTCACTGGAACTCCAGCAGACCGTTGGTCCCCGCACGCCGAGCCACCTCAACGCCACCTCCTCTCTTTTCCCGTTCGGATGGTCCGAATGTTCCTTTGACCATTCAAATTGGTCCAAACTTCTCTATGCATCATCACCGTTCGATTCCCATCTAACGGCTTCCGCTAAGTCATTCCCTTCTCTTACCCACTTGGCAAGCCATGTCCGTACCCAACCCATGTGATAGCCATCACAGTGCCACGTGGCATGTCACGTCAGCCCCTAACCGCTCCCGACCACTCTCTAGAGCCTCCGACCGCAGTCACTTTATACCACTTACTATTTCGACTGTTGTCACTCTTCGTTCTAAGCCTCCGACCACTTTCGATTTCTCAGCAAGGAGTAGTCGTAAGAGTACTTAGTAGTCGAAGTCGTAGCTGACTCCGAGTACCTTTGCTTTCCACCATAGTCACTTTCGACCACTGTCATTCATTGCCGTCCCGACTGCTCAACTCCGACTACCCTTGGTTCTCGACCACTATAGTAATCACGTTTGGTTCTTTGAATCTTTAACTTCGACTTCACCCGTATTTGGAGTCTTCGTCTTTGACTTTGACCTTCGCAACTTCAACCATTGAATCAACCATAGTTTCGACCACAGCTTCGACTACACTTTCGATCATGGCTTCAACCACACATAAATATTGTACCTTCCGACCACTTTTCCTTCACAAAAAAAGAATTCTAATAATTCCTTTTATTCATTTCTTTGGAATTCAAACTACCAGAAGTCGTTCTCCTTCGTCCTAACTCCATTTGGATCCATTCAAATTTCTAAATTCATATTCTATCTCCTAACTTATATTTTATAATTTTTGGATTTTATTTGAGTTTAGTTTGTTTTGCTTTTTCGTGTGTAGACTACGACTAATCCAGAGAGTATAACCTCGACGAACCTCAGCAAACTTTGAAGCAAGACAAGTTACACATTTGATCATGTTACTCTTAGTAATTTAAATTATTCATGTTGTTTTTAAAATTATTATGCATGGGTACTTTTATTGAAATCTAGTTTAAATTCGATTTAAGTTCTAGTTATACCCAATTTCTTTGTGTATAGCCAAATTTGATCTTAAACAATCATGTCTTGTCACCTTAGATGAAAACCTAGTTAGTACATTAGTATTAACTAGAAATTTTATACTATTGCTTAGCCATGCTTAGAATGATTTGGGTGGAAATATTATTTCACCAAAAATGATAATTTCTAAAATATATTCTTGACTTTAGTGAGTCAAGGAAGTATATGAAATATTTCAAAACAAAATGTAAAACTTGGTTTGGACTTAGGCTAATGGATAGGTGGTGGGTGCTAACATGCATTGTTGTTCGATGATACAATGTTGATTGTCAAGCACAAGTGGTATGTGGTTTGAGCCTAAGTCATGTTAAGGATCGGTCTGTGAGCTACTGTTGCAAAGCCATATCGTACTCCATAAGACTGATATGGGACAGTTCTGACTGATTAATTGGTGAAGTCACAACTTTGGTCTCGCTATAAGTTGAATGTGAGCTGTCGTAGGCCATGAGAAGTCTCATACGGCACAAGAGGGGGCTCCAACTTGTAGATTCAAATTGTGGTGAAATCTTAGTGGCGGTGTGACCAGGTTGAATGTTTAGCATTGTAAAAGCCTTATCATGATCTCCTCGCCGCACACTAAAGAAAATGTGTTTATCCGGTGGCAATATGGAATGATCATATCTTGTGGGTAAAACTGTACAACCTCTGCAGAGTGTATAATCTATCTTGGATAGCCGTGTCCATGGTTATGGACAAGCTGAGTAAAATTTTTCATAGATTAGATTTTGGTTTTCAAAATGGTTTCTAAAATAGTATATGGATGGATGGAATCCATGTGATATCTTTTTGGAAAAGATAGACAAGGTGGAATACCTATGGATATGTTAGTGTTTGGTTGGAGCCTGCACTAATGATATTATTTTGTTAAATTACAATTTCTGTCTATCGTATGAAATTCAGATTTTGAATCTCTTTATAGTATTTACTTAAATTCTACTTTACGCTTAACTAACCCTATTATGCCTTCCATTGTCAACCCTTATGCATGCATTAAGTCTGTTAAACCTCTGGTGTAATTTGTGTAGTACTTTATGTACTCATGTTGCTTCATTCATTATTTTCAGAGAACGATTTCATCAACTTCGGTGAGAAAACAACGAGTAGACCACGTCTTACAGTCATTCGCTTGTGGGCAAGCAGAATGGGCTGCTGCTTTATTGATCTTTTTTTGCTACTTATATTTTTTTTGGTTTTATGAACCATTGATGTAAACTTTGACCATCAGGCCCATATTTAGTTAATGAATAAATATAATTGTGCATGATATAAATCTTTGTTATCCACTGTGTGTACTAGTTTGATTCTGGACTAGTGCGATTTACACAGAGAGATCTAGGAGTCGTTGCTCCGAGGTCTAACACCTTACTTCGCCACTTAGCTGTTTAGGGTTGTAATGCACAAATTAGAGTGCCAAATCAAAACTATACAAAATTGCAACCTAAAAGCATGCCAGTAATTTTTATTGGTTATTCTCTGGAATCAAAAGGGTATAGGTTTTATTATCCAAAAAAGAATAAAGTGATGAAAAGCACGAATGCAATATTTTTAGATCAAAACACACCTCATCGTGCTAAGCGGACAAGGGTGGAATTACTGGCAACTCCACCATAAACATAGATGGATACATCTGATATTAATTCTCACACTGAAAGAGGTTCAGCTCCTGAAGAAAATACAAATTAAACTTCCAACACTAACATCCATAGGAGAAGTGAGAGCAATTTAAGTACACCCCAATATCTAGATGATTATTACTTATTTTGGTAGGAAGATCACTCTAAAATTTCAGATTTACAAAAAAGAATCAAAGACTTATAAACAAGTAATAAGCTACTCAAATCAAAACTATGGGTGAAAGAAAGCAATGCTGGAAGAATTAAACTCGATGAAAAGAAATAAAGTTTAGGAATTTATTAATCTACCAATCAATTATAGAACCATAAGTTGTAAATAAATTTTTAAAAGAAAATTAATGCAACAGGTTTAGTAGAAAAATATTAGGCTAGGCTTATTGCTAAGGGCTTTACACAAAGTGAAGCCCTTAATTATGATCTTGACTTTGTGAAAACCTTTTCTTCTGTTACTAAATTTACTTCAGTTCATATTTTTAGTATTTTAACGGCTTGTTATGATTTTGAACATTACCAAATGGATGTTAAAATAGTTTTTCTCAATGGTCATTTGGACGAGGAAATATATATGAAACAACTAGAAGGTTCTAGAGAAAAGGAAAGGAAAATAAGGTTTGCAAATTGAATAAATCAATTTATGGTCTTAAATAAGCTTCACGTCAATGGTATATTCTTTTTGATAATGCTATCACTTTATATGGTTTTTTTCATGATAGAAGGTGATCATTGCATATATACAAAAGTTATAGGTAAATATTTTATTTTACTATCTTTATATGTTAATGATAAAAATACATTGATGGATGTGAAAGCTTGGTTGTCTTGTAAATTTAATATGAAAGATACGGGACAAACTTCCTATGTTTTAGGAATTGAAATACATAAAGATTGGAATAAAAGGATTCGTGGGTTGTCCCAAAAAGCATACCTTTGAAACATTTTAAAATAATTTTATATGGAAAATAGTAAACCTGTTAATGTACCCAGTGTGCAGGGATCTAAATTCAGTGAGGAATTATGTCCAAATACTTCTAAGGAAAAGCTAGAATGAATGGTATTCCTTATTCTTCAACCTTAGGATGTCTTATGTATGCAATTTTATTCACATGACCTAATCTTAACTATACCATTGGAATTCTTGGTAGATATCAAAAGAATCCTGGGGAAAAGCACTAAAAACAAATCAAATATGTATTATGTCAAAGGAACTATGGATTATTCATTATGTTTTTCAGCTGCAGGGTTATACTGATGCTGATTGGCAAGGGGATCCGGATGACCAAAAATCAACTTCTGGTTATCTATTTACTTTGGCAGGAGTGCTATTTTTTTGTAGTAGGAAACATAAATAAATTTGCTCTTTCCTCCATGGAAGTTGAATGCATTGCTGCATCTGAAGCTGCAAAGAAAGGTGTATGGCTGAGGAAATTCTTGCATCACTTAAGGTCATGGAAAGTGCATCACAATCTGTCACTATTTTCTGTAATAATCAGGCAGCAATCAAGATCTCAAAGGATCCTAAATTTTATAGTAAAAGTAAACACATTGAAAGAAGGTATCACTATATTCGTAATATAATAAATAGATTCAAATCTGTTCGTTTAGTTTATTTGCCTAGCATTGATGTGGTCATAGATCTATTGACAAGCCAGTTAGTTCAGAATTATTTTGTATGTTAAAGACATAGAACTTCAGTTTATTGATTGAAATGTTTCAGCAAAGTGAGAGATGTTGAATTTTTATGTGGATTTCAATATTTATTATGGTTATTGTCTGTTTAACTCAATATGGAATTGTTCATACTATTGATGTATATGATAGAGAATAATTTGATGTAGAATTTAACTCGATGAATTAATACTCGAGATGCCGACGATGGTTGTATTGGAATATGGTATGTATATTTATTGAGATCGAGTCTACTAAAATTTAATATGCATGTATCTATTTAACCCGAGTACAGCACAGAGTAGAATAGCTATGTTTGTTTTGCAGCATCGACTATGCAGGTTGTTGACCTACATGATTAGATTAGAATTAATCTCATACATGTGTGCTAGAGACTAATATATTTTAGACTCATAAAATTAGTCTGTCTAATTGTAGTCAGTGATATGGTTCATGAGTCTTACGGTATACTAGAAACAGGTCGGTTGCTTTATCTTTATAATACTTAGAAGTAGAATCTATAAATATATCCCTATCCTCTAGCTTGATATGCAATTATGAGTGGTACCATAAAAAAAACAGGAGAATACTAGATAGATCTAAAAGTCTCTATAAATTAATCTAGAGTTTACGGAAAATCCAACATAACGCAGATGAAATCTGCGCTCCCGGTGAGGGCCATCGCAGGGTGAGCGGCAGCCATACGGCAGCATCATATCAGAAGACATCTACGACACGACATGAAGTAGTATCTACGGGGCGTCGGTGCAACATCAAGGCGAGATCCACGTGGTATAAGCATCCCGTCGAAGCGATACGTGTTTGTGGAGTACTCGCATCCGCGCAGCATAAGAGCGGCATCATCATAGGCAACGTCAAAGGGTGCCATCCTCGTGGCGCCGAGAACATCCCATGATTTGTTCGGCGACTTGTCATCTTCTCCTCGCGGTTTCACCGTAACGCCCAGTTTGCCGTTCACCTTCAGGAAGACATTGTTGCTACACTTCGTGTTGCTTCTATCTGAATTCTGATCGCTCCGAGTATTGTGGTCGAGTCCAAAGGGAAGACAAGCTGCAGCTGCCTGCTAGGCAAAGCCGAAGAAAAAGGGCCGTGGAGTCTTCTCGGGTGACTCGGTGTTTTTCTATCGCATCGGCGACTTCTCTTCGTCTTACGACCTCTGTTTCGTCGAGTCGTCCGCTTGGTTCGCGCATCCGTAAGTCCGAAGTTAAGGTATCACTTATTTCAGTTTAAAATCAGTATTTATTTTTGATTTTTTTTTTTGCTATTCAGTAATTTTACCTTTTTCTAAAATTTTTTATATTTTTTGAGATTTTTTATTTTTTCTCGTATTCCTTTATATTATCCATAATAGACTAACATGTTTTTATTTTTAAATTTTTTAAATTTAATTATACCAAATAAATTAATTTAGTTATAATAAAAAATAAATTAATTATAGTAAAAAAATTATAAACCAACCCTATTCCACCGCGTCCATAAGTCTGAAGCAAAATCGAAGCAGCGCAATATTTTTTTTCTCGTCTTGGCCACTTACTTTCGTGCGTCGTAACGAGGACCGTGTTGAGCCGCTGCTATCTGAATGTATGCATGTAGTCAATCGGCTTACATGCTCCTTAATCACATTCATGTTCTGCATCGGTTTGCTCGCCGCTGCTAGCCAATTGCCCGTGTTTGCCGCCAAAGACGCTGTCACCCACATTATCATGACGTCAACCTGTGCTCTACCCAGTCACTGTCAATTCCACCAAAAACATTACCTGCATCACTCAACCTCATGCTCTGACGTTGTACTATGTCATCTGTTAACGGTCTTCTGTCTTAATTAATCATCACCTTTTCATAAGAAAATTGTGTAGTTACCTTATATATTTCCGTTTATATATTTCCGTTGAAGGTGAAGTTCATTATAATTTAGATTATTGTGTCTATTATTGACGGTATCTATGTGAAATTAATCATTGATGATTTTTTCGACGTTCTGTCATCTACTACGGGTTACTATGGTAAACTTAGCCTATATAAAGTCTAAAATAGAGTTACAGGCTTTCAACATAATGAGTTAATTTAGGCTACGTTTGATTGAGGAAACTTTGAAAAAAATCAATGTTAGTTGCAACAACAACTGAATTTGGTGTTTCGTTCACCGTTTGGATATGTTGCAATTTGGAATACTTACGCAACCATTATGAGGCTTTGGCAACATTCAATTTCAAAGTTTGATGACACACTGATGGTAGCTAGCATAATATTTTAGAGTTTTACTGTTTGAAATTGAAGGTTTTGCTCCAATTTCAGTTCGGAATAAAAGATTTAAGTGCAAGAAGGAGTTTGTCTTCTGCGTGGATACTATAACATTTTCAATTGTCACAACTCGATATGAGGGGATTTACTACAGTTTATACTTCGTTGACAACAAAAGTTTCTTTCATTCGGATAATTTTATAGAAGTGGTTCAATCATATCATGGAATTTTACGTACTTTTCAGTCAATAATTTGATGAACGTGATGGCCACACGTGCAAGTTGCTCTTTCAATAAGCGTTGTTTGTCGAGTTTTATATTCTTGGTAGAGCATGTCATATTCTATGAGATGAGTTCTTCACTATCTATTCAGCGCCACAAGTGATATTTTGTCTTATGTTGTTCGATGATTGAGTATTTATTTCAGGAGATCAGTTGCACAGATTCAGACTTTTGCTGGGTTATGAATTATTGAAGGTCCTTATTTCTTCGTCTACTTTGTTGATAGCTATGTGTTTTGATCTGCTAGTGGTTTGCTTAATTTTACTTCACGAGAAGTGTTTAGATAAGACTGTTCGGTTTTTCTTGTTGAAGATTAGTCCATGGACTTTCGATCTATAAGGTGTTCATCCTGATTTAATTGAAAGAGTTTATTGTGTTTTTCGACTACCGAAGGAAATTCGTCTCAAAGTGGTGATTGTTGAAGTTTGATCCAAATTCGTATCGTATTCGTGTAAGACACTACATCACTTCATACCAAACATGGTATAACCGGTGCCATGCGCAGACTGTATCAGATGTGATGTTAACCTATAACAACCAATTCTGATCCGATTTTTCTCTTCATGTGAAACTCGTTTTCTTTATCCTTTATATGTATCTCAATAATCTATAGGAAAAATAAACTTCATTATAATCTCTCCTCGTAGAATTCCATCTGTGTTCATATTTTTCTTGCAAAGGTTTTTTTTATGTTAAATCCATACCTTTCATTTTCTTGATCGTCTACTTTTTTTACCATGCGTTTTGTAACAATGCCTAATTAGACTACATAGCTAGACCTAAAAATGATGTGCGTGGTCAGATCTACATCCACAATTATACTACATGGTGCGACCTGAAAATGATGTGAATGGCCAGCACCAACATTGGCACGTTGCGGCAGAACACTGACAAGTTTCCGCTAGGACATCAAATGAAAATGGACAGTTCAGCTCAAATGACTCGTGCTTATGCCGTGCTTATCAAAAAACCAGCAGCCACCTTCATTCCATTCCATCATAGCAGCCACCTTCATTCCATTCCATCATGTACAGCGGGCAACTGTACTAGTTTAACGATAACGGCATCAGGCTATTCAGAACAGGACATCAAACGATCATTGTAAGGTTCTAAAAGTACTCGCGCCATAAGAGAATTGTGGCAAACCTCAACATATAATTTCAAAAACCATGGAACCATGTGGATTAACCACTGCTGAGATCTCTTCCTTCACGACACCGAGTTTCCTCCCGCTCCAAACTTCAGTGCAGCTGCACAAGTGTTTTTTTACAAACGCTCTTCCGAGAACCTTTTCCAGGTCTGATATTCTTGCGGTTATCTTCCTGTTCGTGGAATCAAGGTTGAAGAACGCGAGATAGATTTCTCCTGTACCATGGTAGACAAAACGTTAGGAACAAAAATATTTCTCATGTACTACCAAAGAAAGAATCAAAATGCCACAACCATCGCTTAGAAGCTGGAATGCAGGCATAGCTGAAGTCTGGAACATTCAAAGTACAGTACTAGCAAATTACAAAATCTTCCAGACTGCTAAATCTTTCTTTCACAGTTTCGTCATTTTTGAAGATGTGTATTCAATACAGCAGTAATGTAATTAATAAACTATACAGGTAGCTGCAAACATTTCCAGCTTCAGCAAAAAAAAGGAAAGGAGATAAGGAGAATGTCCAGGTTTTTCAAGGGCATGGGTTACCACTTACCACCTTTTTTTATCTGAGCCCATATATTAAAACTCTGTAACCATATATTAAAACTCTGTAATACTTCTTCCTTAAATTTTATATATCCATGTTATGGAAAAAGGACAACAAGAGGTAATGCTAATGATATAATAGAAATGATTATTTAAATTTTAAACAAGGGTTGTGGACCTTATAATATATTATACAAATAAACTTAGATTATGCGAATAGACTTTGGTAAAAACAAATTTTCACAGAATTTCAGTAAAAAATCAAGACTATCATTACTACTCAGTTTTAGACTTTACAGTTTCTACAGATTATATTTTTTAGGAAAAAGTTTTCTACTGAGTTCATAATATTTATGAATGTGCTGCCTGGATGAAATAAGTTTTTAAAACTGTGTTATCCATATTTCCTTCACAAACAAAACAATAACTAAATATTGTCACTCTGGTTATAATTGCATCAACCAAGAAAAGAAGGCATTGTCCAACTAGATCTATATCTTTCTGGTGGATGTAAACAACACTGGGATAGTGAATTTGAGCTACCTAAAACACAGGACAGGAGTGAGTTAGAACCATTGCGAAGCAGTTTTGTCTTGCCCAGAAATCCTATCAAGAAAACACAAATGGTTTCCCCTCTGTTCAGTGATGCACAACAAGGTTAGGAACCTTAAGATGTCAGGCAGATCCTAAAGGCCTTATCTGTGAATAAAAGCATCAAGTCAAGGTGGGAAGTAATCCTCCTATTGTGGCATATTTGGAAAAGGAGAAATGAAAACAATTTGGTAAGAATGCCCATGCTAGATCTGCCTCTGAGGTGGAGACTTGGAGTCACAGGGCTGCTACACAATTAATGGGTGTACACTGTACACATTAAATTCAGGTCCCAAAACTACTTGATGTGCGTAGGCATATCAAAACTCTAGTCTGGTTTCTCTCCTTATTCTTGAAACTACTAAAGCCTGTATTGTACATTCTCTATCTGAAATACATCATCTAAGTAGGCTGTTAAGGTTTCTGTCATCCAGTCTTGATGAGATTTACATGTTGTGCAGTTCGAAAAAATAATGGTGAATCAATTAAGCATAGTCTTTTTAAATTTATGTGGAAAAATGGTTCCTTGTATCCCAATTTTAAAGCATTGAATTCATAAGACCTCTTTAGGATATATAAGATTACTAACCTTTACTTCCAGTTGCTATCCATGCACGTGCTCCAGTAGTAGTACCTACTGCATAGAAAATTGTGTTGGCTATGTGATGATCTCGACTAACAACAAATAAAAGGGAGGTGATGTCATGTGTACCTCCTTTCTTGCTGGATTCCACTGTGGCACATAGTCTTGAATAGCTGCTCACAAGGTTTCCCTTCTCATTTAGCTCCCACATCTACAGTTATTGTTCATACGATTAATCATGGCATGAATTCAATTACCAAGTAGGAAAAGTAATCATTTTGCTATGACTTGCTAAAGGACAACTAGGTAGAGTAAATGGCCTAGATATGTTCAAGCAACTTCGTGTCTGACAGGATGGACAATGATGCTCCTATAGAACTTGGGCTTGAAGTAACCCATGGTGAACGAGTTGCTGTTTATTCGAACATGTAATAGTGATACAAGAGTAGTGATCTTCATGATATGCACTTGAGATATCGGTTGAACATTTTCAGTACAGAAACCCTACCACATACAGCCATACATGTTGGCCTATGGGAAAATCATGATATCTCTGTTATACATTTTCAGTAAAGAAGCCCAAAGCCTCGCCTTGCTACACCTACATGGCCAGGCATTCAAGCTGTACAGAAACCCCTAAATGTGGTAATGCAAAATCTAAGTGGTTTGGCAAATTATTTTGGAAAAACTGTGTAAGATTTGTACATGGTAATTATGGAGGATGTGGGACCAATACAGTCATATTAGTGCCATAATTATGTGATTATCAAGGTACATTACAAATTTGACTTCGCATGGAAAATGCATTTTCATTGGTAGTTCATTCAGATGCTGTAAAAAGAGCTCCCAGGACCCTAAAAGGAATCCAAGCAATCCTAATAGAGAATAGTCTAAATTCAAAGACTTTTCAAATGCAGACTCAAGCTGTAGCAATTTTATTATTTCTTAGAAGAATCTTATTTGCCACTTACCTGCTTTGCATGCCACCTGCACCTGGAAAACATGGGAAACTTGATCTCTGAGGCAGTCCGCCGTTGACTAGATGACGCATCCAAACAAGCATCATCGATGTCTGTAATTGCCAGATGAAACTTTGTTTGGTATTCCTCCTTGTCCATGATAACATCATCCCTAAATGTACAAAATGTGATCATACAAATCATTGAGTAATTCTTGATTTTGAATTGGTTGGCACTTACGATGCCAGAAGAGGTTTTGTTTTTCCAAGGCAAAATGAGATGTTTTTGTAATTCTGTATCATGTAGTTCCTGCATATATGATCTGACCGCCCATCTTGTGAAAACCTATACCATCCATTAGCTTTGTCATCACTGCAAGCAGTGAGACCAAGAACGACGCCATCATTCTTTGTCGGATGTACACGGTATCGGGATGTCAAGCGACTAGGATGTTGCCCATGTTTGGAAGTCCTTGCACCATACACATAATGGAACTGGAAATATCCACAAGTCAGCTTACTATTCATTTATGCCTAAAAAATGTTCTAATGGAAAGCCTCAAATGCAGGTACCTCCATGTTATTTTTACTGTATTGGTTTATTTTCAATAATGTAGGATTTGTAATTATGCTTAATGTATTATTGTCAAGATGCCTCAAATCTCCTCCATACATGAGAGGCGACTTAGCCATTGACCAAAGTGCCATCTGCAAGGCCGTGTCAACACAAAGAGTTTAGTGGATAGAGCACACTGAATATCAGACATGAAGTCTCTTAAGTGCAAACCTGTGTTTTCTGTTCATCAGATGTAAGGTTACATTGCCTATGAGGGCCCTGATTGACACCTGTATTAAAGGAAGAAAAATCCTATTCCAGTTATAACTAACTATCACTCCATGGAATCTGAGTATTTATTGATAAAGTTGCATACCTAATAAGAGATATAAATATACAGCACTTGGCAAACATTTCAAGAAAATCCTTCTAGTAGATAACATACATGTTATGTAGTTCGATAAATCAAGAACATATTAGTTGAAAATTTCCACATTCAGCATATAGTTTGATATATGTGTATTCCAGCATCTGTTATTATGAAGTTTGTGATATGATTTCTCTTCCAAGTTGCAATTATTGGAAACTACCAAGCTGAGATACCCATATTCTGCAGTACTTATCAAATGGCATTAAATGTTTGATTTCCACAACATCAATGACGAGTGACAAAATTTGTCATGGCTCAAAATTGTTCAATAATTCACCAGAAGGTCCAAATCATTACTCGCATCAGTGAGCCAGCCAAATGGAAGCATGTCCAAATCTGGCCAAGATCTTCCTCGTGATCCTGTGGCCCCAATCTTATTTGCAGCTGCGAAGGAACTGCATACAATTTGTAATGGGAAAAGAAGATAAAAGTTGTTATTCATTAGATAATATATAAGATACAACCTAAGGAATAAATATAGAATATGTAATTATACACAACAAAAGAAAAGAAAAGAATATCCACTCGATTTACCTTGACACAGAAAAATGTGAACTAACATCTTTCCAGTTGTCCCAATCATCTCCTGTTATCCTATACATGTTAACATGCTCACTAATGTTCTCAGCTAATGCTGGAGTCACTTCCGTTCCTGGTGAGATGGACAGGACGATTGGGCGGTGAAGCTCTTGCAGGAGCTGCAATATACAAATTAGCTGATTGCCTGATTCTGAAAGTGCATTAATTGTAAAGGAACTTGTGTGACTAATTCTAGGATGTGGGGCAATTTACCTCTGAAATAGTGATGATTTCTTTTGGGCTATAATCCGTGCCAAAGATACAATCAACCTTCACTGCAAACAAAACATAATGGTATACATGAAATCATCTATTAAAATTTCAGTTTTAGCATCACATGAAAAGGGTCAACTACTACTAATCTGGGAGCTTTCTATGCTATCCTGAGAATCATGTACCTAAAGTAAAGTATAGAATTACAATCAGCATACCAAAATCAACACCCCAATCAGCATACTGTCGGAAAAGAGATCTTAAGAAGGCCCGTCCAGCTCCAATATCTGTATTAACACTCATAAATCCATGTGGCATCCATGCACATGTTCTTTGGGTAAGACCTATGTCGCGAGCTGTCCATTGCCGGCCATCCTCTACATAGGGCTTTCCCTGAAATGGATCACAAGCTAACACACTAAGAATAATAAACTGAAGTTCATGACTTCCATTGCAGTTCAGTTCTTGTTGCAGTATTACAACTCCTTGATTTCAAAATTCATTTGTTAAATTTAGATAAAAGTTCTCACTCTGAAGGAAAACATAGCAACTAAATTCTTCGAAGCACCAGATGATAAAATACAGAAAATGTTTTATGAACAATGAAATACTATGATAAGGACAACATCATTTCACACACTGATAATTTATAATGGAGCATATTAGTAATTTTCCATAAAATGTTTTGACTGTAAGATTATTGTAGGACATTCTCAGTGAGTCCATCTGAGATGGTGATGTAACTTTTAAACTCTATTCCACTCTGAAATGAATGGGCAGAGTCTGCCATCTGTCTCAAAAAAAATATTATGGTAGAACATTGAAAAACCATTAAGGTTATCTCTACTACTCCCGCTCCCAGATCCCATGAGGTTGTTCTAGTTAACAGATCAATTTAAAAATTGCATTGGAGATCAACAATTGTTTTCTGTGTATACAGCATAATATTAACAAGGATTTATAACAAAGTTGAGGCACTTTCAAAGGAAAAAGGAAAACATAACCAATCCTCTCAATGTAAATACTAAATACATTAATGAGAAAATTATGAAACAGCAGTAGTTGTCATCTAATAGCATTTCAAATGAGGAACAGTACCGTCTCAATGTCCAAGATGGGTGTGTTTGCATTAACAGCCTGCGTACTTATTCCTTTCATTAAATGGATGCCGAATTTCAAGCCCATTTCATGAACCTTATTGGCAATTTGACTGAACCCTTTATCAGCTCTAGATGATGGAAATCTTTGAAGGTCAGGAAATGGTCGACCCCATTCATCAATATTGTCAAATCCATATGAATCTGTATATGCCCCATCAACATACTTCCGGTACCAGAGGAAATCAATAACTGCATACTACCCATAGATATGACACAGAGTAGATAGTTAAATTGATGATCAGATTTATCTTTGTTCATATTTATTTTGCTATTAATATAGCCAATTAAAGCATTCTAAATGGTAACCTCATATCCGTGTGGAAGTAACTTTTCTGCTAAGATCTCTGCATTTTGCATGTATGCATTTTCGTCAACCGTCCATGAAAAGGAATCATAGGAATTCCACCCTCTTGGTGGTAACCCAGCAAGTTCATCATTTGCCTCGGAAGTGCCCCTGAAATGTAAATGTACGAACGGATGGAAATCATTTATATTTAGCTAAGAATGAGCTTGGTTATACAAGGATCAAATACTGGTGTTTAAACTAGAATTGTTCCCTTGACGGAACTTAAATTGTACATTTTTACATTCACATATATTTTTATTTTGGAATGAAACAGAAATGAATAGACAGAAACGGGAAAAAAAATTACAGAGCAAGCATAGCTGGTGAATCCATTTGAATAAAAACTTCCAGAGTCACTGAAAAAAAGGAAGGCTGAAGGCAAAAAAAAATGCAATATGCTAGAAATAATGTCAAACAATCAACAGTATAACCAAACACAAAGTTAAGTTTGATACACACAAACTAATCATCTAGGGCAACTGAGTAGTGGATACACAATATCTTTTACAGAAGAAAAAACATTAACAAATTAGAGGTGCAGCCAACCACCTTTCTTCTATCCAGAAATGTATAAAAAAAATTGTCTGCTAGTCCGTTTATACTCTCTCAAAATAAAACTGCAACAGCTTGCAATAAACAAAGTGGCAATTCTGCTGCAGATTTGCAGCAGTGTAAAGATATTCTAGGTCACTTATGATCGGTTCAGTTTTTAATTTTTGGAAGTGTCAGGAAGCAATACCCATTTTATTTTTTTTAAACACGGGGAGGGTGTTACTTGTTAAGTTGGGCATAAAAGTAAAATCTAGAAGCACAGCGGTTGGGAATGTTCTCCCTTTTTTCTGAAAGAACTGTTCCGCCAAATTAACCCGCATCCTCACACAGAAATTATAGATTTCAAGCAATTACTCTTACAACAACTCAACTGATTCGTCAATCAGGTAGCGAAATAAGACAACTCGCATCAATCAATGCTAACCGAAGAACCGAGACAAACAAACGTACTGAACTCTGGAACACCAAACAGTGGCACCATATTCCAGACCTAACCCAAGAAATCGCCGTAACCCGAACAGGAAGCATTCATCTGAAAAGTACACCAGGGCGGTGGTTTCATCCGAAACAAAACAAAAACACAAGAAACGGCATCGCTCTCATCCATCGAGGAATGGAGGAAAGATAGGAAAGAAGCGCTGACCGGAGGAAGAGGACGAAGAGGATGGCGGAGCAGAGGAGGTGACAACGCCATCGCGGCGGAGGAGGAGAGGCTGGAGCCCCCAGTCCCATGCCCACCAAGCAGAGCAGAGCTAAGCTGAGAGGAGGTGAGGACTGAGGGGGAGAGAAGGCGAGGCGAGCCGGCAGAGCAGTGATGATGAGCGATGAAGTGGGAGTGCGTTGTTTGTGATCAGGGACCCGTCCGTCGTGGGGATGTCGTGTCGTGTTGTGTTTCGATCATGCGATGCGTCAGACCCCACGAGTCACGTGAATGTCTGCGTGTGGGCTTCGGTGAAATTTGGACGTTTGTATAACCACACAGCTACAAAATTTCCGAACTAGCATCATGTATTAAAAAATTCTGCATCTAGTTCCTCGACGCAACGCACGACTAAAACTCCGAGCGCACGACTAGGCGCGAGTCGACACCTGACAAACGTGCGGTATCAGACTGCACGACCGGTGCTACAGTAGAGTCGTGCGGTCGGTACGCACGATCGCATCAGAAGCGACAGCGGTCGCGCGGTCCGATCGCGACGATCGAATCAGGCCGTCACGCCGCGTTGTCTTGCCGACCGTGACCGCACGTCCATCCCGCCAAAAGCACACGCGCTGCCCGCCGCGCTTCGCACACACGCGTCACATTTGCAGCATATTTGCATGGCATGGCCCCCTCTCCATTTCAACACATACGCTTAAAAGCTGAAAGAATAGCGTGAGGGAGGGAGAAGAAGCTCATTTTGCGCACTTGTAGTTGGAGTTCAGCCAGAGTGAGGGAGGCAGTGAAGGGAAGTGAGTGAAAATACGTATTTTGAAGTTGTTTTCGTTTAGAATCAGGAGATTTAGCAAATACAAAAGTTGTAGATCGCCTGGTGAGCTTCAAAAAGAGGTAAGTCTTGTGTACATGCAATTTATTTTTATGTATGTCATTAGTCTATAATTAAGCGAACCGTCTTTTCTTAAGTTGTTTTCGTTCGGAATTAGGGGATTTGGCAAGTACAAAAGGTGTAGATCGCCTTATGAGCTTCAAGAAGAGGTAAGTCTTGTGCCCGTGCAACTACATTTTTATGTATGTCATTAGTCCATAATTAAGCAAACCGTAATTTGTTAATATTATTTATGTCAATCTTTGATACGCTATATATTTGTAGCAAATCTTCCATATATTACGCATGATGTATTGTTTAGTGTATGTAATGTTGTACTTTGTTTTTAGTGAACATACGTATTGAGTCCTCATTTTTTTTGTGAACATACGCTATGTTAGGCATGATGTATTTTTTCATATGTAATGTAGTTTCATTTTGTGGGAAAATATGAACTTGTAGATGTGTAGACGTTGAGAAAATACATATTTATGTTAGAGCATTTGTAGGTGATACCAATAATAGCAGGATTAGAAATATACAATTAGTACGCTTAGGGAAGTAGTAGATACAATGCGTTAGGTGGTAAAAATAAATTTGGTACAGTAGAATTAAAATACAATAACAGTAATACAATGTATAGTACAATTAAATAAATTTTGTATTAAGTAAAAGTTAGAAAAGAAATGTACAAAAATTGGTAATTGGTTTATTGCATTAATTGAGAAAAATATGCAATAAAAACTAAAATATAGATTGAGAGTTAAAAATATTACTAATCGATATTGTAGATTATAGGAAGAGGTACAAAATTAACATGTAAATCTTAAAGTACGGTAGTGGGTGCTTGATGGTGCGCTTATTGTATTGTGTACTAAGATGGTTGATTATGCACTTATGTTAGGTACGGCATGGCTGAGATTCAAGACTTGTTCATATTCTACGGTAGTGGTCTCGTACGTGACAGGCCGTATGGGGCGGACCTGTCAAATAGTCATCGGACCATGATCCGGGTACCCGGTCTGAACGCCATGAGCTTGTCTGAGCTACGGAGGTGTGTCCGTTCGGCGTTCGATCGGTACACCGCAAGAAAGAAGTTACGGATCGAGGCATTCTATGCCTCAATGGAAGTTACGGATCGAGGCATTCTATGCCTCAATGGTGGGTGATGCAGGGGAGAGCATGTGGCAACTTCTGAAAGTGACCAATGATGCATCATGGGCCAACTACATGGAGGTCGTGTGCAACCCTGATGCTGAGATATATGCCAAGCCAATGGTGTATGTGGAGTTCGTGGAGAGGACAGAATCATCCGGCATGGTTGGTTCTGATGCCGCTGGTGGAGAGGTAGTGCCTGGGTTCTTCTCCGGCGGTCATAAAGATACTTCTGCGGGAGAACATGTGGGCGAGGAAGTAGGTGATGAAGACCTTAGGAGGCATGCGGACAATTTCCAGGCCAACGAAGGTGTGGGGGAGAGGTGGTGGGCCGCCCGTATTGACTGTCATGAGTACCTTGCGGACCAGGTGGAAGAAGTGGAGAGTGAGGAGGACGAGAATGTGGAAACAGGAAGTTCCGGAGAGGACGACGATGGCGAAGGTGAAGGTACAATTGGAGGGGTGGTGGGTGGTGTTGTGACCACCGACGTTGCGTAGGTGTCGTCTAGATTGGATGACAACGCAGTGGTATCCCTAGTTCTGCCACAGGCGGAGGAGGCAGAATGGGGGTTCAGCGAGGCCACACTCATTTTGGGGCAGTGCTTCAGTAATAAGAGTGTTGCCCAGTAGGCTATTGCTAGATACGCCGTGAACATTAGCCGGACGTATCGGGTGTATAGGTCAAACCCGATACGTACATTGTGAAGTGTCTCAACGGGTCCTGTCCTAGCAAAATTCCTGCACAACGGTTCAAGGGCGCTGGCACGGGGTTTCGGATAACGGTGCTACATGATCACAGTTGCGAGCTTGCGGGGCCAATACATAGGCACCGCAACATGACATCATCGTATGTTGCGAAGCTGGTGAGCCATCTCATCGTGGCAGATATGTCCATCTCTCCAAAGGTTCTAATGGCAAAGGTAGCGAATATGGTGGAATTTGAAGTTAGCTACAAGAAGGTATGACGGGCGAAACAAAAGGTGTTGCACCATATGTTTGGGACGTACGAGGAGGCGTACGACCTGGTCCCAAGAATGCTACAGCAAATTGCAGAATCAAACCCAGGCACGTACATTAACAAGCAGGAGAGAGTTCATCCTACAGAGAGCCCGAATTGTTTTATTCTTGATAGAGTGTTCGGGCCTTCCATCAGGCGATAGAAGGGTTCAGGTGGTGCCGTCCAATGCTAATGATGGACGGAACGTTCCTATCCAGCAAGTACAAGGGTACTATCCTCACCACAGTTGCAGCTGACGCAAATGACTAGTTACTCCCTGTGACATTTGCAATTGTGGAGAATGAGAATACAGAGAGCTGGCTTTGGTTTCTTGCCAATGTGAAGCAGGCCATAGTGCAAGATTGCCCCAAGTATGTATCATCTCGGACCGCAATGCAGGCTTGCTATCTGCGTTGCGAACGATGCAGAATGGGACACAGCCCCCTTCCAGTGGAATGATCTGAAGAACCGTTGGTGCATGAGGCATCTTGCAGCGAACTTCCACAGAAGGTTCCGTAGCAAGGACATAATGAAGATATTCAAGAAGCTATGTATGCAGAACTAGAAGCGGAAGTTCGAGACCTTGTGGAGGCAGCTCGATCAGGAGGCTAGCAAGCATATCCAGACAGAATCTGGGTCCGTGGAGGGAGGCTCCACAAGAGTTGGGGTGTTCACACAATGGGTTCAATCTAATGCACCTGACCTGGAGATGTGGTCTTTGTTACACGACACCGGGGGGGCAAGGTATGGAATCATGAGAACCAATATGTCCGAGGTTTACAACGGTGTCTTGAAGGGTGTCAGATCCCTACCGATCACGGCAATTGTGGACGAGAGTTGGAACCGTACTGTCGGGTACTTTTGTGAATAGAGCCATGATGGCGAAGAAGCACCTGGACGAAAACAAACAATACTCTGAGGTAATGCAGGCCTACATGGACAAGAAGATGGAGAAGGGTCATTCCCACGTTGCTCAAACCGTGGATGGCTTAAGGAAAAAGTTTGAGGTACGCGTCAGGCAGAAGTACGTCATGGGTCACATTAGAGGGGATCGCAAGCAGGTATGCACGATTGATGAAAAAGCATCTTGCACCTGCAACAAACCCTAGCTTCTGCACAAGCCATGCTCGCATGTGTACGCGGCCTGCGCGGTATGGAAGCAGGCGTCGACGCAATATATCTCAAAGTACTACGACATGCAGCACTTGTATGCAACCTAGAGTGCAGAGTTCCATTCCTACGGGGTAGACATGCACTACAGGGATTTATGACTAGGGGAGGTAAAGTGGGTGCCCAATGATGCACTGAAGCATGTCGGTCGTGGAAGACGACAAAGCCGTCGCATTCGGAATGACATGGATGACAGCCAGCGTGGGGATCGAGTTCGACGCCCGAAGTGTAGGCTATGCAAGACAATTGGGCACTCCCTCAGCCAGTGCCTAAATAGGCCATCATCAAGCAACGCTCCGTAGTAGCAAGCAAGCACAATATTTTGTTGTACTTATTATTACTTCCATGTGTTTTGTGCGTTGCGATGTAGTCTGCCATATGTTGGCGAGGTCTCTTCCATTATTGAGGAGTTGTACGCTTTCTTGGTTCCGTGTCTCTATGTCGCGCACATTAGCCTACAACATTTTACCGTGCGTATTTTATGTATGTTTTGGTACATTTCGTATGTTTCCCTATTGTGTGGGTCATATTCGTGTGCACATTTTATGTATGGTTGGTACATCCCGTATGTTTCCCTATCGTTACGTTTGGTGTTAATTATGTTGTCGTTACTTTCACATATTATTAACAATGTAGACTAACTTGTTTTCATTCGTTGGCAGGAGATGGCGTATGAGTTGCTAGACCCCCGTTGGGATGAGGGGCACCGATGCCTGTCATGGTCCTCAGGAGACGGGCCTCCATGCTTCATCCTTAGGAGCCCCTGAGAGTACTGGCTTCTCGACCAGCGGTACATCCCACTACTTTGGTACACCGGGCTGCTGCCCATTGCCCGCATGTTGGATATACCACATGCGTTCCAGTATGATGCGGCGTTGCTGTCGGCTCTCGTTGATCGTTGGAGGCCGGTGACTCACACCTTCCACTTCCGGTGGGGTGAGGAGACGGTTACTCTGCAGGACGTGGCAATGCTTACAGGTCTACCCATTCGTGGTGCTGCTGTAGTGCCACCCCCAAAGGCAGCAGATTAGGAGGTCCGTCTGGGTCAACGGTTCGGTCATTCGCTCTTGAACAACGTAGTTGGCGTGCCTCATGGATGGCTTCGTCAGCACATGACCTATCCTGGACACGCAGATGAGGACATGGTGCGGACGCACTTCATTGCGTACCTGCTATTTCTGTTCGGATGGGTCTTGTTCCCTACCACCACTGGAGACTCCGTACAGCCTAGCTACATACACCTAGCAGAGTCGTTGGCAGATGGCTGGCCTGCTGAGGTGCCACAATATAGCTGGGGATCAGCAGTTCTTAGTGCCACATACCGAGGCTTGTGCGATGCCTCGTAGCGTACTACGGCCAGCGAGCCGGTCCTAGTCGTCTGCTACATTCTTCTGCAGTTGTGGTCGTGGGAACACTTTTCTGTTGGCAGGCTTTACTTCAATCCTGCTGTGCACCCTTATGAGTTCAGCCTGCAGTTCTACGGCCTTGATGATGGCGATGACCCCGTTGATGGGCCCACAATGGGTACACGTTGGACACATGGTCACTTACGGTGGGTTAAGGAGAGACCGAGACGTGTGTACCCGGAGTTCCACAACATGTTCGAGACTCTCCACGACACCGACATAGTCTGGTGGCCATGGACTCCACGGTTCATTATGGACACAGCCCCCATGGATTATCATCTCAGTGCAGGTTGGATCACATGTACTGGTTGACGATCTATCACTTGGTGTTCTCGTAGTGTGTCGAGCCATACAACCCACAGCGAGTCATGAGGCAGTTCGGCCTGTACCAGCATATCCCACCCGTGGCAGGACGCCCTCTTGCACCCAGCACCCACCGGTATGTCATTACACGAAAAATTTAAATAATGTATTACTTTGTGCCCCTACTAATTGTGTAATGTCTCGATTAACTTGCAGGCAATCGAGGCGAGGGCGAGCCAACGAAGACTAGACAATCATACAGCGGCCGTGGACAGACATGTGGCGTGACTAGGCGGACACAATGGTTGTGGAGGAAACACGGGAGTACGACCTCGACACGTATACTTCATACCTTCGGTGGTACCTTTCACGCACCCGTAGTAGGCTTACTGGGGCGCCGCCACAGCGTCCAGTTGAGGTTATACACGAGGCGGCATGCGAGCGAGTCGGATCGTCATCGGCGGCGCGGCGCACGACGACACGGTACAACATTGCTATGTAATTAACCTATGAAGGATTACGTTTTAACTCATTCTTTGTTTCACTGCAGTTGGAGCGGTTACACCGTATCCACGACGAGTCTGCTCAGGCACTGAACCGTGGGAGGGAAAATTCAAGTGATCGCTGGATCACTTCAATGCGCAACATCTATGAAGAAGCCAGGTCTACGATACGGACCCTTAGTTGTGGTCGCTACAGAGATGATGCTGTTGTACGACGCGGTCACGGAGTACGTCAAGCACCACCACCATTAGCACGACCATCGTCGTCACATCCATCGCAGTCCAGCAGTCGGCCCAGCTTCGGTCGCTTGTTCTCCACGCGCTTCGGACCATCGGTTGGACAATTGCCAACTATTTGTTCGTCCACTCGATTGCCATTTATCTCTAACCATATCTTCTTCTCGCAGTATTTGCGACAGGATAGCACGTTGCTACAGCCATCGTCATCACGGAGGGCGACGGAGGAGCCAACGTGCTCTCCAGGCCGACGGTCCCTAACTCCACAGAGCGACCCTGACTCGACGCACCAACCAGGGGTGTCACTTGGACCTTTCACCCCTACCGTGCAGTCCAGCATACAAGACCGGGACAGGTGGCATGGGCAAACCTATCAAGGCTACACAGCATAGGAGTACATGCACGATTTTCCTACGGCATCGTCTTTTCGAGAGCCGCATACCCCGGTACGCAATAACGTAGTAAGCTAAACACATCTATTTCAAAGCCATCTCATCGCATTGGCAAAAAAATTGTAGATTTACACGGAACAACAGGGCCATCAATTTCACGGTGGGTCACACACATTCCAGACTACCCAGGTAATTACCTTGCGGTAATACTATTCATTACTAACATTGCTGTCCATCGTCTAATTCAGCTGTACCATGTTAGCAGGACATAGACCCATTGGCGACCGAATGGCTGAGTAACATATTCGCCCATCCAACGCAAGTTCCCACGGAGCCATACGCAGGACCACATCGGTCGCAGGCCTCGCAGTATGACCTTCGCGATGCAGTGCACTCGCCTCCCAGGTTCACCTTCTCGGAGGATCACATGCGGAGTCGGAGGAGGCGACGAGAAGATTCGTAATGAGTTTTTGTAATTCTGATGTTGTAACGTCGCATGGTTTCTTGCAATCATTTATGCAATTGTTGTGTTTGTACTGTCATGCACTTATGAAATTATTTTAACTACAATTAAGGCATCATTGCAATATGACAAGTACGCACGCATGTGGACTCTACAGCTTCTAGCATGCATTATACAAACATACATTAACTCTCTAGTGGAAGAAGACACGATAACAACAAACATAAGGTACAACATAGCATAAAATATTAGCAACATAGATGAGAACAACCTACAGCGCTACAACTTAAATATCACTCTAGTCTATCGAAAGAAAATAACAACAAACAAAAGAAAGAAAATATCACACAACATTATATTTATCTTCCACTTCAGTCTATCGAAACGATGCCGCATCTCGACAAGTTCGCTACCCCCCACGACACCTCTGTCATGCCGAACAGTGTCCGTCCTAGTACCCATTTCATCCTCCCACACCCAGAATCGGCAATCGTCGAGGGCTTCCTGCGTTTCATGAGAAGAATATTTTAAAACATACCTACACGATTTGAACGAACCCGAAACAATCGTACTCACCGAGTGAAAGGGACACTTGTAGTAGTGCCGCCCAGGATTCGCAGCCGTGTGTGAGGTCTTACGTCTAACAACCGTGTTGCATTGTGGGCAAATCACCGTAGGTGCCGATGAAGAGGTGCTGAGATGACTCATTTCGACGTCCGGGGGAGTGAGCACGAAAGAAAGCTACAACTAATTCAGGAGGTGAGGGAGAGCAATGCAGGGGACTACGTGAGGAATGCCTCCCTCTTATAGGCTTGGTGGGGCGGGCTTCACTCACAGAGGCCACATAATAATAAGGCTTTGCGCAGTGAAATAAAAAAAGCGAATAGCTTTGCGCAGTGACATGACAAAAGAGGTCAGTTCTGCACACATACATGACAAGAGTGGTCAGCTTTGGGCACTGACATGACAAAAGAGGGCAGCTGTACGCAGTGATAAGATAAAAGAGGACATCTTTGTGCAGCGATAAGATGACACAACCCAGCTTTGCGTACTGACATGAACACACTGGCAGCTTTGTGCAGCGATAGGACGACGAGCACAACAAATAAAATAAAACACGACAAATACAAGATACAACCATACACCTCGTTGCCTACAGGCCAAACGAGCCTCGTGGCACCCACATGGAGTATTGCTGAGGTGGACGCCTCGGACGTGGCTGGCGTCGTTGTAGTGGCACGCGCATATGCAGCTAGGGTTCACGCAGCAACATCCGGGATCGTACGAGCTTCCTATGTTCACGACCTCCTCGTTGCCCCTCTCGCGTTGCATCTGTTGGCGGAGGTCGTTGTTCTCTTCGTTGAGAGTCTCGATTCGCTCCTCCAACTCAAATATACGTTCCCATAATGTATTCCGTAGTTGGCAACATACCATTCATGAGGAGGGTCGATCCAGCGTGAGAAGTCGCATTTCGCTATCTGCGGGAAAGGACGGTTAACAAGGAGGATCCATAAGTAGTTATGAAAATTGTACTATTAGCAATTTCTACCCCTGAGTGTGGGCATCGGAAGAAACGTCGCCCGCCATCGACTGGGCCATCCAAGACCTGCACGACCGCGTCCTCATTGTGTCTACGTTTTTGCCATGCGGGTTGAGTATAAGGCGGTAGTGTGGACTGAAGTTCTCCCTCCTTTCCAAGGGAAGTTCTTCCTTCGGTGACCCATATCCGACTGGACTCTCGACTTCCGACATGGTATGTTTCTGCACGACGGAGAAGGGGGCTAGGGCTTCGTTCAATTTAAAGAGTTCTCCATGTAGGGGCCGGGAGACCAAGAAAACGACGCAGCTAACACGTGTTCACGAGGGTAGGGTAGTCACGGGGGCCCCTGCGCATGCGCATGGAGAAGGGCAGATGCCCGAGGAGGTGTCCTCATGTCATTTCATGGCTTGGTCATTTTTTCTGCACGTGCCCACCCAGGCAGGTGAGGGCCACCCACTGCAAAGACTGGACGGGGCCAGCTTTGCGCGTCGACATGACCAAAGACTGCAAAGACAGGACTACACAACTTTCTGCACTGAGGGGAAAGAGAGGTCAGCTTCACGCAGCGAGTAGACAGTGACATGTCAAGACGAGACGGGACAAGTGGCTTGCTTTATGCAATGAAAAGATGAGACAGGCCCGCTTTACACAGTGTCAACACAAGACTCGGCAGCTTTGTGCAGCGAGGGAGACGAGTGGCCTGCTTTACGTAGCGACAACACGAGACGAGCCCACTTTGGGCAGTGACTGCACAAGACTTGGCAGCTTTACGCAGTGAGGGGAAAGAGTGTCCTGCTTTACGCATCGACAAGACGAGACGGTCCGACTTTACGCATTAACAGCGCAAGACTGGGCAGCTTTGCGCAGTGACAGGCCAAGGCAGGATGAGACGAGATGAGGGGGGCCAACCCTTCACAGTTTCATTAATTCCCAGGGCACCTTTTCACGGCTCGAAATTAACCGCACCATACCAACCCTAAGTGTACATAAGGAGGTGCAAGGGATTGGAGATAAGGCACTACAGAATCCAAACCCTACACTTTCAAGATGGACAAGCGGCAGAAGGCACAATGGGAGAAGATGCAGAAGTAATGGGAGGAGACTCGTGACATAGCAAGAGCTGCGGCGGCCCGCGACGATTGGGCGAAGGCAGCTGCGGCGCGGGCCCAAGAAGCGGTGCGTGCGAGGAGGACAACTCCCCGAGAAGATATCCCGCCTCGCACCAACCCCCTCCCGGCGGTTCCAACGGAGCGTTCGCCGCAAGACCCGCCAGAGGGGGAGAGGCCTCCCCTCTGTTGGTGTCAAGACCCATGTAAGTTCTTCAAGTTGAAGCAGCGGCTTAGCCTAGGTATGCGCTACTAGGGTTGCGCAAACTACACCAGTGACTATCCGGATCGACGTTGGGACACGAGCACCCATCGGCAGCTGGTAAGAACCGCTGATAGCGTGTTCCTCCCTACTACTTCTCGTTTCATGTACGCACTAACATTTCTTGTGTACTCGCAGTCCCCGGAACCACTGTGCGGGTATCGCAAGTGGATCGACCAAGAAATCCACCCATACGACCAGTGGACTCTCGACTTCCACGAGTGGAATGAAAGAAGGGACTCCGAGATTCGCGAGGTGGAGTGCCGGAACGACAAGCAGGCCGAACGTATACATCGGGAGACGCAAGCTCATCTCAAGGCGTGCACGCGTAGGGAGCACGAAGCTCGCGAAAGAGAGCGCGAAAGGAAAAGGGAGCTAGCAGCCAAGGCAAAAGAGGCAGCCGAGGAGTTCGACGCAGAGGTCTCCAAGAAGGGAAAATGGCCTCGGTCCATGCAGTAGGTGGGGCTGTTCTGCGCTGGTCCCATGAATGGCCCTGGTTATTAGGTTGTGTGTGTTCGGGTTTGTTTTCGTCCGCATAACAACGCGCACATGTATCGTAGGAGTGTGTCCGTTTATTTTCTATCGTGCAACTTTGTGCGCTGTGTTATTTTCATGTTTACCTTTTCATTCAATTATTCGGCCACCTCAATATCGCTTACGTTTTTATTTACCAGCTGTTTCTACACTAATCGTATGTTCATCTTCTCATTTCAATCTTCTTCGGAATCTCTTTCGGCAGTACAAATGGTAAGTTCAGACGGATTAAATAATATGACATATGAGGACTTAAATATCCAAATCTACAAAAAAAACTAAATGAAAGGACTTCATTCTGTACTTTTCTCATTTTGACAAATTGCTAAAATTTCAGAACTTTGCATAGTTTTAATTAGATTTGTGATTTTCATATCTTTTAATGTGCTCATAATCTGAGGTAGTTATAATTATGACTTTTCATCCTCAGATATTGGTCTATATGAACAAATTTTCTTAGAATTATTGGACTCTTTTTAGTCAGTTTTTCAGCTAGGTTTTGAAGCTCAATTGGAATACTCAAACTTTCACATAGTTTTAAGCACTTTTCTGATTTTCATATCTTTTAATGTGCTCATAATCTGAGTAGGCATAATTATGACTTTTCATCCTCAGATATTGGTCTATATGGATAAATTTTCTCAGAATTATTGCACTCTTCTAAGTCATTTTTTCAGCTATTTTTTGAAGCTCAATTGGAATGCACAAATTTTCACATAGTTTTGAGCATTTTTCTGATTTTCATATCTTTTAATGTGTTCATAATCTGAGGTAGGCATAATTTTGACTTTTGATTCTCAGATATTGGTCTAGATGGACAAATTTTGTCACAATTATTGCACTCTACTAAGTCATTTTATCAGCTATTTTTTGAAGCTCAATTGGAATGCAAAACCTCAAAAACTGCTACTTATATTGGAATGTCCAAGCCTACAACGAAACTATCAGAAGTATGATTTTTGATTATATTTTAAATATCTTTTTAAGTAAGTAATCAAACTGCAAAATTAGTCATATGTTTCTATTTTCATATTTTTATGATTACATTAAGATGAAAGAATTAGTATTAAGCTCCATGTGTTCAATATGTTTCTAATATCTTTTCACATTTCTGTTAAAACAAAATTACACAAGTAGTAAACAGGACTCTACATGTAAGTCATATTTTTCAAACATCATTTCATGTATACAAATTTATTTTTATTCCAAATATAACCTTACAAATATATATGCATTCTATACGCTCGGATAAATATAACTTTACAAATACATATAAATACAATATCCAAAATTAATTCTATACATATCTAAAATTTTATTCATCCCAAAAATTATTTCTATACATATAAATCTTTTCTAAATTTAACTTTATAAATACATACAAATACAATATCTAAAATCAATGTTATTTTGCGTTTGTGCGGTTGGCAGAGAACATGCGCTCGGGTGGCGATGCATAGTTCGGTCATGCGCTCTGAGCGTCGTCGGTACCGACCGCACGACTCTCATCGTCGCTTCTGATGCGGACCGCACGATCAGCGCGTCGCTGATGCGATGCGTGCGGTGCGACCGCACAACTCATCAGTAGCACCGGCCGTGCGGTCCGGCATCGCACGCTTGCTGTGTCGGCTCCGCCCGGTCGTGCGCTCGGAGTTTTGGTCGTGCGGTGCGTCGGGGGGCCAGATGCGGAATTTTTTGACACGCGGTGCTAGTTCGGGAATTTTGTAGCTGTGTGGTACTACAAATGTCCAAATTTCAGCTTCGGAGACGCGCATGAGAATTTTTTTAAATAATCAATTTTTTTATTTTAAATTACAGTAATATATCTATATTTTTATTTTATAGAAATACTCATTTGTCGCTCTACCGTTAAGTAACTTGGACTAGTCGTCCATCGGTTTAGCAACACGTGGCTAAATCACTCGACCGTTGAGCGACTTGGTCCTTGTCACTTAACCATGGAGCAACACCTCGACAAGTAGCTCTCCGGTTGGACAAATAAATGACAATTTTTGTAGGTAATACATTTAGCAAATCTTATTTGTATATTTTTTATTTTTTAAAATAAAAGGCAGACAATATATGTTGATCTGTTTATGATTTTCGTAGATTCTCAAAGGTACGAAATCTATTAGACTCACAATAACATTTTATGATCATCGTATGTTGTTATATTGCAATAAATTTCTGAAAATTTTTGTAAGAATGATTGAGCTAACAATGATTCGTAAGTAGAAAGGTAAGTGATATTGCGATACAACAGTGAATTCATACACGGAGAACTTTGGATAAATGGCGTAACGATAACAAAATGACAGTTGATCCACTCAAGATATGAGGTTGTACTTCCCTTTGAGGTCCAAACTTGGCCCTGTCTGGAAATAGCTTTCGTTACTTCCGGTGTGCGGTAGTTCCGCTCAAGATATGAGGTTGTACAGCTATGTGGTAGTTCCACCAAATGAACTTCGGTACTACCATTTTTCAGGGGATTAAACATGTTCCGAAAGTTTCACTTTGGAAAATACATACCACCACCTAGGTTTCAGTCCAACCAGGCTGTGGTAATACCGCACCACCTTCCCGATCATACCGTTGTGCGGTAGTACCGCCATGTAAATGTCGGTACAACCAACTTTTTTGAGAAAAGCTTAGTTGGCTTTCAAATTAAATTCTAAGTGCATACTATCAAGCTACTAGTCATGATTCTTTTTAATAGTACGGTATCTAATCTAAAATCCGGTCTTCCATTATTTTCTCCTAAGACTGGTAAAATCAAAAGAGATCCTAGACTACTTATACCTTTGTCTTGAACCATATTGATCTTCATGTTGATCTTCACCATGCATCTCCAGTTGTCACATTCGTCACTGAGACTAAACCTTTCAAACGCTCAATAAATATGTTAGTCCTATATTCACATACTGTCATTAATTACTAAAATAATTTTTAGGGGTCTAGATGCTTTCAATCTCCTCCTTTTAGTAATTGATGACAACTCAATCAATATGTGAGAAAGATATAGTTTTGAATATACCACTTGTTTAAAAACGAGTTATATATTCTTGTTGTGGTTTTGAAAAACAAGTAATTCTTACAATGAGCTCAAATGAGTTTTGAGAATTATTTTGTTTTTAAAGTCAATTCAAATAAAGCTTCCCCTAAACATGTGCATATAAATGAGATGTTGCTTTGCAAGCACATTTAGAGATTTTCAAAAATTTTGGTGGAGTTTCTTTTGTTTATTGAACTTTGAGAGAATTGACAATACTATAATCAAATTCAAGATAAAGATTGCAATTCACAAAGAATAACTTAACCATATTACCAAGTTTGAAGTTCAACAATTTTACATATCATATCCAAATAGCATTAAACATAATATCATGACAAGTTCTTACACCATAAATATTCATCACATCCCAAGGACACATATCATATATAGGTACAATATAGTAGATAATAATTTTCTTGACTTCCTCCTTCTCTTTGCTTCTCTCCATTTGCGCCTTCCTTTTCTTCTCCCCCTTTGACATCAAAATACCAAAAAAAGGGTTACTCCTACGGTCCCTAAGGCGAAGGATCATGGCGGCGATGGCGGGCATATTGGACTAGAGAGGGACGACGAACTATGGCATGCTCGAGAGAGGATACTCTATCCCCGAGAGAAGAAACTGTAACATCTTGATTTTTAGAGCCTTTTTAAAGTTTTTAAAATAAAATTCACCATTTAGATTTTTTAGAATTAATTAAATTTTAAATTGAATTTTGCGAATTAAAAGATTTAATGTGACTAAATTAAACTTTAATTTTTGTTGAACGTATTTTATTTGGGTTCCATGTGCTTAAAGGGTTTTTTTGTTTTTATGAGATTTTTGGGGTTTATTTGCTACTTTTTAGAGCTCAATTGAATTCCTAGTAATTTCTGGAATTAGAAAACCTATTTAAAATTTCCTAAACTCCTTTGGGCCAAAACCCTAATTCTTGGCCCACTATCCCTTAGGCCTACTTCACATCAGCCAACCGATCTCCTATCTGCCACGCGTCACCCATCTGAGTTGGACCTCGTCTGTCCGTTGGATCTGACCGTCGTGCCATGTGTTGTCCATCAGCACTCCTATGCATTGTGCTTCGTCTCCGTGGGGTTCGCCGCTATGTCCATCTTGGTCTTACCTCGACGTTCATGTCGTGGCCACGTGGGACTCCGCGTTGTGTCCGGCTCGGCCTCCTCACCATCCATGCATAAATAGTGGTTGCTTCCCTAGGATCTCCCCATCCCGAGCCGTCTTCACCGTCATTCCGTGTGTTGAGCTCATCGTCGAGGTTTGCCATGTGCCATCGCCGTTGGTGAGTGCTTTCTTCATCCACGTCTTTGAGCCGCCATTTTCATTTCGTCGATGCCTTTCCGTTGGTGAGTCATCATCTGCTCCACCGTCCCTCACCACCTTCTTCTCCCGCTTTGGCAACTGCATCTCGCCTATCACACCACGCGACGTTTAGCCTACCTGAAATGTCGCCTTAGACCCTACGCTTACCAACAACAGTAGTGACGCCAGCATGCACCACGACTGGCCAACACTTCATCTCCACTGTGCACCAGGGTACTGATGTGTGGGTCCCACCTATCAAATCTATTGTTTCATAGACCCATGAGTCGAGCCTCGTCAACACTACCACCTCAGCTGCCACATAAGCCCTAGTGTACATGTGTCGGCCATGTGTCTACCACCATAGCTCAACCGTGCCACAATGTGTGCCATGTCACCTTCCACGTGGACTGCCACATCAGTGCCACGTGTCGCTGCCACGTTAGCCAACATATGCCTTGGGTATGCCACATCAACCGCCACATTAGCCAAGCCTGCCACCTCATCGTCCGTTGCACTGTTTCGTGAGCTATGTTCTCTGTAGACCACACTATTCCATAGACTCGGTCCACAACACAGTATTATTTTTTAATTTCTAGTATTTTCTCAGCCAATTAGTTTTCTAAGAGTCTATTCTTCTCCATCCTAGCTCCGATTAACCTGATTCTTTTTTCTAAATTCATCTAAAATTGAGTTCTATCTGTTAGTTCTGGTTTTATAGTTTTTGAAGGTCATTTTCTCTCTTATTATATAATGTCTTCAAAGGAGCTGAAGCAGAATAAGAAGATCAAGAGTTTTTAACTGAGCAAGGCTAAGGTAAGTCGTGTCCTTTGATCATATTGAATCTAGTTTTTAAATCTATTTATTTACTATTTTATTTTAAATTATGATGCATTGCTATTTTACTACAAATAATTATACTTGGTAGTTATTGTTCAACTTGATTAATTCTGCCTTGATAATTTGAATGCCATACTTCTATTGTCTCCATAGGATGGATATTTATTTAGTGATATAATACTAGTTGTCACATGGGTTGTACATTCAGTATGCTTAGCCATGCTAGTAGTACGTTGGGCTCATCATCACATATTGACTAATTAATTTTGACTTAAAGAGATATTGAATTGTGGTGGTTAGCCACAGTTATCAAATTTGAGTACCATGGTATGAGTAGTGTCATTGGTGTTGGTTATACAAAATAGTTTTTTCTTGTGTAAGTGATCGTGTAGTAAAGGGAGGAAATGTGGTTAGCATATCTGAGATGTGGATGTCTCACCTAGGTAATGTCTAAGAACTTAACCTTGTACGTCATTGATCTGAGCCTTACCGTGCAACCACAGGTCTAGTATAGGATAGACCTAGATAATTAATATGTGATGTTTCAATTTTCATTTCATCATTGAGATGTCAGTAGGTGTCGGCTAGATATTTTCTTAGGAGAAAGTGGGGCAATTATTGACTAGATTGTTAACTTACTCGACAGCGAAACCTTAGTGGATGGAACTGGGTTTACATTGAACATTGTAAAGGACTTATCGTAAACTCTTTGCTACACACCAAAGGAAGTGTATTAATCACATGGCAATATGAGATGATCATGTTATGTGAGTAAAGTTGTGCAATTTTTGTAGAGTGTAAAACTATTCGAATAACTGTGTCCCCGATTATGGATAATGCTTAGTGATTTCACACGATATTTTATAAAAACTTGTTGGGTTAAGTTTGGAGAGTGAATGGTTAGTTTACTAGTGGTTCATTACGTGAATGATTAGTTCACGGGTGGTTCATTGGGTGAATGATCAGTTTACTTGTAGTTTATTCAATTCGTTAGGTTATTTACATATTAATCATTTTCAAAGTTTGCTTTCAATCTATTTATTGTATTTACTGTAAATTGTTGTTTTCTACAACATAACCACTCAGCCATCATTTGGTAAGACTTATATAATTATATTGCATTCTTATTACAAACAACTTGCTGAGTACCTATGTATTCACGGTTATATCCATATTTGTTCAATTGAAGAAGAGGAACCATATCAACCGGAGGTACTTGAAGGGGGATATTTCAACGACTTCATGGATTTGGATTTCGCTGCCCAATCGATTGCTTGTAGGTATGTCAAATGGCTACTATGCTTATTTTTATTTTTCGCTGATAATTTATTAAGCTGTTCATGCTATTATTTGTAAACTTGGCCATAAAGTTGCAACTCTGATAATTAATAATATTTGAGTATTTTTCTTGGTTAATCATGAATTGGTCGATATTCCATCTATATTCATACCGTGTGCACTAGCATGATCCTAGACTAGTGGAGAATACACAGAGAGTCTAGATTTGTAGATTTGGGTCTTGATAGAAACTATGGCGGTCAGGATGCAAGTTGTGCAGTAGTCTCCAACTGGTGTCCCTCTGTCCTCAACACTGCAGAGTAGATCTGAGAAAGTGAAATGGCATCATCAGCTAGTGCTGAAGTGGGAGCTACCGCTTCCTCCTGTGCCCGAGGAGGAGCTGTAGTGGAAATAAGCAGTCCCTCACATGGCTTGTAGGGCTTGTGTACTGAGCCGCGCCCTCCACTATATCCAGTTTTTCTAATGATCAAGGCCATGATATAAGGAGCATAATTGATTCTTTTAACCCGATCATTCTTAGAAGAAGCAATCTCCCAAAGCATAGATCTACCACATCAAATCTCTTACCGTACATGATGTATCTATCAAGTTCCAAGCATGTCCTCTAATGGCATCATAGTTCCTGCTCTTAGGTTGAATGATGTGATTAATAATTCTATTGACCAAGCTGGGAATAGGTAGGAGACCGACTAGCTTGTCTGGAGTATATTTAACATTTCCACCATATTACTCTGTCCAGGCTAGAACCAAAAGTGTAGTTTTGTCATAAACTTTCTCATAGCTACTGACTCAGTCCTAAGAGCTTGCTCAAACTCATGCTTATGGCAATCCAAATATGTGGTCCTCGTCATCCATGCCATATGAGAGAAATCAACAGACACATATAATGTGGTATAGATTTGCTGAATGATTTCCTCAATGTAGTCGCATCTGAGCGCTACTAGGTCATGGATGCCAGCCCTTTGAAGCAGCCGATATGTTGCATCATACTTATCTAGGGAATTTAGATGTGCCTAATCCACTTCTTTGTGATCAGCAAACTGCTTGTGAGGGGCCATACATCTGTTCATACACCAGCTCCTGAATTCTAGCATGAAACTTTAGATTATTTAGATGACTTTTGGAGGTGTAACACCCCAGAAGCCACATTACCCTAGAATGCTACTAAACTACACCACAACTAGCCCGGATACAAGAAAGTTCTGGTAGCATCTTTCCAAGATAATAAAAACTATGTGGAAACATAACAATACCACAAGTAATAGAAGATATTTAAAAAGGTTCAACCGCTAAGATCATGAACAAATAAAGTCAATCACGTTCTAGCATTATTAAATAATAGTGTTCAACAATGAGGGAATAGATAAATAATTATTACAGCATAAATCATGAAATATGTGTAATAGTGTTGTACCGCTCTACCCTTCCCATGCATGCTCAAGGATCACCTAGAAGGGGAAAAACAAGAGTGAGATAAAAATCTCAGCAAGTAAATTATTGAACAAGCTAATTAAACTATAATATTTTAAGCATCAACAATTATTTTCCACAATAACTGCATTTATAGCCTTAACCACAATTACTACCAACAACAGTAAAACATTAGCAATTAAGTCTCGTTTGCCTACTTTATAACTGCAACCACCACTACTATCAACATCAGTAAAGTATTAACATATATTCCTCACTAACCATATTATTTTCCACAACTACATCCGCTAACAACAGTTACCACAAAAGAAATACCTCATGCTACAACCGCAACCTCTACCATACCCCAAGGGGGTGAACCCCACTCCACGACCACAGCCACATTCCTCATACCACAAGTGACCCCCATGAGCCAATACCACATTAAAAACTAAGAAGTTGTATATGTGTGCAAATAATTCATCCACAACAAATTACATATGCATGCAAATGATCCATCCAGAATGAAGATGCACATAAATGCATATGATCCACTGCACCCTTACCCAACAAGGTAAGAGTGTGTATCGTACTACGGTAATATACGATGTTGTACCGGTACGATCGCGGCTATGTACAGTGACATCCATGATGCAAATGACATGTCATGATACACATGATATGATATGAAGAATATTACCACATAGTCCACGATTGATTCATAAAGAATGTAACCACATAGACCACAATCGATTCATAAGAATATTGTCACATAAACCATAATTGATTTCTAAGGAATATTGCCACATAGACTACAATTGATTCATAAAGGATACTACCCCATAAACCACATTTGTTTCATTAAGAGTAATACCATATAAACCACATTCGATCCATCAAGAACATAAATAATCGATTCATAAATAATACTATCACATAGACCACAAATTTATAATGGAGCATGAAGCACAACAAGGCATCTTGATTTTACGGAAATTAATAGCCAACCATTCAATAATTAAAATTTTACTTGCCTCTACCAAAGGGACGGAAGCCACAAGCACGGCCAGGAGCAAAAACACCTGTTCACAAGTCACCACTCAGCAAAATCCACAACATAACATCCACAACTGAAAAATAAGGTGCCGCTAAGCCTAAAACCCAACAATTCCCTCTCAGCTCGTCGCCCACTGCAGCAGCATTGCTTGTTTTTTTCGTATCTTTTAATCCACTAGGCCACACCCAGCAAACCATAATATTTCTAAAAACTACAGAAAGAATACTACAACTTTTAAGAAGACAACTTATTTTTATTCTGCTGTTAAGAGGGTGTAAAATATCGTGGAATACAGAGGATAGACTCTGCATCGGCGATCTGGCCAGCAGGCTTCTACCGAACCCCACCCTCTGAATAATGATATAAAAATCATGAAAATTTCACAGAAGCTACCTCACATAGTTTTCTATGACTTTTGTTATTGTGGGTAAATTCATAAAATTCGTTAGCCCCTTTAAAACTGCACCTGAACAGAGACTAGACTCTGACTACTCCTCTGCTACATAGCAGAGTTCGAATCCCTGTTGTGCCCAAACCCCATAGCCAAATATTCTACAAAAATTATAGTAGTTAAATTTCTACGTCCTCTACAATTTTCATATGATTTGCCTCTGCAGTAAAAATTATCTCGATGCCCTAATCTATAAGAACAGACGTTCTGCACGAATCAGCCTACACGCAGACAGCAGTTAATCGCTAAACTGTTGATTACCCCACAAGAATACCTCTAATCACGAATCATAAACTCTAAATAAATCTAAACTAGAGAATAATTGAGGTGAGGAGATATACTTAGGTGATCCTACAAGATCACCCCTCTTTCTCTTCTTCTTCCTCTTTCCTTCCCTCCTCCCTTCTCTTCCTCTTCTTCTCCCCTCCTCTTCTTTGATCTTTCTTTGCAGCAGGGCAGTAGGGCAATGGAGGGGGAACGTGGAGGTGCAAGGGGGCACAGGGGGGTGGCGGCCAAAGGGGGAAAAGGGGGTGCGGCCAGGGTTTTGGGTGGGAGGGGGTGCGGCTGGCCCAAAGTGGCTAACCCACCCCTCTAGGAAGCCCAATTATTGATTTTTAATTAATTAATTTATTTTCTTCACTTTAGACAAACTCCGTAATTTTATTCCCGCCTCCCGCGATTCACGGAAAAACCGAGAAACTCTGCGATTCCACTAAATATTCCTAGGGACGTCGTAAGACGTTTAGGGCATTATAGGAGCACAAACTGATTTCTTTGATGCAGTATGATGTAATCATCACTGGTGATTGTTCTCAAGTTAAGTGGTTCCTCCTTGGGCTCATCCATTTCTTTATTAGATCCCTCATGTGAAGAGCTCTCCTCATGGTCAGATTGTATTTCTGACTCAGAAGTTGTAGCCTTGCCTCTATCTTCTCTATCCTTCTGAGTTGCCTCTAGAGTGACTTTAGTGGATTGGGTAGGAGCCTGGGCTGCAAGTGACTGAGGAGGAGAGGATGATTGACCGGGTAGGATTGGATGAGATCTCGGAGTTGCATAGAAATTGCGAGTGGCGTTCTTGGTCTGCGGCATCTTCAAACAGAGAACAGATAACACAGAGAAATTAGATATCATCCAAAATGGGTTTACAATTGAATGAAATGAAGTGGTTGTTTTATCAGAAAAATTGGTAGTACTGACATGCAAGTGGCAGTAGTACCAGGCTACGGTAGTACCGCTTTCTATGAGAAAGTTCTAGGGCAAAGCGAAGCTGAATCTTTTCTAGTGTTCTTTAAGGATTGAATCTATGAAATAGATGTACAAACATTATAAGACACTAATTCTAGCAATTTTGCCCAAGAAAAGCTCGCTACATCATCCACAATTTTAGTGAAACCTATTTTGAACTAGGGTTCAAGAATAAGGCAAAAGAGAGGATTTTAAAGGCGCTTTTACCTTGACATTCGAGGGAGATGGACCCTTAGGCACCAGGAAATCAACAGGAATTGAAGAAATCCCGAGAAGATTTGAAGATTTCTCGAGAGGATTTTGGAAGTTTTCTTTGGGAGAGAGTACGAACACCAACGTAAGGAGAAGCGGAAAAACCACTCGAGAGAGAGAGATAGAGGTTTTAAAGAGTTGTGCAAAGGCTTTCAACCACATTGTCTCATGCGACCACATAGATCTTATGTCGACCACGTTGTCTAGTTTGACCACACAGGTCTTACGACCATGATGGTTTTCGACCTTGTGTGGTTTTTGACCACGTTAGTTTTTTACCACGTTTTCGACCACACAGGTCTTCGAACACTCTGGTATTGCTTTACCAATAGACACGGTAGTACTATGAACTCAACACCGGTAGTACCATAAGACACATAGCAATAGTTCCTATTTTTTTGGAACTTCAGGATAGAACTTGGAGTTTTGAGAATTATACAAATGATTCTTAATTTTGCACTCAAATAATTATCATTCAGGATCATTATGCATTAAGAAAGCTAAAGGATATCCAAGAACGTAATTTTTATGAACATAAAGGTTTTTAAGAAAACATTTGAAAATACTTGTCTAAAAAGCTCCAAATAAGACCAAATGAGAACAAACTGCATGAAGAAAGAGTTTAAGAAACATTTAAATAGTCTATGATATTTAACTCATTCCTCAACTTGCAAAAGCGACTTTCATCTAATGGTTTGGTGAAAATGTCTACTAATTGATCTTTGGTCTGAATGTGGCTAATGATTATATCTCCCTTGCTTACATGATCTCTCAAGAAGTGATGGCGAATATCTGTATGCTTGGTTCTTGAGTGTTAGACCAAGTTATTGGCTATTTTCACAGCACTATCATTATCATATAAAAAAGTTATTTTATGGAGTTTAATTCCATAATCCATCAAAGTTTGCCTTATCCATAGTAATTGAGTGCAACAAATACCCGTGAAAATATATTCAGCTTTAGCGATGGAAAGGGCTACAAAATTTTATTCTTGGAAGACCATCAAACTAAAGACCTTCCTAAAAATTGACAATTTTCCAACGTGCCTTTTCTATCCACTTTGCAACCGCATAATCAAAATCCGAATATCCAATTAAATCAAATTTAGCACTTTTACGATACCATAAGCCAATAGTAGAGGAATGTTTTAAATATCGTAGAATTCTTTTTACGACTATCAAATGGCACTCTTTTAGTGATGCTTGTAAATGTGCACATATCCAAACACTAAATATGATATCGGACCTTGATGCAGTAAAATAAAGCAAACTATCAATTATGGATCTATAAAGCTTTAAATCTACTAGTTTACCTCTCTCATTAAGATCAAGGTATCCATTTGTCACCATGGGAGTTTTAATGGGTTTTGCATCCTCCATGCCGAACTTCTTGAATAAATCTTTCATATACTTCATTTGGCTTATGAATGTTCCATCTTTATGAATGTCTCCGATCATTGACATTCCAAACTCTTTAGGCATCATATCACCAACTTCTTGCAAAAGTCATGGTTAGTAGACCCAAATACAATATCACTAACATAAATTTGACATATAAAAAAATCATCATCAATGATTTTGGTAAATAATGTTATATCAACTTTCCCAATTTTGAATTTGTTTGAGAGTAGAAAATTCTGAAGGCGTCCATACCATACTCTACGAGCTTGTTTTAAGCCATATAGCAGCACCTTGGAAAGTTTATACATATGATTAGGATTTTTAGGATCTTCCAAACTCAAAGGTTGTTCAACATATACAAGTTCGGTTAGTTTTTCATTTAAGAAAGTACTTTTAACATCCACTTGAAATAGTTTAATATCAAAACTTGATGGAAAGGCAAGTAATATGAGAATGGATTCAAGTCTAGCTATGGGAGTAAAAGTTTTATCATAATCTAAACCCTCGACTTCACTACAGCCTTAAGCGACTAACCTTGCCTTGTTTCTTATCACAATTCTATTTTCATCTTGCTTATTGTGAAAGACACATTTTGTGCTAATCACGTTGTGCTTCTTAGGTCTTTGCACCAAAGTTCAAACGTCAATTTGGGTGAAGTTGTTTAGCTCTTCATGCATTGCAGTCACCCAATCTGGATCGTCTAGAGTATCATCTACATGTTTTGGCTTAAGAGAAGAAATAAAAGAGTAATGTTCACAAAATAAAGCTACACGAGATCGAGTTTGAACATACTTACTCACATCACCTAATATTTGATCTATTGGATGATCCTTAGCAATCGCATTATGGATGTGGGTGAGCGCGTCGGACGATCCGCACGTCTCACACTGCTTCGAACGGTCCGATTGGAATCGAATGGCACTGCTGTGGACAAGCGCGTTGGACGGTCCAAATGCCTCGCGTTGCTTCGGACAGTCCGATCGGAATCCGACGGTGCGGATGTGGGTGTGCGTGTCGAACAATCCGAACATCTCACGCTGCTTCGGATGGTCCGATTGGAATCCGACGGCGCAGATGTGGACAAGCGCGTCGGGCAGTCTCGCGCTGCTTCGGATGGTCCGATTGGAATCGAACAGTGCTGTTGTGGATGAGCGCATCGGACAGCCCGAACGCCTCGCGTTGCTTCGGACGGTTCAATCAAAATCCGACGGCGCGGATGTGGGTGAGCGCGTAGATGATCCGAACGTCTCACGCTGCTTCGGACGGTCCGATTGGAATCCGACGGCGCAGATGTGAACGAGCGCGTCGGGCTGTCTCGCGCTACTTTGGATGGTCCGATTGGAATGAACGGCGCTGCTATGAATGAGCACGTCGGACGGTCTGAACACCTCATGTTGCTTCGGACAGTCCGATTAGAATCTGACGGCACGGATGTGAGTGAGCGTGTCGGACGATCCGAATGTCTCACGCTGCCCGGATGGTCTGATTGGAATCCGACGGCGCGGATGTGGATGAGCGCGTCGGGCGGTCTCGAACTGCTTTGGTCGGTCCGATCAGAATCTGACGGTGCGGCTGTGATCGGTTGGTCCGAACGTGCAGCGGGGGGACTTCGGATGATCCGAAAATTTCCAAGTGAGTCCAAATGTGTTTGGATCTGATATATTTCCAAGATGTGCAAAAGATCTTTTCGTGGACAGCCAGAATAAGAGTTCAAATAGTAAATTGAATCTACTTTTTTTATGCTAATTGAAAGATCAACTAGAGGATTTATCAAAGGTGTAAAATATGAACAATTAAGTAACGCAAAAGGACACGAGATGCAACTAGACAATGACGAACTGGACTCTGACTAAACTAGCAATTAGCAACTTGACACGATAATGTAACCAAAAATTCAATGAGCAATACTGAAGAGAAAAATTACAAAGGCACAAGGGGTTATGGGACAGTGGAAGAACACTACGAACAATTATTTTTGTGGACTAATTTTCTAGGGTTTTTAGGACGATGAACAAAAATTAATCCAAAAAGGCAAATTGTGATTACCTAATGGGCAACCTTTGCTCTGATACCATCTAATGTGACATTGGTCCAATCTTTCGAAAGGTACTGATAAGTCGATTGTGGAGAACACGACGTTGATGATCCAAAGGCTTTGACCAAAACAGATCGAACCCCCTCGCAATCACTACACCAAGAAGGCTATCTCCTGCAAGC
The DNA here is from genome assembly GCA_036346265.1 of Melocanna baccifera. Classification (NCBI taxonomy): domain Eukaryota; kingdom Viridiplantae; phylum Streptophyta; class Magnoliopsida; order Poales; family Poaceae; genus Melocanna; species Melocanna baccifera. Next base: position 72,503 of record JAYEVJ010000119.1, on the reverse strand, counting down.
GAATCGAGAACACAAGTAAGAGAGTAAAAGATGCAATCTGAAATTGTATTGCGAATAAAGATTAAGTTTACAAGTTGGGGTTCCTCAACTGGACATACGGTGAAACTGCTAAACAGAATAATCTCTTAAGAAAAACCCCAGAAAAACTAAAAGAGTGCGACCTCCTTAAATATGGGAGGAAGAAGCCGCATTTATTTAATAAAAGGGGGTGTGGTACTATTCATGGGTACTGTTCACGTGAACAGTACGGACGCGGTACTGTTCACGTGAATAATGACGGACGCTGCAATCGCTCACGTGAACGATCGACGCAGCATCGTGTTCACGTGAACAGTACTAACCATGAATAGTACCGATCAAAATTATCTAAGTGTTGATACAAGGCCCTCGGCCCGAAAGGTGTCGCAGCACTATGGATAATAAGCCTAAATTCGTCAATCCAATGAAGTAGACTTGATGAATGCAGTCAAATTGGTGGAAATAAACTTATTAGGTGAAGTTCTTAATATGTTCCTCTTGCCGTGAGTTGACTCCTTCTCTCCATGATTCCTGATAGTTGAGTTGACGAGCACGTGCCCGAGTAATTGGACCTGTAAGAGGAGTGTTCATATCAGTAGAAGTGATTTTCTCATCAAGTACGGCATCTAATCTAAAATCTAGTCTTCCATCCTTTTCTTCAAAGACCGGTAAAATCAAAAGATATCCTAGACTACTTGTACCTTTGTCTTGAACCATAATCTTTATATTGACATTTAGGATGCATCTCCAGGTTGTTATATTTGTCACCAAGACTAAGCCTTTCAAATACTCAATAAACATGTTAATTCCATATCACTATTACAAAAGTCATCATCATAGACGGTTGAAAAACGTCATCACAGACAGTTTTTTGAACCATCTGAATTTATAGGTCAGTGATAATCGAAGGTAACTCACAGACAATTTTTGAACCGTCTGTGGTGTAAATATCACGATCAGTTTTTAACTAAAACCGTCAGGATAGCCGATAATCACGCATGCTTTTAGTTAAAATTACTTTGTGATTATCAGTTATCATAGACGGTTTTTAGTTAAAAACCGTCTGTGATTATCAGCTATCAAAGATGGTTTTTACTTAAAAATTGTCCATGATATTCTTTTCTACCTCTACCTCTAAATCTATTTCTGTTTATTGGCTAGCCTTAGAAAATGCTAGCCATACCCTTTAAAATTGGTAGATCAACATGTACCGTCTGTGATAGTTCATTCTATACCTAATTTTTTTTTCTATTTTTGAATTTGTCTTAGAAAATATTAGCTATGCCGTTTGAAAACAAGCAAATACGATAACAAACAAAGCAGAGAATATTCTATTTATATTACAATCCACCATTACAACATCACAGAATTACAATCCACCAATACAATAGCAGAGAACATTCCATTTCTATTACAATTCGAGCAACATAGAAGAAAGAAAATAGAAGAATTAGAATCAAATACTACAAATAATGGAGCAACAGAGAACAACAGAGAAGCTCATCTCTGATGCAGCTCGGGTAGGCCTTCTTATTGGCCGCCTCACTGTAAGCTCCCGAGCAGCAATGGAGGCTATGATGGAGACCTAAACCCCCACAGAATCAAATATTAGAAGAAACAATGGAGGGAGAAAGCTTAAGACGCATTTGAAGGGAGGGGCGGATGGGTTCGGGTGAGTATTTATAGAGGATGGAGAGCTACGATCCGTGGGGCGTGGGTTAGTCAGTTTCTATTGGATGGAATTGGGTTAATGAGGATTGACGGGCCCAACGGTCAGAGAATAAACTATCACAGATGGTTCTTAATTAAGAACCGTCTGTGATATTGGTTATATATATACCGATACAATATAAATTAGTCTCAGAATATGAAATAACAAAGTTCTGTATGTCTTATATATACTAATTTGAAAGGTTTTGACAAGATCTACAACTTTGCAGTTGAGATGAATCTCAAATTTCGAAGGGAAGATTGAAAATTTTGGTAAAAACATAAATCAAAAACTTCTAATTCAAATTTAAGGCTACAATTGGCCGATTTTAGGGGTCTTTGAGGGCAACAAGCGTAAGCTAGTCATTGTTTTGGGATTGGACTCGTCGTTAGCTTTCCAACGAGTACAAGAACGTCAAAAACGGACACCGTATGCAAAAGTTATATCCATTTTACTGAAGGTGTGTCAAAACGAAATCCTACTCGAATTCAGGCGAGAAATTATGAAATTTTAGGGGTGTGTGAGGCAGGAAACATATCACAGATGTTTTTTAACTAAGAACTGTTTGTGATATTCTGCAATATCACAGACAGTACTTGATGTTCTTATCAAGAACCGTCTGTGATTGTATTTAATATAGGTGGTTTTTATGAACCGTCTGTGATGAGGCGTCTAATATAAAATTTTTTGTAGTAGTGTATTCACATATTTTCATTAATTTTCAAAATAATTTTTAGGAGTCTAGATGCTTTCCACGGTGAGGACATGAGAGCATAGTTTGTGTAGGAGCTTTGTCTTATTGCATGTGCAGCTAGATTCATTCACATGATCTCTAAGGCACACTTTGTGGGTAACAAGAGAGCAAGCCGCCCCAAATCTGGCTCTGTCTCGAAGGAGCTTGTCAAAACGATGCTCTATATTGTCCATCACAAAAACTGTGTGTGACTGACCCTTCTCGGTCTTGGCCTATATGTACACTGTAATCTTCGAGTAGTATGGTGTATGTGGGTGGCTGCATGAAGCATTGTATTTGCATGTCTCTACCTAAAATATCTAATTGTACCTTGCAGAATGCCTTCCACGGTGGCAACAAGGGGCTTAGAATGGACACCCCTAAGAACCTAGTTGTGCACTTCTGCAAGGTAAGTGGTCATTATGTTGTACCTTACACCATCTGTGTCGTGCAACAAGAACCATTTCTCCAATGGTTCGGTCTCAATCCAATGGGAGAAGCACTTAATGTTCCTTGAGATCCTTCGCGTCACGCCAGGAGGGTCAAGCTCTAGCAATGGTGCGAGTCGTTTGGGTTGTGCTACCCTAGGAATGGGTGGACACTTGTTCCTCTCGACAACGTGCTTCTGGTGTGCTCCTCCAATATCTCGTACAACGCATTGAATTTATCTTTGTTGATTCTGCATAGCCACCTCTTGAATAACTTCATCAACGATTCTTGAGGAATTGCTTGAAGAAGTTAGCACCTAGATGGTGAATGCACCATCTGTTCCTCATGTCTGGCTAAGGGAGCGGCTCCTTCGGGTTTTGCTGAAGTTTTCTTATAACCTTCATCATCCCGGGGTGGCGATCATGGATTATACAGATATGAGGATATGCCCTAACTATTCCCTCCTTCAGATGTTGAAGGAACCACAACTAGCTATCAAAATTCTCACTTTCAACAAATATGATGGCCAAAGGTAAAATTCGATTATAGCCATCAACACCAATTGCTGTCAAGATCTGTCAGGATATTTCCCAATTAGAAACATCCCGTCAACTGAGATCACTTGCAACATATGCCTGAAAGCATCCATACAGGCACCGAAGGCTAAGAAGGCCCTCTGCAAAACCATGAAACCTAACGATCTTCTGAATGGCTTATCCTTCACAGCAATGTATATGTGTGGGTTCCTGTCCCATAGCACCTGGAGCATACGAAGAAGGTTGTCATAAGCCACCTCAAAAGAATCAAACCTCTTTTTCAAAACCTTCTGCTTTGCATGCTATGCCTTCATGTAGCTAATATTGTATTTGAATTTTCGCTTGATAGCCATCATGATATGCTTGGCCTCCAGGTCCTTCTTCACCATCCCTCAGTACATGAAATTGTCTATGAAGGTAGATGTCAGGTTGTGATGCTATAGCAAAACACTACTGAGCATGCTGGAGTGCGCCTCCACCTTGAAGACAATCCAGTGAGTCTCGTACTTAGGTCTGCATACGTGCACACACCAAGGATAACCAACCTACTCGTAGACCACGGTGTACTACTCCTAGCTAGATTTTAATACCCAAAGCATTTCGCTGCATGAACAAGGTCTACAACTTAATGGCATCCTGCAATGATCCCTTCTCAGCAAATATTGGATGAACCTGAACCTTCGTACCATGGTACTCTCACGGTGATTCATACTCGCCATGCACAGAAAGACCATGTAGGACCGAACTGGCAACAGAGGGGGGGTGAATGGTGCCTTCAAACTGCCCCAAGTATCCACACAATCTTCTTCTCCGATAGCTATAGAAGCTATGAAGCAAGAGGATAAATGCTTAAAGATACTGAAGAACAGACCAGAATTCAGAGAAGAAAGCGAGACATAGAGAAACACAATACTCTAGAAAACAAGGCCAATCTGACTGCAAGAGGCACCACTAGTCTGACCGTCAATGAGGTATCAGTCTAATCGGAAATAGAGAAGGGCAGCAATCCATTTCTTAAAGAGAATTCGGCTGTTTAAAATTATTGCTCTCAAGAATAAGCTAGCCAAGAGGCTTTGAGAAGGTTTCCTATTCAAAGCAAACTCATTTTACAGATTTTTGAACAAAGATTCACCTAAAAACCAAAGGAGGCAGAGAAGAACAGAAAGCAGAACTGAAGCGAGAAACAAGAAATCAGAACAACTCAAACACCAGATTTCTCAAATGGATTCAGAGAGATGAATGATTACATAATTGATTGTTCTTACAACCATCTCATACCCATTCTCACAATTTGAGAAGGCACACGCAAAAGAAAATCAAGAACTCAACATCAACTCCTAGATTCTCACACAGACAAGGATAAAAAGCAACACTGCTCTGCCCAATAACTCCTCATATAGAGAATGAAAAAGAAAAAAGAACAACCACCCTCTACAAGTGCACACCACCTCTATTTATAGATTTTCACTACCAGGTTCTCATCTGGTCTTTACCCGTTATCTCTCAACTGAATCCGCTTCCACTTTGCAGCCTTGCGTATTTTATCAAAATACCACTCCTGCACTTTCTTGGAAGCTTCCTCTTTTCTTGTTGTCCTAGCCTTGCAACCACCTTGAACCTTTGCCATCTTCGGCATCTCCCGACCGCTTTGACCTCAGCACTGCTTGTGCCTAGTCCGGCCATCCCATCCCTCACCATAACTTAGCCTCAAAGTCCTACAACCATCACAGACAAGAAAACATCTCATAGCACCGCTCGAAATAATGTAATCAAACAATTGCATCAGTAGAAGGTACTCAAGGACAAAATAGCCCAACGACTGTTAGATAATAATCTAGACTAAAGAAAAAAGCTGCGGTTGTGCAGCACCAAATACTCTGTCTATTTGCCTCTCTCCTATGCGTGTGTGTTCGCCACCAGTAGTGTGTGTGTGTTACTGTCCGAGAAGTCGTAGAGGAGCTACGACTTCCTCCTCGGAGTTCTGAGAAGTCATAGAGGAGCTACGACTTCCTTCTCGGAGCTTCGATTACGAGCTGCGACTACCTTCCTCCTCGGGCATACGTGAAGTCGTAGAGGAGCTACGACTTCCTCCTCGGGCATACGTGAAGTCGTAGAGGAGCTACGACTTCCTCCTCGGGCATACGTGAAGTCGTAGAGGAGCTACAACTTCCTCCTCGGGCGTACGAGAAGTCGTAGAGGAGCTACGACTCCCTCCTCGGAGTTTCGAGAAGTCGTAGAGGAGCTACAACTTCCTTCTCGGAGCTTCGATTACGAGCTGCGACTACCTTCTTGGAGTTACGAGGAGCCTAAGAGGAAGTCGTAACCGAGTTTCGACTCCTCCTCGGAGCTTCAAGGAACCGAAGCCTATAGTTGAAGCCAACAACGACCGATCGAAAAGAAGAATATGCAACCTAAGCACGTCCGACCACGTTCGACTGCACTACGCCACAACTTGGCACGAAACACACAAATCAAACTCATACTTTACAGAACAAGTGTCAATTACTCATCTCACATATAGAGTCACCTCCACATGGTCTCTCAATCTCCCCCTTAATGAGTATATTGACAAACACAGAAAAAGTATAAAGTTGAGTTTGTTTGAAAGTAAGTCATACATGGTCTAAAAGAAAAACAGAGAGACTTAAGACCATGTTGACAGAAGAGAACACTGAAGTGAGAATAGAAAGAGCAAATATTTCTCCAAGGCTCCAAAAAATTGAGGAAAATAGATCATGACTTTGGATGAAAAGGTCAGTATTTTATTCAATCTAAGAAATTAGAGCCATGACGATTATCCAAAATGACTTTTGACGTATTACACCAAACCATAACACAATTGGATGCTATTTAGATCATGACAAGACATGTATAGACAAGCTAAACCAAATAAGTCATAATTTGAGAATTAGTCGAAGTTCTTAGCATGTCAAGTCAACCAAGATTAGAGTCTAGCTAAAGGTATCTAAGGATGATGCAAGCCATGTCAATAATCTAAGTGGAATCAAGAAACTAGTATTGAGCCAGTTTAGAGTACTACAAGTATAAGAATGAATCATTTGTTTAAGTACTTGATCTTTTTGTAATTAAGCAAATTTAGCACAATTGTCATGTTTTTCTTTTTAGAAACTCATGGTTGTGTCCAACCAAAATTTTTGTTTAGTCATGTGCTAGATCTCAAGCCTTATGCGACTACTCCAAGCTAGAAGCTTAAGAAAGTGGTCTTGGTCAACCAAAACTCCCCCTGAGTTTATGCCTAGTGCAATGGCAAGCAGTTTCATGAGAAAGAATTGGTGAGATTAGTTTTTTCACACAAAAGAAATCTTCTTGCTTTTGCTGAATTTAGTTCAGAAATAAGAAGTTAATAATAACTCATGCTTCTCAAAGGAACTAGCATAGCTCAATCAAGATTCAAGACTCAACTCAGCCTATTTGACGTAGCATGAATCATAAAAGGATAACTAAAGACAGACTAGTCTCAAGAGCTAACATGACATGAATTAATTCAAGTTGTGCATTTTTAATCAACTTATCATGGCAAAGACTAGACTTACACATATAAAGTCATGATAAATCTAGCAATTTAGCACAGATCATGGTAAGATGTAATGCATTGTAAACATGTCATAAAAGGATAATAATCAAGACTCTATGTAGTTATATTACAATGCAGAATGCTGAAATACAGAAAAATTCGGCTCCCCCTCAACATGTGATGCACTTTTAGTTCAAGTTGAGTTATGTCAATATTATGATCCAGAAAATCCTAAAAGAACTCCCCCTGAACCAAAGCAAATAATACGAGAAGCTGGCAAAGAAATCAGAAATGGCAATCCTTAAAGCATAGATAAGATATAGAGGATACTATAGCTCAGATTGACTCTCATCTACCCCATATGACTCTAGGACTATCAGCTGATCTTCTAACACACTAGAGAGCAAACACGTTCCCTGTCTACCCAAGGGTGGCCCAACCCTCGCTAGACCTATAAGAAGTGAGTGAATTTAACCTAGTAAGAAGAGAGACAGCTAATAAGCAGCATCCTAGAATCACAAGATGAGAGAAAAAAAATCTAAGCGACTGGACGAGAGAACCACTATAATCTATGTTGGAAGGACTAACCTGAATGTACCCTTATGCAATGCAACAGGAAAGACAGAAGCATATAAACAGGATAAAACATAAAGTACAAAGCTCCTCCTCACAACAGTCCATAAGGACAGACCACCCTAAGCTTTCCCCGCAAGGCTGAAAACCTAGAGTTATCCAAAGGCTTGGTAAAAATATCAGTCAACTGGTGATCACTCTCCACAAACTGAAGCACTATTCACCCTTCTCCACATGGTCTCTAAGGAAGTGATATCTGATATCAATGTGCTTAGTCCAGAAATGCTGCACTGGGTAGGCTCTGAGAGAAAGACAAAAAGATGAAGAGTACCAGATACCATAGTCTATGGTAGCTCAAAGGTACCGAAAGATACACTTCACCGCCTGACGGTGAGATACGCGAGGAGAGGCCTGGAATCGAGCACACAGATAAATAGAGAAGTGTATATCCGGTCTCGAGGCCGTGAGGTACAAGAGGGAGCCAATCATACTGCGATACTCCTTTTGATCAAGTGGCTCGCCATCCTCATCCGGATCAGTGAAGTGGTGATACCATTGAAGTTGACACCGACTTGCCATCACTCATGGCAAAATATTTCAGAAGGTCACGAGTGTATTTCCCCTGATGCAAGAAAGTACCCTCCCGAGACTGCTTGATCTAAAATCTAAGGAAGAAGCTCAAATCATCTATCATGCTCATCTCAAACTCTGTGCTCATGACATCGGAGAACTGGGACACAAGAGCATAAGAAGAGCCACCAAAGATGATGTTATCCATATAAATCTACACGAGTAGAAGGTCGTTGCCATGCTTGCGAATGAACAAGGTCATGTCTACCTTACCCATCTCAAACACATGACTCAACAGATAGGATTTAAGCCTCTCACACCAAGCTCTAGGAGCTTGCTTAAGTCCATACAGGGTTTTGAAAAACTTGTAGACATGATTTGGGTATTTAGGGTTCTCGAAACCTGGAGGCTGCCTAACATAGACTTCTTTCTCAATATACCTATTGAGGAAGGCACTCTTGACATCCATCTCGTAAACCTTGAAGCCCTTAGATGCTGCGAATACAAGTAAGATCCTAATGGCCTCTAGCCTAGCTACAGGGGCAAAGGTCTGCTCAAAATCTAAACTCTCAACCTGGGAGAAACCCTGAGCTACCAATCTAGCCTTGTTTCGAACGACTACCCCATCCTCACTCTGCTTATTTTTGAATACCCACTTGGTACCTATGACGTTATGACCTCTAGGGGGCTCAACAAGCGATCAGACCTTATTTCTCTCAAAGTTTTCTAACTCTTCATGCATGGCATTGACCTAAGACTCATGAGAGAGAGCATGACTAACATCCTTGGGCTCAAAAGAGGCAACAAAAGTAGATCAAGGCAACGAGAGGAGATCAAAGCATCTCTTAGAGATGAGCTTGCTGATTACGTCAGAGATGATGTGCGAAGATTTACAGAAGAAAATCAACAGGTCGCCATCGCCGCTCCTGTGCTAGCCAGCCCTCCAACCGTCAGAGTAGCTGCGCATCCAAACCTATGACGGAAAGCGAAGGTAGATTTCCTGTGGGAGACATCTAGATGGCTACGAAGTGCAAGCTCAAGTGAGATATGTCTCTGTTGCCTTGTCTTGCCGCTTGGGGCTGGTATATCCATCCGGTCACGGGGCTATAGTGCACGATGCACCTTTAGCGCCAGACTTCAGAAAAGTGAATGTGGATGATGTGCATGCTAATTTCGAGGTCGTCCCACTACCGAAGCTCCTTAACGACGAGCTCGTGACTCTAGGGCAAGCCATTGGAACCTTCATCCAGTGGCCCAAAAGCGACATCTACCTGAAAACTTCTTCACTGGTGGCAGGTCCACAAGGGCAATCCGAACCAGAGCTACTTGCACTGGTGTCATCTCCACAAGGCTTATATCCACCACCGCTACCTACATCGATGATGAGTCCACGGAGCTATTCCCAATGCAACAACTTCCACCGATGCTACCTTACGATCGACCTACACCGAGGCGGCAAGGATAGCCGAGGCAGCAAAGGCAAAGCAAAGAAGACCGATGATGATATCCCGTACCTGCCATTGGCCCGTAAATTTGTGCTTAGCGAGCCGCTGGTCGACCCGGTAAAGCACCTCCCAACCCTAGCAGTTAGTTGCAAGCAATTACACACTTGGTATATGAAACAATCCAATAAGCTAGAGGGACAATGACGCTTAGGTATCACTGTCAAATTCGGGTCAGATCATTTACAACACAATATTCAAGATTGTGTCTTCGCGGTGACTTTTGAGGATTTATTTGATCTTTACACGCTCAACGCTCTCGACGCCTCACTCATTCGATGTAGGACACTATAAGTGTGTACAATTACCGTCTCCATTCATGTCATATCGATAAATATCATATATAATTTGTTGCTTTCGTGTGTATATATATAGATACATGGTGACTAAAGCTAGATCATCCAAATCATCGGTTGATTTCTTGGACCCACACTTGGTCGCCATGCATACCATCAACGAGGATGCTGGCTTTATCGAGAGGTACATTGCAGCAGCACTGGTGGCTTACCATGATAAGGAATATATACTTATGCCCTACAATCAGGATTTTCATTAGATTTTAATAGTAATTGTACCAAAATAGAACAAAGCAATATACCTTGATTCCCTAAGTAAGAATAAAACCGACTACGATTGTCGTGAAGTATCGATAAGTAAGTACATTTTCTCCATACATACCTATATTGTACTCTTTTTTTCCTTCCGAATGACTAAGGTCAACTTTTTTGAATCACGTAGGGCGTTCGCGATGTACGTTGCAATGGATATATCACAGACGATTTTTAATTACAAACCGTCTATGATATAGATATATCACAGACGGTTTTTAGTTACAAAATGTTTGTGATTATAGCTATCACAGACGATTTTTAGTTACAAACCATCTGTAATATTTATACCACAGACGGTTTAAAAACCGTCTGTGATAACCTTCGATTATCTCTGATCCATAAATTCAGACGGTTCAGAAAACCGTCTGTGATGACGTTTTTGAACCGTCTATGATACGGTTTTCTGTAATAGTGTCTCTCTCTTCACTTCCCCTCTTATTCTCTCCCTCTCCTGAACTCATCTACTTCTCATCCTCTCGCGAGCTTCTCTTCCTCCTCACTTCCCCTCTCCTCTCCCTCTTTTTCTCTCCTCTTGTTCTCTTTCGAGAGAAATGGTGAGAGACCGTGAGAGGGTTGGGTCAAAGTGAAATGGACGAGCTAGCAGTAAGTAGTCACTCCATCGTTGAGCAACTAGTAATAATCGCCCGACAGTTAGACGACTAGAGGTTAGGTTGCTCAACAGTTGAGCGGTCGAGCGACTTGGCCGTATGTCGCCCAACCGTTGGGCGATAAGCCCAAGTCGCTCAACGGTGGAGCGACGGATGGATATTACTGTAAAAATAAAAAAAACATAGATATACTACTGTAATTTAGGATAAAAAATATATGATTTCAAAGAAAATTCAGCACAGGAGTGACGAGTGTCGGGATAGCAAGGCCAGCACATTTTGGTGTGTCGGTCATTGCTACTGCGTCAGGAAAAACCACTGGCACGGTAGCACCCCATGTAGAGCGCAGGAGCTTTTCAAAAATTTCTACAAAAAATCACCTGCAAAATTCTCACATTTCAAAAGCTCTAAAAATTAGTTTGAATTGTTAGAATGCCACCGTAAATCGTGAACCAGCGCGTTAGTAGAATGCTAATGCGATATAAAATGCATAGGTTTTTTTTTTCTCAATTCATCACTAAGATGAATTTGGTTGACTATTTCCAAATGGAATGCATTATGTGGATCAAAGTAACCTCAAGATAACAATGTGTATGATGATAACTTTTCTACGGTCCATCACGACTATCAAGTATTACCACGTGTAACAAACTATTAATGATCCCCATTTCAAAAACAAACTATTAATGATGCAATATATAATCTAGATCATTTATATCTTGTAGGCCTTGAGTGAATTAAATCGACACGATACTTCTCTCCACTGTAGAAAGGCTCCTTTCTAAACCTAGCAATTTGAAGGGCATCCAACAATTTTGTAGTTTCAAAAACGGGTGGGTCTGCATCTTTTATAGAACTGTGTTTATTTGCTGTTGCACTGATGCTGTAGGTGTTAGTGATATGCCCTAGAGGTAACATGGAGATGTTGTATATATCACATACTATGTTTATGATAAATTACTTTGTTCCTTGGAATAGACATCATCATTATTGATCCACTACTATCTCGACGCGCGTGATTGGATCGGTTTCCAATTCATCTTCCGCTGTGCTGCGCGTCTAAGTGGTAACGATCCATGATCCTTCCTTAGCATGATGTTCTTGGGTGCGCGGTAGAAAAGTTTTGTTTTCTGCTTCCGTAGCCTACGCGTATTCCTAGGGTACAATCAAGCGTGACCGTACCAACCTCCAATGGACTCCCTGTATATGTGTGGCATTATGTGTTGGTCAGTTGGTACAACTTAATTACTCCTTCGATAGAGACTTTAGTTTTTAATTTTTTTAGCTTTTAATTTATTTAAGTTAGAAGCCATATAAAATATATCAGCTTTTAATTTTAGCTTATTTGATCTCTTTTTAATTTTTTTCACTTTTTTCGTATCTCTTTGTATTATCTATGATGATATGATGATTTTTATTTTTTTTCTTAATTTTTTTATTTTTTGAAAAAACTAATAACTACTGTAATATAATTTTAATAAAAAATTAGAAGTCAAAGCCCATTGAAGTGCCGCCATAGACTCTTTAAAAAATCCAAAAAGAGATTCGCAACAGGTTTGCTGCGAGAATTACATCAAAAAGTACATATGGAATACCAAAACTAAAACCAACCAAATCCTATAAAGCATGCTAGGATGGATGAAACCCGGTAAATACACGTAGTATATATCACGTGACAACGTTACCGTGCATCCTGAGCGGAATTTTCCTACACTAGTTCGAACTACACGCTTCGCATTTCCTCAACCATAAGCTACAGGTTCGCTCGTCAATCAGCACTAGCTTGCGAGATACTTGAGCTCAGTTAATTTAGACTTTATTCTAGTTTTAAACGAGCTGAGCTTGAGTTTGATTTTAAACTCACGAGTTTCAACGAGCTAAGCTCGAGTAACTCATCAGAGTTCGATTTAAGCTTAAATATTACTATATGTTAATTCTTATCAAGCTTATTCTATTTGAGTTCGAGTTTAAGTTTTTCTTATTATTAAAAATTAATATATATATTAAATTATTGATTATTATCGAGTTTACTTAAATCTAGATCCAAACTCAAACCTTAACTCAGACTCATTTGAACCTAGCTCAAGCTTGAGACACAAGGCTTCTTCAAGCTCTGCTTATTTTCAGCCCTAATCAGCACAAACACGACTCTTCTCAGTGCTGCAATTCTTGGCTGTTGCAGTCTGCATAGTTGCGTTGCATGTTGTAGTCCCTTGCCGTTGCTGGACCCCGGCCTACTCATGGCCTTCGAGCCATCGGTATGCAAACATGCCTAGAAATATGACTAACCAGATATAAAATTTGTTTTTTTTATATAACAGAAGAGATATTTTTAAACCTTTTGATGTGATCGGATAAAAAAAAATATAACCATATCACAAGTGAATGAAGAGTCCATCATATAAAGTTATACATCACTAGACTAGAAGAAGATTGAACAGTCTATGAATGATACGTTTCTCACCTAAAATTTGATTAGATATCGTGAGGCAAAAAAAGAATACATAAACAGATAATCAGTCATGCTAGATACGAACCGATTGTATGAATATACTGATTGATTGTGAGCTGATTGGATATATCATATGTATCTCTCCACTCCCTCGAGTACATCTTGCGCAATGGCCACACGGCAGAGCAGCGAACTCATGGCCCAAACTTGTGCCAGCCATCCCAAGGTCCTCGTGCAGCGCTACCCACCATACTCTCAGCAAAAACCACCCAATGACCTCACTTCAGCAAGTTTGATGACTGAAATACATAGTTTCTGTTTGGTGACCTGTACCGATTAGAACAAGTTTGACGACCAACTGTGCAATTTATTCTTCTAACTTACACCGCTTTCTCCATTTTATGCACGCCACTGCAACTCCACTGGAAATATTTTACTAGCAAGTAGATGTAGTTGCTTTGTCCTTTTTTGCCCCATAAGACACCCTCACATCGAACTGAGCAAACTCAGAGAGAGGGTGTGTAATATCCTGAAGATACACTCTTGAGAACCAAGAACCTGTACATAATTAGCGAAATTATGAATGTGAAAATAGGGTGTTTGGAATTTTTATATAGGAGTCGATTTCATGTACAAGTCGTATGGGAGTTAGAAATTGACTCGATCTTTTGTCGTGATAAAAGGGTTCACAGGAGAGAGATAAGCCCAAAACCAAGAGTGGTCCCTCCTCACCCCCCTGTCCCCCTCCTCTCCCCCCGCTGCCACCCCTCCTCGCCCCCCGTCCCCCTCCTCCCTCCCCCTCCCGCGCCACTCCTCCTCGCCCCCCACCGCCGCCCCTCCTCGCCCCCCTGTCCCCCTCCTCCTCCAACACCCCTCCTCACCACCGCCCCTCCTTGCCCCCGCCGCCGCCTCCTCGCCCCCTCCCCGCCAGCACCCCTCCTCTTTCCCGCCGCCCTTAATACACACACACACACACCCTCCCCCGGCCGTCGCCGCCTCCTCTTTCCACCGACGCTCCTTAATATATATATATATATATATATATATATATATATATATATATATATATATATAACCAATATGATTAAAATAGTCATTTATCCACTGGTAACTGATATATTTAACCAACCATTTACCTACTGGTAACTGTCTGTCATCAAAACCCAATAAAGCTTCAAATTCAAATGTTTGAATCTCATTCAAATTGAGAGAGAGAGTGATGCATGGTTCAGCAAAAATAATGGTGAACTTGGTCTGTCAAGTGGCGTGCCACACCACGGTCAAGCGTCACAAGTCACGCGGTTTTCACGCAAAAATACGCTAATACGCGTGCGCGTGTGTGTGATTAGCCAAAACTATCCTCATACCATCCACTTCTATAATTCAATGAGTGGTATGGACTCTACCTTATAAATTGGTCTCCCATATCTTGTCTTAGCAATATGGTACTAAACCTTACATGCTTTGAAATTAAGAAATTATGCCTCATTTATGGGCCTATTCTAATAGTACATACGTTTGGAATTACACTATAGTTCTGTTCAATAAACAGTGAGTGCATACAAAACTGATCATGGTGCAAATAAAATTAGCCTAATTGAAACTTGATTTCTCCTCAGCCAAACAAAAACTCCTTTGTTCCTTACTTCCTTCTCATCTCGGATTGGTAGGTCCACATGATAAAACCTACTTGTGTAATCTCCTTTCCACCCACTAACCACTCAGATCAAGAAGTTTGAATACAATATCCACGAAGATGATTGAACACACCAAAAGTTTACTGATCATGGTGATTATAAGGATATACAATGGATATATGGATGTTATACGTTACAACTTACAAGTAGCCACAGGAAAAACATTCACAAAGGCTTCACAAAAATAGTTGGCAGATTACATACAAACAAAACTTTTGGGAACGACTTATAATCATATGAATATGTGAGAACAACTAATATGACTTATGAAAAAATGAATATGTGAGAGCAAAATCTTTGCCTGAACTAGATAATTACTCCTATTCCTTCCCAAACGATGTATATATACATTAGCAGATAGCAGGCATGCAACAACTACTACTTGACTATTGTCCAGCTCCAAAATAAAATGCTAGCATTTTCTACATGCTGAATTAGTCTAATTTACTTGCTTTAATTTAACCAGCTCTTTCACTCTCTGCTTTCATTTCTTGTTGCATCTGCAACAAATTTTGTTAAGTATACCTGGACAGGCATTATTTCTTACTGGTGCTTTACTCTCCAATTTATCCTTCTATTAATCCTTCACCTATAATTACTACCCGAGGCACTGAAGCATGCAGCATAAGCATCAGTTTCCAGAGATCATTATTCCTTTACTTGTATTTTCTATGTATGGTCAGAAATCACTAATACGTACAACAAATTTGGTCGAGAACACTTACCACCTACTAATATGTCAAGGGAATTAACCATCAAAATCATATGGCACAGGGCGGGAGCACGGGCCACAGCCTGAGGGAGGGCGGGGAGCACGTCGCCGGGGGGAGGACAGGGCAGCGGGGCGCGGCGGCGTGGTGGGTGGGGCAGGTGGGGAGAGCGTTGCAGTGTTTGGGGCAGGTAGGAAGAGCGGCGTGGTGGGCGGGCGGGAGACGAAGGGGATCGGGGCGTGAGTAGGGCTGTAAGCGAGCGAGTTCGGCGAGCTTGACCTGACTAGGCTCAAGCTCGGTAGAAACGAGCGAGCTCGAGCGAGCTTGACAATTTCAAGCTCGTTCGAGCTCGGCTCGCCAAAGCTCGGTACTTGTTAGGTTGGTCGGGTCGAGAGAGCGCCGCGCCTCCGTGCCGGCCGCCCGATGCGCCGTGGAAGTGGAGGAGGACAGGCGGCGTGCGGGACGGCAGGCGGCTAGCTCC
Organism: Melocanna baccifera; assembly: GCA_036346265.1. Taxonomy (NCBI): domain Eukaryota; kingdom Viridiplantae; phylum Streptophyta; class Magnoliopsida; order Poales; family Poaceae; genus Melocanna; species Melocanna baccifera. Next base: position 56,337 of record JAYEVJ010000119.1, on the reverse strand, counting down.
GGAGGTAGAGCGGGCGTCGGCGCGCGGTCGGTGATGATGTCGTGGGCGGTCACGCCGGCGCGAGCTCGGCGTGGGGCGCCGGATGGGGAGGAGGCGGCGCGGGAGGCGGGAGGAGGGGCGCCGGGTGGGGCGAGGTGGGGCGCCGGATGGGGAGGCGGCGGGGGGGACGAGGTGGGAGAGGAGGCGGCGGCGGGGCGAGAGGGGGCCGGGCCGCGGGCTGGGGGAGAGGAGGGGGACGGGGAGAGGAGGGATGGGGTGGGGGCCCGGGAGGCGGGGCGGGCGCGAGAGGAGAGCGAAGGGGCGCGAGGAGGCCCCAGAGAGAATGGGCGGGGGCACGAGGAGAGGAGGAGGGCGGGCGGGGGTGGGGCGGCGGGGCGGGCGCGGATTCGGGCCGGGGTGGGCGGGATGGATATGGGTTTTGGGGTAAAATATCACAAGCTCGCGAATAGCTCGCGAGTTTAATATCAGGCTTGAGTTCGGCTTGTTTGGAGCTCGAGCCGAACTCGAATCGAGTCTAAAGCGAATCAAGCTTGAGTAGTTCGCGAGCCTCGAGCTTTTTTAACCCTAGGCGTGAGTGGAGATTTGGAGAGGAGCGCAGTCTGAATCATCGATCGGGATAGCGGACGGGACATGGGATGTTAGGGTTCGTATGTTAGTGGATGCGCTTCTAGGGGTATGTGGTGGAGAGACTGGAATGTGGGCTTGACACGGGCTCATGAACAGCTCAAGTTCGATTCAATTTTTTTTTCTTAGACAAACTAACAAGTCTAAACTGAGCCGACTCAAGCTTATTACAAGGAAAACTATCTTATATTAGCGGCGTTTGTTTTAGCGATGGCTTCTGATTTTTAGTTGAAATTTTACTGTAGCTGATTTGGCTTTTTAGGCATAATTAAATTTAAAAAATATAAAAATAGAAAAAATATGTTAACCCATCACGGACAATACAAAGAAACACAGGAAAAAAGAAAAATGCAAAAAAAACCCAAAAAAATCTAAAAAATTCAGAAAAAGATGTATTGCTAAATAGTAAAAAAAACTGAAATTAGAAGTTAAAATTGAAAAAAAACTAAAACGAACGGGGCCGTGTAGCCGTGCCTGCCCGCAAGCCAATCACCAACCCCGCGCCAAAAACACGCCTGTGGAAGGCAGCGACGGCCGCACATCGCGCACGTAGTTGGCGCGTGCCCGAGGCCAGTAAAGCTCCGACACTTGCCCGCGCGTGAGAGCGCCTCCGTTCGTCGCTGGCGCATGCGTGCATTGGGTTAGTTGCACGTGTCGGCAGTGATTCCGCGTCGGTGCGCCGCGTGTCGACGAGAGGAAGATTCAAACGACTTGCAGCGTGGCCGCAGGAAAAAAAAGAGATTAGTAGAGGAAGAGAAGGAAGACATGAGAGAGATCGTGCTGCAGACATTATTCACGTGAGTAATGACCTAGTTTTTCTTCACTGTTTTCGTAATTCTTTTAGAGATTAGAGAGAGCAAAGTAGCAAGATTTCGTTAGGAGTTCAATTAGTAGATTAATTTATTGCTATAATATTCATGGTTTTAGATACTGTATAGATATAATTTGGGAATTTCGTCTACTAGAAAATTATAGAGAATTTTAATAGTTTTTTGTAAAATTTTATTCAAGTCGATAGGATGAATAGATTTCGAGTTATACATACTACTACAAAAGAGCATATACTTGACAACTACATCACAGATGGTTTATAGGGAACCGTCTATGATGTAACTATTACAGACCGCTCATATGAATAACCATCTATAATATTTTCACAGACGATTATTCACACGAACCGTCTGTGTTAATATAAGCTATCACACACGGTTCCTATTAATAACAAATGCAGTGATAATTTATAGACGATTATTTGTATAAAGCGCTCGTGATAATGACGTACATTGCAGATGGTTTGTATAAATAACTGTCTATGATAGTTCATAGATGGTTATTAATACAAACCATCTATGATAGTTTTATATCACAGATGGTTTGTGATTAGAACCATCTGAGATATGTTCAGCGTGGTCTCGATAGATCTGTTTTCATTACGCTGCATTGAAAGAGGTGACCAGCTTTGAGGAGTTTGGTGAAAACATATCGCTTATAGATCGATTTGTTTTGGGTGATTAGAGGTTAGTATTTGCTTCTAATAACTTATATACCTTGTAATGAGAGAGATGATAGTTAGGTTTTAGATCTAGTTACATACCTAGGTTTAGAGAGATATGGTAGTTTGCCCCAATTTAAGAATGGATTAGTATTCTAGTTTAATTCAATATATTCTTGCTTGATATATATATTGCTTCATGAATCGTGGCTAGCTACTTAATTTAGATATGGACAATTTATTATAAGGTGAATGGCAATTATGTGTGTAATTAGCTAGACTGGTTAGCTATAGTAGCATTAATAATACAATTTGACACTAATTAATTTATTACATGTGTAGCGTAGATAGACCAAAATTGGATGTACATTGAGAACTATGTGAGTGAGGAGTACATTACTAGCGTGTCTGTTTTTAGAAGAGCGGCCGAGTAGGATATGTTGAAGAAGGGATAGAATATATGTATTATTCATGTATTGATTGCGATAATATAAAGATATTTACCAACTCAGCGCAGATCGAAACTTACTTGATTCGAAAGGGTTTCAAAAAGAGGTATACATGTTGGACCAGTCATGGTGAAGAAAAGATTATACAGGAAGGTAGTTATAATATCATTGAGAGAGACAACGATATGCCGATTGTGGACTGTACTTTCGATAAGGATAGGTCGTAGGATGACAATGCGGATCGATGCTACGCGATGCAAAAGATAACTATAGTGAGAGAGTTTGGTAAATTTGAGGGCTTGATGGAGGACTCGGAGAAACCTTTATTCTCGGGTTGCAAGCTGCAATACATAAAGTTGTCATTCATTCTTAAACTGCTGAAATTGAAGGCAAGTAATAGATGGTCCGACAAAAGTTTTATGGCATTGTTAGGTCAACTAGCGAACATCCTTCCAGAAGGAAATGTGTTACCAAGAACCACCTACCAAGCCAAGAAGGTTCTTTGTCTATTGGGAATAGAAGTAGAAAGAATATATATATATCCGAATGATTGTATCCTCTACTGTAAAGAGTATGCAAGGTTACATGTTTGTCCAGTATGCAAAGTATCCTGATACAAGTGTAAAAATGACTCCGATGATGGGAAGGACATCGAGATGAAGTAAGAACCTCCTGCTAAGATGTTGTAGTATCTACCTATAATTTCTTGTTTGAAGCGTTTATTTGCAAACCGAAAGGATGCAAGATTGTTGCATTGGCACTCAGAGCAGCGTAAGAAAGATAGAATGATAAGACATGCTGTTGATTCTGCCCAGTGGAGGAACATCGATGGGATATTTGTAGACTTCGGTGCGGAATCAAGGAATATAAGGTTTGGATTGAGTACAGATGGAATGAATCATTTTGGTAACATAAGCAACTGACATAGCACCTGACCCGTGACTGTATGTATGTACAACCTTTCTCCTTGGCTGTGTGTGAAGTAAAAGTACATTTTGAGTCACTACTTATCCAAAGGCCGAAGTAACCTAGAAACGATATTGATATGTACCTAGCACTATTAGTGGAAGATATTGCGATACTATAGAATGAAGGGTTACAGGTATAGGATGCGGACAAACGAGAGAACTTCACTCTATGTGCCATATTGTTTTGCACTATCAATGATTTTTTACCCTTGGTAACCTGTCAGGGTTGAGTACAAAAGGATGCAAAGCATGTCTTCACTGCTTAGATTATATCGAGAGTATGTGGTTGAACAACTCGTGTAAAACTATGTACATGCGTCACCGTATGTTCCTTCCAAGGTATCATCCATATCGCAAGATAAAAAATAATTTAATGGAAAAAAGAGGATGACTCAGCACCAAGGCCTTTTAGCGGAAAAGAGGTCTATGCTATGGTCAACGATATCGATGTTGTGTTTGGAAAGGGATATAAATTGATGACCTCTCAGAAGAACATGTAGAAGAAGAGACTAATATTTTAGGACTTGCCTTATTCGGAGCACTTAGAAGTTCGTAATTACATCAATATCATGCACGTAGAGAAGAATGTATATAATAACTTGATTGGTTTCTTACTGAACATTTGTGACATACAAAGGATGGTGTCAACGCACGTTGTGACTTGGTCGCTCTAAACATCAGGACCGAGTTAACATCGATAAAGACCAGACATACCTTTCCCCCAACTTGCTACACTCTATCTAAGTTCGAGAGAACTGAACTATGCTAGTGCTTGCATGGTGTGAAAATTCCGTCTGACCACTCCGCTAGTATGAAGAAACTAGTTTCCATAGATAATTTGAAATTAATTGGCATGAAGTCTCATGACTGTCATGTGCTAATGATACAAATGCTTCTTGTTGCAATTAGAAGTATTTTACCGAACAAGGTTCGAGTGACAATCATGAGGCTATGTTTTTCTTTAACGCAGTTGCTCAGAAGGTCATCAATCCTAATAGACTAGATGCTTTGCAGACTGAGGTGATGATGACTCTATGTCATCTCGAGATGTATTTTTCTCCATCATTTTTTGATATTATAGTTTATCTCATTGTCTGTCTTGTGAAAGAGATAAAGATATGCGGTCCTGTGTTTCTACATCATATGTACTCATTTAAGAGGTACCTGGGAATTCTCAAGTCTTATATATGCAATAGATCTCGTTCGAAGGGTAGCATCATCAAAGGTGAAAACATCTAGGCCCCAAAAATGATTTTGGTAATTAATGACACAATATGAATATGGGACTAATATGGTTGTCAAGTGATTTAATAGGTATAATCCTCAATATGGTTTATGATGACAAATAATTGCATGCTAAGGTTCAACAAAAAGTCAAGATGGTGCAAGACAAAGGTACAAGTAGTCTAGAATGTTTTTTTGATTTTTACCAGTCTTACAAGAAATGTTGGAAGACCGAATTATAGGTTAAATGCTATACTATTAAGAGGGATCATAGAAAGTAGCTTGAAAGCACATTTTTTGTCATTGGAATCAATCTAGAGTCATGCATGCATTTGAATTTGAAATCCAAAGCAATTGGTGCTCTGTCGGAAAAATCGATGAGTACCGCCATGTAAAATGCGAAACTATCGGACCTAGGTAGTTCTGGCCTCCTAGAGCGGTACGTTTTTTCCAGAGAGCATCCTCATCAAAACTTAACCATTCGGGTATCGGTAGTTTCAATTTTTACACAGCGGAACTACCAGAAGTTCCGGGACTTACACAGCGGAACTACCGGAATGAGGTAGTACCGCACTACGGGCGGTACGCGTTTTCGAGAGCACCCACTTTAGAACTGGCCATATTGGAATCATAGTTCCGATTTTTACACGATGGAGTAACCGGACAGAGGTAGGTCTGAATTTTTCGTGCGGTATGGTTTTTTTACAGAGAGCACCATTTTTGGGTCTCGAAGAAAACGGTAGTGCCGCACCAGAAATCGGAACTATCGGACTACGGTAGTACCGTGATTACAACAGCGATAGTTCTGCGTCAAATTAAAATGGCTAGTTCTGACACTCTTAATATATTCGTTACTGTTGCTACAGTACAATGCGGTAGTTCCACAATTTGTACAGCGGTACTACCACTTTTCCTAATTTTTCAGGATAATTTATTGCAATGGCTATATTTATGTGTTTTTGGTATAAATACCTCCCTACCAGCTCCTGTACGGCCACAGTAACTCCATTACAATATACTGGAGCCTAGAGCATTCACTTCACAACTCATTTGCATTCACTCCTTTCATTTGATGTTGTTGAGCCATTTCAAGTGTATAAATTCATTAGATTGATTCTTGGCACTTGATAGCCATCAAGCGAAGTGTGATCTTTTACTCTTAGTGCTAGCTGGCACTTAGACGACCTGGTGATTGATAGCAAGGTGATCTCTTTAAGAAGCTTGTGAAGAGGCCCGAGCAAATTGTGAGTGGTTTGGTGCTCATTATCTCCAGATAGGAGTAAGAGCAACCAATAGTGGATTAAGGACCTGAGGCTTAATTCGTGGAGTCGGTCCAAGAGTGCTTGGGCTTTCCTCAACGTGGACTAGTGAAGACCGACAAGTCTTGATATATGAAAAAACTTCTTATGTCCGCTTGTGGTTATTTCTTGATCATCACTTTTGTATTTACATTCATAGCTTTGCAATTGTCAATATTGTCATATTCTCTTGTGTTAGAACTTTAATTGCAAACATTAGTTCTTGTGGTGCCTTAGGATTATTAAAATTGAGTAGGTTAAAATTAATTAGTATTCTTACCTAGTGATCACTTGTTATAATTTATTTTTAAAGGCGAGAAATTTTAGGACCTCCTATTCACTCCTCTAGTCGGTTATCCTTGATCCTACAAAGGTTATGCAACCGAAGAGGTCATTGAATTCTGCATCGATTATATGGCTCAGTTGAACCGATAGGTATACTTCTATCTCATCGGGAGGAGGCTAGAGGTGTCGGGACCATCAAAATAAAAGTAATAACTCCAGATCTAGATATGTATACTCAAGCCCATTTTACGGTCTTGCAACACATAACTAAAGTGTCCCCGTATATTGAAGAGCACAAGGACATGCTACGCAAAAAGAATCCAGGCTAGTCGGAGGTTTGGATCATGAGACAACAGAACCGTCGGTTCAACGAATGGTTAAAGGTGTGATTCACTGGGAGATCGTTAAGTGAAACACTGCAATAGTTAGCAAAAGGGCCAAAATTTACAATTGTGATATAGCAAGGATACGGCATTAATGGATACATACTTTATACAATAGATCAGGATAGAAAAAGCACAGTGTAGAACTCAGGTGTCCGCATAGATACATTTCATGCACACTTCAGCACCGTTGGCCCAAGCTCGTACTACGAGCTTGTAGAGGAGATTTTGGGATCTTGACTACGTAATTTTTAAGACCCTCTATTTCAATGTCGTTGGGTCCAACTCTTACAGGGTGTAAAGGTCGACAAAGTACGACATCACTACTATAGACCTCGAACATATAGGTTACAAAGATGAACCATTCGTACTCATGAGGCAAGTTATTCAAGTGTTTTATGTAACAGACCAAGCAAATAAGAAGAACCACGTAGTTCTTCATAAAAAAAGAAAGATTGTTGGAGTTGAGAATGTCATGGATGAGAAAGAGTATAATCAATTTAACGAGTTACCTCCATTCAGAGACGGCATCAGGCTCGACGAAGAACAAAACAATGAAGCAAGCTATATATGTGTCGATCATTGTGAAGGGTTTTATTTAAAAGGAAATAGCGAGGTCTAATCAATGATCCCACATGGCGTACACCTATTTAAAAATTATTGCAATGTAATTATAATTAAGAAACTTGACATATAATTATGGAACTATTCTATTATAATTGATTATGTAATTGAGAAATAATTATATTTATGATTATACTTCCTTTTTTCATAAAGCATGGCTAGCATTTCCTGTGAAAACATATCATAGGCGGTTTAGTGGAACAAATCATCTGTGATAATTCTATCACAGATAGTTCTATCATGGAACCATCTATGATATTTTTCATATCAAAGATGGTTCTAGCGTGGAACCATCCGTGATATGTGGCACATCACAGACGGTTCTATAATGGAACCGTCTCTGATATCATTATTACAGATGGTTCTATAATGAAACTGTCTATGATAGTGTTTCTATAAATAGGCCCTGCTAAGTTTTTCCCCCTCATTATGCACTCGCTCACTCCGTCTCCGCCGCCCCTACTAGGTTTTGCTAGATCTAGTACGCCTCCTCTCCCTTCGATGCCGTCTCTCCTCCTGACACCGCCTCTCCCTCTGACGCTCTCCTCCCGACGCCGCTTCTCCCTCCCGATGCCGCCTCTCCTCTCTAAGGTATGAATCCTAAATTCCACCTGTTTAGAGGTAGATCATGGTGAGTTTGGTCGATGAGAGATGTGGGGGCTCTGCACGCGAGGAGGGATATCTATGGTCTGTCACTGATTGAAAATTGCAAAGCGATATATGTGGGTTCGGACATTAGCTCGATGAAGATACTGGTCTAATATTGAAATTGGATATTCAAGCTTGAGCTCTACATTGTTACTATTACTGTCATTTGTCATTCTTGTGATCTGTCACTTTTGGAATAGTTGGCTAATTTATTTTGTGATCTTTAATATTTCATGATATATGCTTCACTTGTTAGTTAATTTGGTTTTCTATCAAACTTGTTGAATATGTGATTGTATTGTTGGGAGTGTATTAAGTCGAAATCGCCCTACGATCGATAGCTTTGCCTTATTCTTGTAGAAAGTTTAACCGATGAATTTAAGCTTGGTAGATAATTAATTTATTATTTAAGAGCTCAAGGTTTGAATCTCATTCGTTATATCCAATTAGTGAAGAGTATAGACCATAGTAGCAGGATAACCAAGATTAATTCTTGTGTAACCCTACATCTGAGAGCACTAAACTAAAATTTGACCTTTATACTAATTTTAGTTGATTCCCTATTTTTGAGAATGCTCTTTATGCTCATTTCAGTAATCATCATGCTTCCTACTTTATATTTATGCTTTTAATGATATGGTATAATTACAATTTATATGCAAATTTTGTCATTTATATACTACTGAAAATATGCTTTAATCATATTTAATTATATTGGAATTAAATCTAAATATATGTTTATGCCTATACTAGAATTAGTTTTTTCTTGTAAGAGAGATGCCATCTGCATAGTCATCGTTATCGCCAATGATGTCGCCGAATAGGTCTGACACTTTGAAGACCATGGTAATTAAGCGTGGTAGAGGAATATCAAAAAGACCAGAGAGCTGAATGACCATCACATTCGTCTCTCTGGATGGGGTCCCTCTACAACCGAAGAAAGCAGCAGCAGCATTCCAAACTACCTATGGGATAACTGGAAGGCAATGAGTCTTTGTCACTGTAGTAAGATGGAAAGATTTGACAAAGGTTCTAAAAAAATCAGCTGTGGGTGGAAATAACAGAGTTGTTCGAGATCCCAGCAGAAGTCCAGAGACTTGTGCAATGGCAGGCACTCCTCAGAATGGGAAAAGCATGAAAAAAACTTCAAGAGTATGCTTGTCATGTAGTACGTGGTCAAGGATCGCACGCCCCTTCATGAGGTATCCTTTCGTGTTGTTAGAAACATGGGAGGCCTTTGTGCAAATGAAAACGACAACTGAATTTCAACAACAAAGTGCAATGCACAAGGCTCCCTAAGCACAAAACGCTCATCCTCACAGACTCGACTCCGTGGGATACACGGGTAAAATTCCGCAATGAAGGATGCAAGACGAGGTCGCAATCCGATCGAAGGCCTCCTCGCAAATGAGCATACCCGAAACTAGTTAAGAGCAAGGTCATCAGCCATGTCTTCGGGTGTCTCCTTTTTCAAAAACTCCACAGACAGGAAAGTTTCCAACGGCTGGTAAGATATGTTAAACTACCTAGTTAATACCTCTTGAACTTCATGGGGTCTAAAATAACATGATTGCCTCTTGCAACAAGCATTGACTACCGAATATTTCAAAGGCTCATTTGAAGAAGACAGGGGGATATACTATCACAGGCCCTGGAAAACAAGAAGCACCCAGGTCGCACACGAAACCTAGGAGTTTACATACCTTGGAGGCACAGATTCCCAAACAACTCCGAGGCATATAGAAGTAAGAAGAGATCCAAGACCTATCGTGATGAATAAATAAAATAGGAGCTTAGTGCACAACTTGAGGAACAGCTATCGCCTCATTTCGAGAGAAGATAACGCCTCACTTGAGGAGAGATAGATTCAATGAGGAAGAACTGACACAAGTGCACAACCAATCGCAACTCTCCTCGTTATGTGGTAGTCACCCCCTCAATGTCGAGTAGCTATCGTCCATGCCAATTTTGAACATAGCGATGCTCACTTACCTATCGATTTTATGCGGTAAAAACCACTATAGAATGCTACATAGATAGACCTAGTGGACACCTTAGCTCATCGTGTATCATTATGTAGGAGCCCGTTGTGCATCATCGAGTTAGGCTTGTTCGCTTCATTTCCATTGACGCTTGGCGAGGATGACGTATCCATGGCTGTCGAGAACGTTGGTGCACAATGCTTAACTAGAGACCAGTTTCGTGAAGGTCCAGGTGGACATGATTAATAATGTTTTTAGGACCGTCTCTCTTGAGAAACCCCCAAGCGAAGAGATTATGACATTAGAGGATGCCTCTATACATTCATCCAGTGGCCTAAGAGGGACATCGCCCTAGACCTATCCGTGCCGCGATCTCCACATCCAGTGGCCCAAGAGGGACATCACCCTAGACCTATCACGTTGGCTCCCGTGAATCCACCTCAAGCTCTGCTTCAGAAACCCGTCGTATCGGCTCCCGTGGAGACGTCGTCAAAAATGTATCACAAGCGAGGTGCTAAGGTTAAACCGAAGAAGATTAAGATGCCTCTCAGGCAATAGAAGTTCATTCTCGAAGTGTTGTTGGTCCCCGAGTCACAATTACCCAGCCTTGGACTGGTTTGCAGGACTTTGCATACCTGGTATATGCAAAGGTCCAACATGAAGCCAAACCGGCAAAGTGGATTCACTGTGAGATACACAGAGGCGCATTTCCTCAATGACTCAGGCTACTTTGTGGTGACTTTCAAAGACTTATTCTTACTATTCAACCTTGACGAACTTGATGCCTCACTTCTACAATGATGGACACTATAAGTGTACTATACAATTATGTTCTACATTCATGTAATACCGATAAATATCATAACTCATTACTTATATATAGATCCATGATCTAATATGTCCGACGACAACGAGAACCGGTGGGTTTCCTCGACCACACTTCATCTTTGAGCAATCCATCAATGCTAATGCATCCTTCGTCCAAGATTATATAACGAGAGGATTGCTTGCTCACAGTGACAAGGAGTATGTTGTGGCTACAGACCAAACAGAGAGAGAGGGGTATGATAGTGGAGAGTTAGGTGAGCAAATGACCTCTTCTGTCTTTCCCAAGGACTAGTCACGATACATAAGCACTCCTGTGGTGACGGCGACATTACCGTCGTAACCTTACCGGAGCCCCTTACGAGGACAAGCTACGTCATTTACATGATTTACAACCTTCTCGATGAGGCTAGCTGGGTTTAGGTGGGGGCCACCCCTACAACAGGAGCCTCTCATGGTGAAGGGCTTCACAGGCCGACGCCATGTTGCCGAGTCCTTTGGCCCCCTCCATCCCTGCGGCCTGTGACGTTGTGTGATTGCGGGCGAGGCGGAGTCAGAGCCGAGGGCTTGCAACGGAGCCGTTGTCGATGTCTTGCGGTGGGCGATCGCAGCAGGGTCGCGTCTGCGCTGCAAAGGTGAGGGCTGCGACGGGTGTACTGCGGAGGCGAAGACCGCGCCCGAGCAGCCGCGTTGGTCCAACTCCCGTTGGTAGGACACGTGTGGTCGGTCGCGACGGTTGGGCTTCCACCGGCTGCGCTTCCGAGCGCGGCTATATATGCGATCGTGGCGGTGTGACGGAGGACTGGTGGGACGGCCTGTCTCAAGAAGATACCTCTTCCTCTCACAAGCATGCAACAGGGTTGGCGTCGGCCAAGGTGTTCGCGTGCATGCTTGTGGAAGGAAGAAGGTACGTTCTTGAGTTGGCAGGAGGGCTCGCGCCCCACGCTGACGAGGAAGTACTGGGCGTTGCGTCTGGGGCGTCCGCCGGCGGTGGTCAGGATGCTTGTGCGCGGCCAGGCGACCGCGAGCGCACGCGCCTTGCTGGCGACTGGCCTCGCGCCGGTTGGTGCGGACTCCCGCCGAGTGACCTGCTGCGTCGGTGCTCTTTGCAACCTAGCGTCCATGGAAAGGCATGGGGCACATTAGAGTAGTAAAATGGTTGTAGTAAGAGCGAAGAGGTATAATGTGTGGCAAGTGCCGGGGTTATCCCAAGCCACTGGAGTAGAGGGGGCGCCCTTGTGGCGCGGCTTGCGGACGCGTGGCTGCATGTGGAAGTGCCTGGACCGAGGGCGGACTCCGGGTTGCGTCGCGGGGGCGAAGATCGTGGCGAGGGCGGAGTCGAAGTCATTCTGCTGAGAAGAAGGCTTCGCGAAAGGCGGGTTTGCAGGCCCCTGGTGGTGTCGCATGTGGCCTGCGAGGGTGGAGACCCCGCCGTCACGGCCATGTGCGCACGTGCAGTCCCCGCGAGGATGCTGCACGCGTGTGAGTGGCCGTGCCACATCAGCTTCCTGCGGGTGCGCCTCTCCGCAAGTAGGTGGCGCTTGGACTTCCGCCGATTGCGCTTCTTGACGCTTGGGCGATGCTTCGACTTCTGTCGATTGCGCTTTTTGACGCGTGGGCGATGCTTCGGCTTCCGCCGATTGCGCTTCTTGACGCGAAGGAGGTCTGCATAAATACATACCAGAGGGCCGTAGGGTCGTCCGAGCTGGCTGAGATGATCTTTGATCTCAAAAATGTGCCTTCTTCTATTCATGAACACGCAGTGAAATGTTGCCGTGTTGATGAACAGATGGAGACCTATTTTGGCGGAATATTGCGGCGATCACCGCCGCCGCGCGCACGCAGGAAGGAGGCTGCTGCGTTGCAAGCGATTGGCGGTGCTGCGCGGCGTGTCATGGGCACGCGCGCGCCGGCGCCCCGCATGGATCGCGCGAACTTCGCTTGAACGGGCGCTCGCGAAGGCCAGCGGTGCGTGTTGATGGCGAGCGCACCCGATATTGCATCGCGAAGCCGAGGGTGCCGCCGAAGGCAGAGGCAGGTTATCTTGCATAAATTCCCGAGCAGACACACGACGAGGCGCTATTGGCGCGCCGTGCTCTGCCGGGGCCCTTAGTGCGACCGCCGCTTGACCGGATGTGGTTTGCATGGGTAGGTGTGCTGGTATGGCGGCAATCGTGGGGATGTGGGCGGTTCGCCTCCCAGTAGTTATGTTCATCGATGGCGTGGGAGGCACAGGGGTATTAAGTACCCCTTGCATTCGGCCCCTTGCCTTTTCATCACCTTGTCTTCTGCTCCCGATCACACGTCCCAATCTTTTGGCCTCCTTGCTTCCTTCTGTGTCCCAGAGCTCCAGAAGAACGTTGGCCTACGACGGGGCACGCGCGCGGGCGGCTGACGACAGCGCCGTCCTCCGTCGGGCATCGGCGCTCGAGGTGAGGTACACCCTCGAGGGGCGCTGCTCCGCGACTGTGGATGAGTGGTGGACGGCGGTGAAGAGAGGTGGGGGGCCGCGCTCCCACATCTTGGGCTCAACGCTGGTGACAGAAGAGACAATCTGTGGCCTTCTTCGTGAGGAAGAAGCCCGGACCGCGGGATATCGACGCCCGTGGGCGACAAGACCGAACCGCACCCTGAAACATCGGAGGCGATCGTGTTCGTCGCCTATTTCGAGGCTGGGTTACGCATTCCGGCCGCCAGGCTTGTCGGGGACGTCTTGCGGGCTTTGGGCTTGGTAGCGCGGTAACGCCGAATGTGATAGCCCGGCTTGCCGCGTATAGTTGGGCTCACGCGCGCGAGGTGTGCTGGCCGACGCGTCCTTCGTTCGCATTCCTCCATGATGTCCGGTGCGTGGTGGAAGAGCGAGGGCGAGGCGCTGCCGCGCCGTGCGCGTCGATCTCGCACGCGCGCGCAATGCAGAAGATATTTCCAGAGTCGAGTGCCGAGACCGAATATGCAAATCGGTCTCTGTGTAAACTGCACTAGTCGAGATCACGCTAGTGCACACGATCAAACATAGATGTCATCACGAGTCATACACACGACAATAATAAAGAAAACTCGAATATCGATAAAATATCGAGGTGCGACCTTATGGCCAAGCTTACAATATCTCTAGCCGGAAGGGCTTAACAAAATAGCAGCGGAAATCCAAAATAAAGCGTAGCGACCAATCGACAAGCCACAGGCTATCGAGTGGAGAACGAAGCCTAATCCGTGAAGTCGTCGTAGAACTCTCATTCCGGAACCTCCTGGCGCGATGCTCCTCTCCTCAATCCCGAGCAACATAGGCGTAAAGCCGTGAGTACATTGGTACTCAGCAAGTCGTTTGTAACAATAAATGCAATATAATATGCAAGGCTTACCAAAGGAGGGCTGAAAGGTTAATTTGCATAAAGACATTTATTGATGAAATATATTAAATAACTTGAAAGCGAAAGTTAACTGAAAACAGTAACAATAGATAATCAAAGGAATAAACATGAACCACTTGTGAACACCAATTCACGAGTTAATCCAACAGTGAACTACCTGTCCACTCCCAAACATAAACCACCAAGTTATAAATGAAACACTAACCCTCGTGTGAAATCCCCAAGCACTGTCCATGACCGAGGACGCGGCTATTCGAATAGTTTTACACTCTGCAGAGGTTGCACAACTGTACCCACACGATGTGATTAGCCTAGGCCTAAGGAAATCACAACAAGGCCTTTACAATGCTCTATCTCAATACAATCCCGCCCGCTAGGGTTTCGTGATCACACCCCTTGCGCCACATGGAAATCGGCAACCATGTCCATCACAATGGCGAATCGAATTGAAATATTACAAATTAATCAGCGAGTCCATCCCATAATAGACATGTGGTTTGCACGATTAAGCTCGGATCAATGGCGCACAAAGTTAAGTCCTTAACATTACCCGCGAGACTACCACATCCCCAAAGTACAACCTGTACTTCCCCTTTATTGCACGATCACTGCTCGAGTGCAAAACCAATTTGTATAACCAAGCCAACGTCACACCAATGGCGTGGCACAAATTTTAATCCACGTGGCACCAACCACAGTTCCATATGTCATTAATTCAAATTAATAATTTAACATGTGCGATGAGATCAATCGTAAATATAAACCGGCTAAGCAATCTAATCGTACCATCCCGTGTGATAAATAAACTAGCATCACTAATAAATTTCCCAACCTATGGTGACAATGGCATCATGGTATTCCAAAGTATCAAGGAGGTATAAATTCAATTGGGACGATAACTACCTGTGCAAAGGTTTGAATAAAAATAGCAATGCAATGTAATTTAAAACAAAATAATTAAATAATAGATTACAAAATTTGGGTTCAACATGATCAAAGGACACGACTTGCCTTCGTTATGCTCAGCGGGGTACTCCTGGTCTTCTGGCGCGAAACCTGCTCCTCTGGAATCCGAATCTAACGAGAGAGAAAACGACCGAAAATAAAGAAACACATAAAATGATAAGCAAATGAACTCCAAAATTCACAAAACTAGAACCAACAGCTAGAGCTCGATTTTATATGAATTTAGAAAAAAGAACGGGGTCAATCGGAGCTAGGACGGAGGAGAATGGGCTCCCGGAAAATTAATTCTAAAATTAATTCGGGAAAATCGGAAAAGATTCTTGTCTGTGGACCCGGTCCACGAAATTCCGAGTCCACCGTGGACTCGGTCCACGAATGATGCACGGGAGAGAGGTGCGACACGGCGGGTCGGCGGCGTGGCGCGCGCATATCTTGCCACGTGTCACCCGGCCGACGTGGCGGTACGTGGTCGCCACGTGGCTCGAGGGACGGCTCGGGGCGGCGTGGCGCCGACGTGGCATGCCACGTGTCATGCCACGTGGACTAGGGCTGGCGTGGCACGCGCCGGTGCTGCCACGTGGCTAGGTTGAGCTGGCGGCTCGGCGCGGCGGCGACGGCGGATCCGACGGCGGGGGCGCACGCAGCGGCGATTCGAACCCTCGGCTCGATCGGCGGGCGGCGAGATTGCGCGGCGGCGCGCGCGGCGGACGCGCAGATCGGCGGCGCGTGGCGGCTCGCCGCGCGGCGTCGTGGCGCGAGGCGGGCGGATCGCGGCGAAGCGGCGACGCGTGGCCGGGCGCGAGGAGGATCGGCGGCGCGTGGCGAGTGCGCTGCCGATCGCGCGAGGCGAGGCGAGGCGAGGGCGGCGGCGGGCGACCGGGCGACGCGGCGAACGCAGCGGAGGGCTCACCGGCGGCGGCGCCGCGGCGGCGGTGCTCGGCGACCTCGGCGGCAGCGGAGATGCGGCGGCGGCGGCGCGAGCGCTCCGGCGGCGCGAGCGCGAGGCGGCGAGGCGTCGGCGAGGAGCTTCGGTGTCGGCACGAACCGAGGACGAACGGCGGGTTTTAACACGCGAACGGTTACGCGCGGCGATCGCGACGCGGACGGTTAGACGGCTAGGATGCGCCCGCGCGGCAAGATCGGACGGCGAGCGCGATTAGGGTTAGGGTTAGGGTTCGCGCGGTGCGGAGCGGGCGGCCGCGATGCGCGCGGCGCGCGACGGCGGCCGAGGGCGCGGGCGCGGCGCGACGGCGGCGTTGGTGGCCGCCGCTGCGCCAGCCAGCGATGCGCGACAGCGTGGCGCGAAGCGGGATCGAGCGGCGGGCGTCTTTGGTGCGCGGAAAAGGCATGCAGCGCGCGCGCGGATCGCGACGCGTGGAGAGAGAGGAGATCGGGCGCTGAGGGCGCCGGGAATTTATTTTCTTTTCTTTTCCAGAAATTCAAATAAACTTCTAAAAGCTCTAGAAAATAGCAAATAAATCCCAAAAATTCTCCAAAAATACCAGAAAATTCCTTGAGACCTGAGGAACACAAATAAAATATTTCCCACTTGTGTTAATGTTTATTTTAATCATATTAAATTATTTAAAACTTTAAAAATTCATTTGAAGCTTCAATTAATTTCAGAAAATTTCAGGAAATTTATTTTTAAAATCCAGGCTTTAAAAATCTCAAAAAAACAGGATGTTACATCGAGTCAGGTAGAGTGGGGGCCAGTCTGGACGAGGCGGTGGTTTTACCGCCGCGTGGCGAGCGGTAGCGGTCTTGAGTGCTCGGGGCGGCCGGTGGAGATTAGCGCCATGCCCGACGCACCCCTAGATGCTGATGACGAGTGGATAGCACGGAGGCTTGTGGGGATCACCGCCCGCTTCAACATGCGCGACCTCGTTGAGGAGTTCCTTATGTACGGCGTGACGCCACTTGCTGCGGAGTGGCGCGTTGCTCCTGGAAGCCTTCAGCGTGACAACGTGCGCCCTTCCGTGTCTTCACTGCCAAGGCCTTCCGGTTCGCGTAAGTTGTGTTCGAGTTGGCTTTCGTGCGGTGTTCGTCGAGGCTGTTGTTTTTACAATGTGCCTCCGTGCCCTTCACAGGTACTTCCCTGGGGGACGCGGAGCGTGCGGTGGGTGCGTTCCTTGGACCGTACATAGCCAGGGAGCACACACTGCGCGTGGCTGCAACCGCGGAGGCAGGTCTGGGGCGGTTGAACCGCGTGTGCGAAGCCTTGGGTATTATGGTGCCAGCACGCGTTGTTCCAATTTCCAGCCCACCTCGCCGCGACTCCACGGGAGGGGTATTAGCGAGCGCGGTTACGGCTCGGCGGAGCATGCCGACTTGGAGGCAAGGGCGATCTTTGCGTCGCCACCAGCCGGTGTTGAGACGGAGCCATCACTCCTGGAGGATGTTGGGGCGAAGCCGTTGCCCACGGCCGTGGGACCTCCTTCCGCAGCGGTTTCTAAGCGGGCCGCCGTACTCCCAAAGCGGCGACCCGCGTTCGATCGCCGCCCTTCGCCGTCGGGGTTTTGTTATAGCGAGCGGTCGGAGCCCTATGGAACTCCGACTCCGACACCGAGTGCTTCACTGCCCCCGCGGCCCCGATCGAGGCTGCGGTTGCCAGTGGCGAGGGCTTGGTGGAGTTGAGCTCCGACACCGAGGTACCGCCCCGCTCCTTCGGACCCGAAGAGCTCCCACGGACACTTCGACTAATTGCGGAAGCGGCCGATCTCGCTCAGGCGGCTGCGACGTCCTTTGGCAATCACTGCTCGTACATGACTGCTTGTCTGGCGTGCGCTCTTCTCCAACACCGGGGTTGCCGCCATGTCGATGAATTGGGCGACCCGCAGTTGGAGATGCCCGCTGGAGCCGGGGTGATGTCTGGTGCCGTGCGCGCCGTTCGGCCCACCGTTCGGTTTTTTCACGAGCGGATCTGGGAGTACATCGGGGAGGCCACGGCGAAGGTGGAGCTGCGGCGGAACATGTACGGCGAGGGGAACCTTGGCGAGTGGCTTGACGAAGTTGCTCGGCGCGACGATGACGGGGCTGACGGCTCAAAGCAGGTGTGACCCCGGGTTCTTGTACGCTAGCGTGTGTTGTAACCTTGCGTACTTCATACCACGAATGAATTGCAAACTGTTTCGCTTCCTTGATCGATCTTTCCACTTTGCTCCGAGCAGCTGCTCGATGGGGATCCGCTGCTGGTTTCTGACGTTGTAGCTCGGCGCTGCTTGCATCGCTGGTGGCGGGCCGAAGAGTCTCTTGACTTCTGGGCGAATCGACCTTTGGCGGGCGAGACTTCGGCGCGAAAGGTCATCCCAGCGAAGCCAGACGAGTAGTGCCGGCCTGGTGGGTTTTGTAAGAACGTGGTGGCGGTGTGGTAGACAAGTCGGGCTATTCATCCTTGCCATTGTTTTTGGATGCGTCTGCTTTGTGTCTTCTTGTTGGTGGGGTTTGTTGGTTGGGGCAGACGCCTGGGCCACCCCTACAACAGAGTACATTATGGTACCCTTCAACCAACGATAAGCTTTTCACTAGTTGCCATACAAGTTTCATTTGTATTTTATACGCAACATGAACTTATAATTAATCACTATGGCGATATACATGACTAGGTCTTACTGAATTCTGATTTTGATTGTACCAAATTGGAGCAATGATACGGGGTCATCCGATCTTCTCGACGTAGGATGGATACTCGCGGGAGTCTTGATGAATCGTAATGATCCTCTAGTGCCAGTGCAAGGGATAAATACTCTTTAATCCGCCAAAATACGCTCACGTTTATTTCGTCGACCACCAAGCGAAGATCTATCGTGCACCCAATTTCCAACAGAAAAGCTGAACGATCTTAATTGAAGAACACTCCTAATTCTCTATAGAATTTCGGCAGCAAACTCGAACAAACTTTAGTAAATTGACTTTTCTCAAAGGTGGTATGCTCAACAATGGGAGAGTACAAGGGTTTTTATAGTGCCTTCCCTAACACACATAAGGAAAGCCTTGGCCGAATCAATCTCTTAATTGGTCAAGGTTTCCTAATACAACTCCTTAAATTTAGCTACTCGAATTCTTTTAATTTCGGGCTAAGCCCCTATCTGAATACAAGGCCAAAACATTAGATGGGCTCGGATACGTTTTGGCACACATGCCACATCTTTCTCACGCCATGAAATGTGTGATCACGTGGCTACTTGGTTTTGAACTTCCTTGGCCTCATGGCAATCCTGTGAGCTCCTTCCTTTAGATTTCCCACCCAAGCTTTGCTTCTCAAGTCTTCACATGAGTCGTACTTAAGAATACATAAAATACTAGCATGAGGTAGTATCCCAAGCTCATCATCAATTAAAGGAAACTCCTTAAGAAACAAAAGCACCTGTTTGTTTAAAAGCTTGGCTCTTACCCTCGTCATTGGGCCCTCAAGTTCTTGGACATTCTCATGCATGCTTAGAGTGGAAGATGTGTATGTAATAGGAATGTCCTCATCAAGCAAGGTGATATATCTTAATTCCTTACTTAGCAATAACCACGACTTCACCCGTGTATAACAAGCAATTGACATGTAAATTCATTTCCTCCATACATAAATATATTATTTGCAATGGTGAGGTTAACATTTTGAAATCATGTAAGTTGTTAGTAGCTTACGTTGCCTAGGGAGGAGATATAAAGAATCCAACGCCACACTATGACACAGATGCGATTTTCGATTACCGCTCGACACAACAATCTTATATCAAACTTCATTATAATGCCTCTAGAACTAATCATACCTATGTATGTAATTCTATTTTACAATTGCCACGGTAGCTACTGGGGCGGCGGATGTGAATTCTTCGTTTGCCACCATATAAAGGAAATCATGGGCGCTAAGGCGAATGAACTAGAGGTTTATCAACCTATCAATAATTATTTTATGATTATCAATTTATATATACTAATGACTTAACACTACTAGCGACAACGTGTGGAATTCGATGAAAGTGCAATCAATCTTGTCAAACTCACCGAAATTCAAGGAAAGCTCTCCCAATTCTTAATAGCGGAGGTCATAAACAACACTGGAGAGTTCCACCCTTGTTACGATAATTAAATGTTAAAACATTGGATACAATTATAATCGCTTAATCAAAATATTCATTCAATTGTACTTCATTCAGTTATTTAATTCATTTGTAAGATCTATGTAACGATTGTCATGTACTATATATGTGATCTGCTTGTGTTGTTTACTTCATTTGTGAGATCTATGTGATGATTGTCCTGTGCTATATATTTATGAGATCTTCTTTTTACTTCAAAGGGCATGACTAGCATTTTCTGAGGCTAGTCAAAAAACAGAAAATAATGTAATTTTTCAAATAGCTATCACAGACGGTTTTGGAAAACAATAAATGCGTGATGCGTGTATATATTACAGATGGTTTTTAAAATAAACTGTATGTGATATTTTTGCTATCACTGATGATTTTTAAAAAAACTGTCTGTGATATGTCCGCTATCATAGACTGTCTGTGATAACGTAAAAACTGTCTGTGATACCGATATATCATAAACGGTTGCGTTGAAAAACTGTCTATGTTTTAACCTAGCACAGATGGTCTGGGAGCTATCTGTGATAACCACCTATTATCAACGATATATAAATTAAGATAGTTCGAAACCTTCTATGATAATGGTTTTGAATTATGCGTAATGACCCTTTTCTGTAGTAGTGATATTTTGTAAGCCTGCTATCTAGTAAATTGTTATTTGTTGGTAGCTCGTATTAATATGTATATTAAAACTACAAGATGGAATAAGTTGGGGATTTAGTCTACATAAAAAATGCAGGTACTTTGGTAAGGTTTCCAGAAAGTCCAAAAACATAGTTTTTAGATAGATAGAATAAAAGTTATAAATTTTGGGAGGCTACTATCCGATGATCTGGGTTCTTCTGGATGCAATCATAGGAAATTATTAATTTGACTAATTTAATTGTATAATTAAAATTTGGAAGTAAACTAGAAAGTGGTAGATAATTTCGTGCAGTTTCTAAAAATATCATAGTTCAATAGGTTTGCATGTGTAGATTAAAAGATATTAAATTAGTAAGTCTGCTGTCTAGAAGACTGATTACATGTGATTGTGTTCTCTAGTAATTTCATGATGAATAGTGAGTAGAAGTATATCCATTATTACTTGAATTGTTATGGTTATAGGAAAGTATGGATCATGGTTGAGTCGGTTATATACCTAGAATGTTAAGAATTCTCAAATTATATTAGATGAATTAGATTATTTGTCCCAATAGATTATTCTATTTGGTTGTGAAGGTTACGCTAAAAATGTGTAAGATTTGTCTTTGGTAAATATTAATCATGAATTAATCTTTTCTAAGGTTACTTGGTGAACATATATAGATGCTTGATTTATATGTTTCTTACGATGCTAAATTTAGTTCATGTGTTTAGGTTAGTAGATGAAAATGTAGCATCATCGTGTAAAACCTTGTTTAGTACTGGTCAAATTGTTGAAATTTTGATAGTATTTTGCTGTAAGTTTTGCACATGAGATGGAAATTTTGAATATGTGTTTGTAAACATTTATGTGATTGCGTATAGAAAAAAGGGCAACAAATAGGTTTTCATAACCAAGATAATTGTTGATCATTAATGAGAATCACTAGAGTGTAATTAGTGCGCACTAAAAAAATTGGTGTTGGGCATCACTAGGGGTTAATTGGATGAAGCTTAATAAATATTTTATATTTGTGTACTTTCTGAGAATGTTGGGTAATAGTTTGTCCTTGATAAAAAAATATTGTTAGATTGTTATGGTTGTTGCGGTAATCTTATAATGCTTTACGAGT
Organism: Melocanna baccifera; assembly: GCA_036346265.1. NCBI lineage: Eukaryota > Viridiplantae > Streptophyta > Magnoliopsida > Poales > Poaceae > Melocanna > Melocanna baccifera. The sequence continues at coordinate 34,357 of JAYEVJ010000119.1, read as the reverse complement.
TTTAAAACTTATGATGGAATAATAAAATATTATGAAACTATTTAGTCTGAATTTAGAAAGTTTTAAGATATGATAGTAGCCTTTGATAATTTCTGTTAAGAGTTTATCAAATTGGTACTTGCATAATCATTGGTGAGTGCATTTGAGAATAGTGTTAAAGCCTTTGAAAAAAAATAAGTTAGGTAGTCCTTCGAGGATAGGTTAATGGAATGGTTGGAGTTTTGCACTCATAATTCATTTCGGTTTTGTTGGTTTACATGATAGTGGTACTTTATAAAAAAACTTTTGTAAAAAATAATAAAAAATGTGTAGCAATGTAATCATTTGCCTTGTAAGTGAACTAATTGCAAGTTGTTAAGGTGTTCCTGTGTGTTGATGCTTTATTGCCCTTTCATTACCTATGTTTACGGGTTACTTGCTTTAACAAAAGTATGGAATTTGTTACACTATTTAGATTGTTACCATTGTGCACATTACCATATTTTCTATATAAAGTTTGATCTTGTCATCTAATGAAGATCTAAAAAATGATATAATAACCTAGTTAATGTGGTAGTTAATTGTATGTGATGAATGTTGAGCTATTGCTATGGTATACACATTGTTCCTTAGTGAATGACTTTACTGAAATTTGAATATTTTGTTTAAAGGTAGTTGGTAGATTCTAGATCCACTTGGTAGAGCTTCTCCATTATTTGCAACTAAAATTTTATTATAAGAGTCTTTGAAATTAAAATTTGCTTGATGTCTGTGTCCAACTAGAAGTAATAGAAGAGTTTGTTGTTGTTGCATGAAATATTTGAGTTATCCGTATTTTAAAGTTACAACCTTGATGTGATTATCAGTAATAACAAAATAAAATTGGATTTATGTTAATCATTGAAGGATCTGTGAGTTGTGATAACTATGAGGGCTGGAATTCTAAAGATAATCGTTCTTTAAAAGAACTAAGTTGATGGGATTCAATGGGGAATCTATATTTAGGTGGTGATGGAATTAACTATGTATGGTGTTACTTTTGTGAAGTAGTTTTGCTAATGCATTTGATGACCAGTGTACTAGAGTTTCTTTAGATTTGTCGTGGTGTTGCAATAAGGTTGAGTATAACCTTGAAATTTGGCAATTTAAAACAGAATATGTATGCAAGACATGTGATGCTTTGGAACCTTAGGGTTCAAGTAAAAAATTATACCTTAAATTCTAGAGAAGTACCTTTTTATGGGGTGGTGAGATACATTTCTGGTCCTGTTTATTTTATGTGTTTTATTCGTATTCTTTTGTAAAGTGAAGTGGTTTCATGGTGGTATGTGTGGTCCTTTACTTTGTTTATAAAGGGGTAATTTCTATTGTGTATTTGAGTGATCTCACCTTTGGATTATGTGGTTATTAAATACAAACTACTTATTTGGAGAGTTGAATAATTTCTTAGTGGATCTTTCTTTTCGGAGTGGTTCTTTTGAAAGAGAGTTAGTTTATTGAGTACAATGTGTGCTTTTCCCATGTTAAAGGGATGCGTCCTGCAATGTAAGGGAATCATATGGAAGATAAGGGAAGAGCACCTAGTGTTATTAAGAGTTAGTGCATTTGTGTTGTGGAAAGCAAAGATGACCTTTTGGTTTTTCCGGAGTGTGATTTGGATTTCTTTTTCCTGAAGCTGGTTTGTGCTCTAGGAATTTATTTAACAGGTTATAGTAATTATGAGTAGAATGGGTTGACGTAGAATATAAGAGCGAACTCTTAAGGAGGAAGCGTGTAATATCCCAACCCTTAATTGAATCTAAAGTTGAAAGGAAAATTTAAAATATGTAGCATAGTTTGGGAATACAAGACCATATATGTGTAGGGCTCTTTAACTTAATCTTACCCAGTTCAGAGTTTGGGACGAGACTTTGCAGATATGTGAAGATTAGATAGTTGTATCTAATTAGAAAAAAAGAAAATGGACACTTGGGAGAGCTTAGAGGAGTGAGAAGGCAAGGATTGAAGTTCGAGGTGGGTGTCCAGATACTCTTGAGAATATCTTCCATAAAAGACATTGTGTGGTTCGATACAAAGGAGAAGTTTAGTCCAAGGTATGTTAGACCATTCTTGATAATAACACATATTGAGAACTTCTTAATCGATTGAACCTTTCTGAGTACATACATGTGGTACACAAATATGTTCCACGTCTAGTGTCGTGGAAGTTTCCGGGGGAAATTTGTAGCATAAAATTGTCGAGATCCGAATATGCAAATCCGAACTCTCTGTGTATACTGCACTAGTCCCAGGATCACGCTAGTGCACACAGTCAAACATAGATGTAATCACAGCCATATACACGTTAAAATAAAGGAAAAGCTCAAATATCGATAAATATCAAGAGTATGACCTTATGGTCAAGTTTACAATAGACTAGCCCGAAGGGTTTAACCAAAAACTAGCAGCGAAAATCCAAAATAAAGCGTAATGGCCAATCGACAAGCCCACAGGCTATCGAGTGGAGAACGAAGCCTAATCCGTGAAGTCGTCGAAGTACTCTCCTTCTAGAACCTTCTGCTAATGATACTCCTCTTCGTCAACTGAGCAACATTGGGTATAAAGCCGTGAGTACATTGGTACTCAGCAAGTCGTTTGTAACAAATGAATACAATATAGTATGCAAGGCTTACCAATGGAAGGCTGAAAGGTTAACTTGCATAAAATGACATTTTAAAGTAAATACAAGTAATAGATTGATAGCGAACTTTAAATAATACAATAATAAATAATAATCAAAGGAATTGAAATAAACCACTTATGGACTTCCCATCCATAAGCTAAACCAACCACTTATGGACCTCCCATCCATAAGCTGAACCAATAGTGAATTAACCATTCACTGTCTAACCACAATCCACAAGTTTTCATAAATAAATATACCTCGTGTGAAATCACCGAGTATTGTCCTTGACCGTGGACGCGGCTATTCGAATAGTTTTACACTCTGCAGAGATTGCACAGCTGTACCCACACGATGTGATTAGCCTCACCTTAAGGTAATCACAACAAGGCCTTTACAAAGTTCAGTTCCAACCCAATCCCACCCGTTAGGGTTTCGCATCACACCCCCCCTTGCGCCTCATGGAAATCAGCAACCGTATTCATCATAATAGCGAGATTGAAATTAAAACCTCCCAAATTAATCAGCTAGGTCCATCCCATACTAGATATATAGTTTGCACGATAAAGCTTAGATCAATGGCGCACAATCTATCCCGCGGATCGGATGCAGGTGTGCGGCGGAGATCGAGCGCGCGAGGTGGGAGGCGGCCAATGGCGGCGTGTGGCTGGTGCACCGCGCGGCGTCACGCGTCTGTGACGCGGGCGCGCCTTCGAGGGACCGAGGGGGGCGAGGGTTCGGCGATGCGGCGGCGCGGCGTGATCTGGCGGCAGGGAGGCGACGCGGCGGCGGGGACGGCGCAGGGAGCTCACCGTCGGGGAGCTGACGAATGGGGCGGTGTTGGCAGCTCCGAGGGAGGCGGGGAACGGCGGCGAGGCACGATGGAGGCGGCGACGCGAGCGCGAGGACGGAGGCGACGGCGGCGGCAGCGCGTGCACACGAACCGAGGCGGTGGGATTATAGGGGCGCATAAGCGAGGGTTTGATTCGGAGGTGGGGCGGACGCGAGCGAGACGCGGTTTGGACATGTGGACGGCCATGATTGTGACACACGTGGATCCGACGGCACGGGAGGAGCGGCGCTAGGGTTAGGGTTGCGTGGGCGCGAGCGGTGCTGGCACGGGCGGCAGGGATGCTGCCGTGTGGCGAGGTAGGGCGATCGGCCGGCGGGCGGGCGAGCAAGCGCCTTGCAGCGAAGGAGCGGATGCGGGCACATGGTCGAAGCGGCGGTCGGACAACACGGGCGATGAGGGTGGGGCGGCGCGCGGCGCGTTCTGGCGGGAATGAGGGGATGGGTTGGATGGCTGACGCGTGGACCGAGGGCGTATCGGGAGGCGGAGAGCGGCCCGAGACTTTTTATTTTTCTTTTTCTTTTTCCAGAAATTCAAATAAAATGCTAAGAGCTCTAGAAAATAGCAAATAAATCCCAAAAATTCACCAAAAATACCAAAAAATTCTTTGAGACCTGAGGATTCCGAATAAAATATTTTCAAATTATGTTAATGTTTAATTTAATCAGATTAAATCCTTTTAAAATTCTAAAAATTCAATTTAAACTTTATTAATTCCAAAAAATTTCAAAAATTTATTTTTAAATTCAGGGTTTTAAAACTCTCTGAAAATCAGGATGTTACAAAAATACTGCTAGAGCCGTTGACAATTAAGAAAGACCTTACCTTCAAGTTTCCTCCAGTGTGGAGATTGAAGAAGTAAGAACTGGTATTGAGACATAAGGTGTTGATGAATGCCAAGGTGCTTTGGTCGTATCAAACCGAGCGGGAAAGTGATTTGGGAGTTAGAGTATCTCGTGAGTGATGAATATCCGGGATTATTCACATCAGGTACGTGCTAAAGTTTGATTGTAGTCCTAATTAGATTTTATGTAGAGACGTGAGGCGTAGAATTCGGGGTCGTATTCTATTAAGGGAATTTAATCCTTAAGGACTAATGCATAATTAGAGAAAAGAAGATACGTAAAACGGAATACATTGGATATTTTAGAGAGGGAGTCGGTTCGTGGAACAAGTTGTATGTAGGAGTTAGAAATTGAGTCATACTCGTGCCATGATAAAGGGGACTAGAGGCGAGGAGATCCCAAACCATGAAAATCCTATATTCCTTTTCCTTTTATTCAAGATGCCTTTCCCACTTATTCTGGGAACCGTAGAGTCTCTCGGCGTCGCTAGGACCAAAAAATCCCATCAGCCAATGCCTTTTCACCGTCGTGGTACACGTTGCTCACCAACCAGTCGCGCCCTTGCATCATTCGCCGCGCTGGTGTTTTCTATTACGAAACCAATTAAGTTTCATGTGGAAAATACCAAAATACCCCTGCTTTAGTTTTCTATAGGCTTTGTGCCATGTAACAGAGACAACCACAAGATCAATAAAGACTATACTCTGGTATTCTATTCCCTGTGTCTTGTGCGATTATTGGTGAATATTGTATTGTGAGTTTGCATTGTCGTTCATCAATCAACATTATTTCTCAACACGTTATCAGCACAAGGCTCTACGAGACGCACGATATGTAAATCACGCACAAATTATTTATGCATTGCTACTTATGTCCAATCTAGACTAATTCTATATTCTCTAGCAATGCAATATGTAGATCAATTTTGTTAATTGTTACTAGCAGACAACTGATCCAAAATCCTGCGTATAAGATCTAAAATATAGTAGATTGGTTTTCTAGCATTCAGTTTTTACATCCAATTCCATCTCTGTAATATCTGCACACGCTATACCTAGATTAGCTATATCCTAAAAAATCCAAACATAGAGTGAAACCTTAATCACACTGTTAATCTGCTGGTACCCAGATTAATCTCATAGATCAGGTAGAAATTGAGACTAGAAATTAATAAACCAAGAAATTGGGTATGCGCCCCGCGCTGTGCTGCCGCCGACGCGCCGTGCCTTGCACTGGGCCGCCGTCGGTGTGCCGCCCCTGAGCTCGGCTGCACTCGCTGAATCGAGGCCTACGCCCCACGCTGTACTACCACCAGCGTGCCGCGCCCCGCGTTGGGCCACTGCTGGTGTGCCGCCCCCGAGCTCGGGCCGCTGCCAGTACGCTCGGAACCACCCGCGGCCACCGCCGATCTAGGCCCGAGTTCGGCCGCCACCACCGTACCCGAAGCACCACGCCTAGCCCCACCGCATTAGGCCCGAACCGGGCCACCGTCGGTGCTCCGCACCGTGCATCAGGCCGCTACCTGTTTCTTGGTTGGGACTATCACGAACCAGCCGTCGGTTGCGCCACCTGTTTGTATTGGTAAGAACTTGTAAGAGCTTGGTAAGAGTTTGAGAGATGTGTGACTTGTCAAGCTCCACTTCCTAGTAGTTTATAGGGACTTACAGAATTCTTGTGTATTTCCTGGTTTTCTACTAACCATGACAGTTTCAAGATCACATAGTAGGAATTTTCGTGAGACCAACAACGTGTTGGATTGACTTAATAAGACCCTCACCACCATCAACAACAGAGTTGAGAACCTTGATAAACGTTTATCCCTAGCTACTCGGCGTGCACTTTTTCCTCTGAACCGTTCATCTCCAAATGAGGATGATGATGCTTCAACTAAAGTCAGGTATGTTTTTCCATTCTTTGCTGGTAAATTTGATCCTGATGCCTATATTGACTGGGAGATAGTATTAGACAAAGAATTTAAATATTATAATTGGTCGGATAGGCAAAAGATTAGAGCTGCCACTAGTGTTTTCATTGATAATGCAATAATTTGGTGGAAGTATCTTAGTAAACATGGTAGAGCGTCTCAAACTTGGAATGCATTGAAGAAACTTTTGAGAGATGAATTTGTTCCTAAAAATCATGCTGATTATTTGCTAGCTAGATTGCAACATTTAAGACAAGGTAGTAGAACTATAAGATAATACTATCATGAATTGAAAACTCGTTTATTGCTCTGTGGTTTAGAGGAACATGCTAAAACTACGGAGAATAGATTCTTAAGTGGGCTTAATCAGGAAATCCAGGACCTTCTTGTTTACAAAGAATATAATTATCTCTCTCATTTGTTTATATTTGCTTGTAAGATTGAGTGTTAGATTGAGAAAGAATTGAGAATACTTGATAATAGGACACAAAAGAGCAAACCTGTGGTTGTGTCTTTTTCTGTAACTAACAACTTGCAGCAAGTTGCGAACCATGCTGAAGAGAAGAATAAGTTACTTGAGCTACCGACCCCATTACTTGAGAAGGAAGATGAGATGATAGATGCCCCTACATCATGTGAGGAGAGCTAGAAAGGTAAATATAATCATGCTATCATCACTCAAGGTGAGTATGCCTGTGAAGAACAACTATTGTCCATTGTTCACGCTACATTAGAGCAAAACATTGTGAAAATTAATTCTAATATGCACATGTTTCAAGTAGAGAATTCAGACTATATTGTTTTGAGTGTTGAGAATGAGTTGCGTGCTTGTTCCTTGCATAAATCTTTGATGCAACTAAAAATAAAACTTGATTCTTCAGTTTTAATTCCAAATCCATGCGTTAAAATAAATGCATTTGATTCTATCTATGTGCAATTGATACATGCTAGAGATGAGCCGAAAGAAATTTCTTCTTCGAACAATTTAGGTTATATTGAGATTGATCATCCTTGTGAACTAAGTTGTTTAGAGAAAAAGTTATTTGAGATTCCCAATTCGCTTTCATTGTTTGTTATAAATTTTATCTGAAAGGCGAGTATGATGAAAAGAAAAATTACATGGTTCATAGAATTTACATAAATTCAGAACTAAAAGGTTCAACTTTGGAGGAGAAACACAATCTTATAGAGGAAACTAATGGCACTAACCTTATCATTTCGAGTTTATCTTCTGCTGTTTATAAGCTACAGGAAACCTTTCAAGAAGGGAAGTGTTGTGGGCTGCTTCCATACACCACAACTATTTCCCTATTTGCGTCGAAAAAGAATTTACCTCTCATTGAGATCATCAATATCAAGTCACAGTCTAATACAACCTTTTCTAAAGAATAGGAGCAAGATGAAGCACATACACCATTTAGTGATAATACTACCAATCAGGTACAATCATTTCTAAGAGATTTTACTTTGTTTGATAAAGAACTTATGATATTACATAATACGAATTTATTGCGTTCTATGTCATGTACCGAGATTTATGATCAAGATCATGCAATACGTGAGACCACACATCTATTAAAATCGAGGACGGTTTTCTGTCAAGAAGGGGAGGATGATGTGACCACACCACATACTCATATAACCAAATCTCCCAAGAACAAACAAATGGTGAATTCGTTTATTCGGTTTTAATTTATTTTTATTGAGAATATGATGCTATCTAAAGATGAAAATGTATTTTTGCCTAGCTGTACAAGGAGGATTGCATCAACGCTATGCGCTCGTGGTTATGGTCCACCTAAAGGGAAGCTGATCAATATATCAAGACCAAATCAACGCCTTCCTCAACTCTTGTTCAAGGTCACCACGTCACTTTTGGATCAATTAAATCAAGAGTTCAAGTGGGACACATTTTGGAATTCAATTCGGCCTCCGGATCAATTCGGAGTCAGCCTGACAGGTCAGACTTTAAATGTGCATAACTTTTGCATAAAAACTCCGTTTGAGGTGTGCAAGTACAGCAAAGAAAGAAAAGCCCGTCCACTTTCCAATGGATTTGGCCCCACCTCCAAATTCATTTTGTGTGCATTGGAATGATCAAAACAAACTGATGTTGACTCAGCCTGACAGGACCAACTTTAAATGCTCATAGATTTCGCATCAAGAGTCCAAATGGAATGTGTGAGTACAGCATGGAAAACTTATTTCGTCTTCTTTCCAACGGATCTAGCCCCATCCCAAAATTTCTTTTGTGCGCGACGCAATCAACAAAACAATCTTCGGTTTTGGAAACAGAGATAGAGTCCGCTATTATTTGATTACTTTCCATGTGTTAAGAACATTCTATAGGCAAGGGCCTGCGTGCCCCTATAAATAGAGGCTCATTTGGCCATGTAACTCAGGCTTGTTTAGATTAGTTTTCTACCGTGAAACTTCGTCGTGTGTTCTTGTGTCGACTAGACCAACAACTGTGATTGCAGGCCTCAACCCCTTTGTGTTTCTCAGTCATATTCGCAATAAGATTGCTCTTTATCTTGTTCTTGCTTGTTCTTCAATTGCTTACAGGAATTGAACCTCGTGTTCAGGTCAACCGCGTTCTTGGCACGGTTGATAGCGATTAGGGTGTGGTGTAGCGATTGCTGGACGGACTTAGTCGTCTCAGTCAAGTAGCCTCTTTGTCAACGTCATATCAAATCAAACTTATCCTTCTCATCGGAAGATTGGGCCACCCCCTCATCATCTTGGCCTATTGCGGTTAATGAGTTTTCTCTCGGGTTAGCGGTTCAGTGCAATTGTTGGGTGCCAATAGACCTCTAATTGTTCTTGAGATCAAATATTATTTCTTCTTATTGATGAGTTGCTTTTGCTGCTCGTGAGCGCTGTTAATTGATGAATTGGTTTTTCATGTTGTCCTATCTTTCTTACTGGAAAATGTGACTCATTAATTCGTTGATATTTTGAAAAGAAATCAAAATTTTATGTTGGAAGTTCGTTAACTTGTGGAAGTCTTGGCTCTATGCATTTCTTTTGAGTTATTTTGAGTATTGAAGTTTGAATCCTCTCTTTTCTAAAAGGAAGTGTTAAAACCCTTTGTGATGTTTTATTGTATCCAGGTAGGAGTTGGCAATTGTGTAAATCATTGATAAGTTGTGAATTATCAAGTTGAAATGTTAGCGTGGTGCAAAATCAATGTGGGTCCTGGGGTGTTACATGGTCCCTAGCAGAACATATCGACCTCCAAAATATATATATAAATCAATCTGGACGAACCTTATATAATATGATATGTAGCCAAGTTCTAATCTCTCACGATCAACTCATAACTCCTTATGACCAGATCAGATATGGTCAATACCAATTCATATCCTCATACGATCAGATCCTAGACCATTCTATAATATGTTCAACTAGCTCACAATCAGTCAGTATATCTATATGACCAGTTTATATCCGATCAGATCTATCGATCTATTTACATATTCTCTTTTTGCCTCACGATATCCGATCGAACAACAGGTAAGAAACATGTCATTAATGGACTGTTCAAACTTTTTCTGATTTAGTGATGGATAACTTCATTTGGTCGACTCTTCGACTACTTGTGGTATGGCTATGCACTTTCTTTATCCGGCCACATCGAGGGGCCCAAAGATATCTCTCATGTTACGTAGGAGGAGCAAATTCCATATTCGACCAGTCACTTTTCTCCGTACGTTTTATAGTATACCTAAAAGCTATTTCTATAACTACTCAGTTACGGTGTAGCGTTTGACAACTCCTAAGTGTACCATTACACATGTAGAAAACTATATTTATCTCAGGTATAAGGATTATACATCATTGCTTGAGATTGACTGACGAAACATAAAATATAACAATGTTAATAGTGCCTCAAGGTATCTTCCCCCTTGTATTCTGATTCCTTTTAGAAAGCAGTCCCCACTGGCAATCTTCTGTGATGTAGTAGGACCTGATCGCCTCTCATGACCAAAGTTCAAGGATGCCACAATCTGATTTCTGAGTTCTGAGCAGAGCAAGGCAATGGATATCTTCTGTCTCTAAGTCGCCCTAAATAACAAAATTGACCGCAGAACTATGTATGAAACCAAATTTGCTGCGCTCTTTCTCTGTGTTGCTGCAGTAAAATGATGCTGAAGCAGAGATGAACATTTTATAGCATTTCAATGTAGCAAATTGCCACGACAATCATATAATATGTAATGTTCCCCTTGTGTATCTATGCTTATGAATACACTCAATTTTCTTATTTCTATCCTCTCCGATATTTCTATTGCATACTCGTGATTACAGCAAAATGGAATACCCAGGGGAGAAAAAAAAAGAACCGATTCTCATGTTAGCTAATCTAGTTAATATGCATATCTGTTACTATTGTTTTAGTCTGCATGTCTTCGCATGGGAGTTTTAGGCTGCATGTCTTCATATCTGCATGTTAGAGTTTTAAGTCTTCAGTTACTTCAAGCATACGCATGTCAGTTACTGCTTGCATGGTGCATGTCAGTTACTGCTAACGCTTGCATGGTACATGTTAATGTAATTGCTAAATAAAAGGAGATGAGGGAAAACTAGAAAATGCTGTGATGTACTGCAGCACCAAAAATCACTTCTGTGTTTGTGTGTATTCTTGTATATTGTTGGTTGTGTATTCTTGTATATTGTTGGTTGTCCTACAGCAGTACAAACACAAGCGTACAAACACAGGCGCTAGCAGGCGTTCCGCCGACATCTCAGAGCAGCCTGTCTGAGAGGTTGGGCAGCCGGTGGAAGAAGTTGACGGCTGCCGGTGGCATTGGGTCCCGGAACATCGGGTGGCGGAGGTAGTAGAACCCGCTCGCCACGGCCACCATCGTGGGCGGCATCGCTTACAGTGCTACGGCGACGGCGAGGCAGACGCCGACAAAGATACAGCAGGCCCGTGGGTTCCTCCAGCTGACCAGCGCCTGCAGCCGCTCGCCATGCGCCGCGATGTCGCCCATGACGCGCTGCACCCGGCCGGCCAGCGCCCGTAGCCTCTTGTAGCGATACCGGAGATCGTTGGACGGCGGCACGGCATCGAACTCCTCTTCGAGCTCGTCACCCTCCACCTTGTCGGCCTGCGACAGCCGCGCATCAATGCCGGCCGGGCCCTGTGGTCGGAACCGGTAGTACCATACGCCGATCAAGAATACGTACAGCGAGTCAGCGACGCCGTGGACACTGATGAAGTTAATCATGAGTCTTGTATGTGTCAGGAGCCCACTTTGCTGATGATTGAGAGCTGTGATCTGTCAAAACCGTGTGAGCTCATTGGAGACATGGTAATGCTTAATGAGGAAAGTGTGATGCCCAAGCTAGGAGGCAATGAAAGGAAATGTAGCGATGTGTGGTTTCTAGACACGGGAGCTAGCTGCGAAGAAATCTTCACAAATATTGACAGATCAGTGAGGGGGTCGGTGAAATTTGGTGATGGGTTCATGGTGGAGATTCACGGGCGTGTGGCTATTCTCTTCCAAGCATTGACAGATGAACATAAGGTACTCACTAGTGTGTACTACATTTCCCGACTTCGCAACAATATCCTCAGTCTAGGCCAACTAGATGAAGCCGGATGCAAGACAGTGCTAGAGGATGGTTGTTTAAGCATCTATGATAGTGAAAAGAAGTTGTTGGCCAAGGTAAAGAAGACATGGAATCGCTTGTACACCTTACGGCTGAATCGGACTTTGCCAATCTGCCGCATGGTAAAGTACAACGAGAAAGAATGGCTATGGCATGCAAGGTATGGCCATATAAATTTCTGCTCACTGAAGAACATGTCTTAGATGGAGATGGTGGAAGGGTTACCTCACTTAGAGCATCTGGAGCAACTTTGTGAGGCATGCTTGGCAGGCAAACAACATCGAAGCCCGTTTCCTCACGTGTCCATGTATCGTGCTAGAAAATCATTGGAGTTAGTACACGTGGACTTATGTGGACCGATCAGCCCAACCACACCTGCAGGTAATTGATACTTCCTACTTGTAGTTGATGATTATTCGCGTTTCATTTGGGTTGTTCTGATCAAAAGCAAAGATGAAGCCTTGGCAGCATTTAAGAAGATCAAGGCAAGAGTGGAAGTTGATGTTGACTGCAAAATCAAGGCACTACGAATAGACCGTGGAGGGGAGTTCATGTCTCAAGAATTTGATAATTTTTGTGAGCAACAAGGTGTGAGGCGGTTCCTCACAGCGCCTTACTCACCGCAGCAGAATGGGGTGGCTGAAAGAAGAAATCAAACCATAGTTGGCATGGCTAGGAGTTTGCTCAAAAACAAGAAGGTCCCTAGAAGGTTTTGGGGGGAGGCTGTTTCAACCAGCATGTACCTCTTGAATCGAGCGAGCACCCGAAGTGTAGAGGCAAAGACGCCATATGAAGCATGGTACCAAAGGAAGCCAAGAGTGCATCATCTTTGTGTGTTCGGTTGCGTCGCTCATGTAAAGGTAGTCACTTCACATCTCAAGAAACTTGATGATCGAAGCACTCCAATGGTATTCGTGGGCTATGAACCAGGTTCAAAAGCATATCGGTTCTATAACCCGAATACAGAGAGGCTGGTAGTGAGTAGAGATGTGGCATTTGATGAAGCAAGGGAGTGGAATTGGTTTCAGTCTTCAGACAAACATGATGAGTCGGCTGGAGCTTTTGTTGTGGACTGGAGCATTAACTATGCAGGTGGAGGGGCCAGGCCATGGAGGAGAATCTTCAGTTTCAGAACCTGCTGTGGTAGTAGATTCATCTGCCACGACAGGAGTTTCATCTGCCATGACAGGAGTTTCATCTTCCAAGCCCTCCTCTGAAGCTGTCGTGGCAGAGGAACCAACTGCTATGTCTTCTCCTACTTCCATGGCAATGGGAGCCCCTGCTACAGATTCTACATCACCCTTAACACCTACCATATCTTCACCAACACATAAGGAGGGCTCAGCTGCATCAACACCAACCTTATCCACAGAGGGGCCGGTACGCTTTCGGTCACTCAAGAAAATTTATGATGCAACAGATGAGGTGGAGCTGGATTACTCTGGACTATGTATGTTGGCAATGGAGGAACCGGCTAGTGTTGAAGAAGCATTGAAGGAGAGGTGCTGGAAGAAAGCCATGGAAGAAGAGATGGACTCCGTTCAAGAGAATAGGACTTGGGACTTGACACAATTGCCTACAGGTCACAAGCCTATAGGTTTGAAATGGGTATTCAAAGTGAAGAAAGACTCGATAGGAAGAGTTGTGAAGCACAAGGCTCGGCTTGTTGCAAAAGGTTATGCACAGAAACAAGGAGTCAATTTTGAGGAGGTGTTTGCACCTGTAGCGAGACTAGAATCAGTGAGGTTAATTATTGCAACGGCTGCTCATAAGAAATGAGAACTACATCACATGGATGTTAAGTCTGCCTTCTTGAATGGAGAGTTAAGTGAGGAAGTATATGTGACTCAACCTCCTGGTTTTGTTGATGGAAACAAGTCTCAGCTGGTCTTAAAGCTGAGAAAAGCTCTCTATGGTTTGTGGCAAGCACCTCGTGCATGGAATCACAAGCTAGACAGTACACTAGTCAGATTAGGTTTCGACAGAAGTCCACATGAGCATGCTGTGTACTAGAAAACCCATGGTGGGACATTGCTCTTTGTAGGAGTATATGTGGATGATCTTATCATCATAGGTTCAGCTATGAAGGATATTGAAGATTTCAAGAACCAGATGAAGAAACAGTTCAAAATGAGTGATCTTGGACTATTGAATTATTATCTAGGCATTGAGGTCAAGCAATCATCTGAGAGAGTATCACTAAGCCAAGCCGGATACGTTGCAAGGATCATAGAATTGTCAGGTATGAAGGGTTGTAACTCCTGTACAACACCCATGGAGAATCGATTTAAACTAAGCAAGAAGGATGGAGATTCTCCAGTGGATGCTACCAAGTATCGAAGCATTGTGGGAAGCTTGGATTACTTGGTGAATACTAGGCCAGACATAAGTTATGCTGTGTCAGCAGACTCATGGAAACACCCATTGTTCAACACTTTGCAGCAGTAAAGCACATTCTTAGATACGTGAATGGCACTCTGAATTTTGGTTGCTGCTATAAGAGTGATGGAGTTTTAGAACCCAAGCTCATTGGTTACTCGGATAGTGACTTAGCAGAAGATGTTGATGACCGCAAAAGCACATCGGAGTCTGTTTTCTTTCTTGGACAAAATCTGGTTACTTGGCAATCACAGAAGCAGAAAATAGTGGCTCTTTCGTCTTGTGAAGCAGAATATATTACTGCGACAACCACTGCATGCCAGGGAATTTAGCTTGCTCGGCTTATGGCTGATCTGGTGGGAAAAGAACAGGAGAAGGTTCTGTTGAGGGTTGATAACAAATCTGCCATTTCGTTGTGTAAAAATCCAATGCTACATGACAGGAGTAAACACATCGATACACGGTATCACTTTATACGGGAGTGCGTGGAGACAGGAAGGATTGAAGTGGAGTATGTCAGTTCTGTGGAGCAGCGAGCTGACATATTGACGAAGGCACTCGGGTGTGTCAAGTTTCTTGAAATGCGACAGAAGCTCGGCATGCAAGATGTGAAAGCAAGACTACAAGATTAAGGAGGTGAATGATGAAGTTAATCATGAGTCTTGTATGTGTTAGTCAGTTTGTTTCTTTGTGTCTCTCTGGAACCGAGTGGGAGCTTTGAAGACTGCTCTATCTGAAATTCAGCAAGCAGACTGAAGAGTCAGAGTTTCAGATTTTAGAGTTGTTTTACGTCTTAATCTGTTGGCCCATGATCTGATTAGTGAGGATTATGGGCGAGTCTTGTGTGTGTTAGTTGCTGAAGAGTCGGGCTAGTTTGTTGCAGTTACATGCGTGTGTGTGTACTCTGTAATGAAGTTTTTAGTTTTGTACTGTAGCTCGTCAAAAAGACTGAATAACAGAGAAACGAGAAACAAGAAAAGGGTGCGAATATTTTGAGCACCGAAAAAACCTGAGTTGTCTCTGGGTGTTCTTCCCTCTGGTGTTCTCCATTTGTGATCGTGTGAGTATTGTTTGATCCCTGAGCCTTCAGGCACCACCAGTTCCAGGTACCAAACGAGGACGAGGTACAGCACATGGACGAGGACGGTGGTGGACGGGTTGCACCACCGCCGCACGCCGTCCATCCACCGCGCAAGGTCAACAGCTCAGGTGAGCACCCCCATGATGCGGAACCAGTTGGCCTTGGCGCGGCGAATGCTCCACATGTGCGTGTCGGAGTCGAGCATGTGCTGTTAGTGATATGCTCTAGAGGTAATCATAGAGATGATTGTATCACTTCTATGTTTATGATCTTTTTTATAATATATTATTTTATCCCTTGAATATATGTCTTTCATATTAATCAACAAATATGTGACTTGTTCGTGAAACTCTTTATTTATGTTTTTGATATTATTCTAAATTATCCGTGATCTTATATCATTATGTAGGACAATTATGATTTACAAATTAGCACATGTATTGATTGATGATCATGTTTCACGGATCATGGATATGGGATATGAAATCAATAATGTGGACACATGTTAGAGAACATGATGTTGAATTGACCTACCATGAGACACTACGGGAATTGTTATATTCTTAAGTGTCATCAGTTGGTCTCATATATAGTGTATGTGAGATTCTTAGACTTGAGATTGTCATTGTTTCCTATATGTGTAATAGTTTACTTAAGGGTTACCAAACACTACTCCGTGACTGGGTGGTCATAAATGTAGCTTTTGGGTTTACTATGAAACATGCGAAGGAATATGACGATCAAGATGGAATTTGCCCCTCCTATATAACAGGAGAGATATCTCTGGGCCCCTCGATGTGGTTGGATTAAGGAAGTGCATGATCATGCCAAATGTGATTGAAGAGTCAATCACAACTGAGTAATCCATCACAAGTTCGAGTGAAGGATCGAGCTATCATAGGATAGCACACTTCTCGCTTTGAGTTCGATCTGGTATCGTGAGGTAAAAGGATCCGTACATAAGCATTATATAGTTCGTCCGAAATGATCTTTATGTATATTTGGGGGTCGTTATGTCCTATTAGGGACCACTACCGATCTATAGACCGGAAAGAAGTTTTTGGCCCATGGCCAAATGTACATGAGCCTACAGGGTCACACACTTAATGGACTAGAACGATAAGGGTCTAGATGATAGTTTCCAAGTGGGCTTCGATATCCACTCGTATTAGATATGGATCCGATTGGTAAACAAACAATATCTATCTTGTAGGTATCGCGCCCCAGTCGAGAGTTTAACTATCTTCACACAAGGATCCTCCAGTGGATGTGAACGACTTCCTTGCGGACAACCCAGCGGAGGTCAGGGGAGCACGTGAGCCCGCACCCATCGACGTTCTTTCGGGTCACAGCTCAATGATCCCTAGTACCCACGCAGGCACAGGTGGAATCGACCCCTGAGGCCTTAGGAGCACGGGTCAACAGGGCTCCTAACTACCTCACCCTATCAGGATGTCAACACCCCACGCTGAGGAAGGCCAAGTAGGGCCATACCTGCGAGCATCGACTGGGGGTGGGACGTGGTGACAACGAAGGAGGTGTTGCGGGTGGTGTTGCGGCCAAGTAAGAGCTTTTCTGTACTTCTATTCGTTATGTACATATTTTACTTCGTAGTTACTATGGCATGATTGCGTATGAATTCCCTCGTGCATCGTAATATCACTTACCTTCCTACTTATGAATCATTGCGATCTCAATCATCCTCACAAAAATTCTTCTGAAATTTAACGTACTACAACAACATATGACGATCACAAAAATGTTATTGCGAGTCTAATAAATTTTGTACTTTTAAGAATCTTCGAAAATCACGAACAGACTAACTGACATTGTCTGCCCTTTAATTTCAAAAAAAACAACCTACAACAAAATTTGCTAAATTTAGTACTTACAAAAATTGTCATTTACCTCCCCACAATTATTTTTATCGGATTAATAAAATAATAATATTATTATTTTAAATCGTCAAACCGTTGGGCGACTTGGTTATTACTATAATTAGAATAAAAAATAGACTATTAAAAAATTTCGTGAGACTTAGTGTACACTGCAAATGCAGTGTATGCGTTGTGGCTACACGTATCAAAACGTTAACAAGATATTCAATGTTTTATCCTTGGATCACTTCTAAGAATTTAGACAACTATTAGTCACTGACTGAAAAAATCGCCATGCATGACTGACTTTCCTGATAGAAAGGAAAAAATGAACCCATGAGTGGATTTCTCATGCTCATACCGATCATATACGAACAATTACGTGGTTTGCTTATTATGGCCGGCAAATTTTCTTGCAGTAATGCAGATGCATTAGGTTGATTTACACACATATATCTATAGTTGATCATCTTATATTGTCATTCACAAACAAAGACTGTTGGTATCAGCAAACAAAGGTTGGTATCAGCGGCACGCTCGGAGAGCACGCGCCATAGATAGTCAACGGCTGCGGCGGTGTTATCGACCGGGACGACGCATGGATTCTCAGCACGTCTTATTGGTTTTTGCTCATAGTTTTTTTTATTATAACTTATGATTTTTAATTAAAAAATAGTGAAAATTAAAAGAAGTTATTTTTAAAAGGAATGAACGAGCGATGTAAAAAATGAGGTAGAGATACACGCTCATAACCGAAGCAAGAGGAGTAGGATGAGTGATGCACCCGTAACCACTACCTTATCCTTGAAGCAAAGACAATAATAAGAGAAATAGAGAAATCGCTTCGAGAAGTATGATGTTTGTATTAGTTTTTAACTTTTCTAAATAGTATCCGATACGAAAAGGCCTAAATCAAAATATATATCTATTTGATCTTATTTTGTTAATCTCATAGTATAGAAAATAATAGTTCAAGCAGATTATTGGCTACCCGGTGTAAAATGTATTACCATTTTAAATTTTTGAATACTAGTAAGATGCCCGTGCGTTGCAACGGAAAACCAAATAAAAATGATGCATACTATCAAATATGATCTCAAACTGAATAATAAATATCAACTTTTTCTTACGTCATCATGTATCAAACAAAACATGCATGTTCATACTCGTAAATAAATCAAGCATCATATTAGTGAAGCATGATAGAAGTGCAGGACACATTTGAACATTCAGAATTTTTCATATCGTAACCATTAGCCTAAATTGATACAAGGACAATCAAATCTTATGTTATCAATGACATTTAGGCATCCAAGATAACAGGGATCATGCTACATTTGGAGAACAAATAGCAGATGCCATGCTAAATTTTAGAAATTCAACATTCTCAATTGTTCAGGAAAGTATTCAAAGATCAGTGTTTGACAGTTCTGGAAATCTAAAATAGAAACAAGAGCAATCATTGCCAATCTGCTCTAGCTATCCAATACATAATTACTTACATTCTTTTCCTCCTTGACACCTCTGCTTTTTTTATGATTTTCCGCATTGTCATCCAACTGAAATGGGTGGGAATGGCACAGTTAACAAACTTTTTTTTTTACAAAATTGGCATTTAATTCAGTGCAGATCATAGCATGTAAAAAAATGTAGATTATAGAACACAAGTCACTTGACTATCATATGGTTGCAACTTGCAACTACCTATATATTCAAAAATTTCTATCATCAGCCAGCCAATTTTTGAGAAGGTAAATTAAGCTAGGAAGATACTTACTTTCGTGTTCCTAAGTTAGTGACACACCCTCACTTGTATTCTCCTCCCCGCTTCCTTTTTTCCCATCAGTTTCTGTAGCATCTTGTAGCTGAAAGAAAAATGTTTAGATACAAGGTGACATGGTTCCAAAAGACATGGTTCACCTAGATCTGACAGCCATATTGGTCAATTCTATATGTTATTCCCTCCGTTTCCAGAAAACCATCGTTTTAGAATGTGTGTAGTCAAACATTTAAACTTTGACCACTAATACACACAACAATATTTAGATTTTTCACGTGGAAATTATATTAGTAGAAACATCAAAAGTACTTTCCTGTGATTACACTTTATATAATTTTTACTAACATATAATTAGAACAAAAGAACTAATGGTCAAATGTGTGCATAAGTGTATTGGAGATTGTGTTGATATCTGAAATGACAACCATTCAGAAACAGGAGTGCATTGCATGCATAGCGATGGTCCTCGTTCAAATGATATCAAGATAGTATAGACTTAACCAATGCAAAGAAGACTGTCGATACAACAAACAGTACAGAGATGTATCACAATTAAATTGCAACCAGAATGAATAGAAGATTTTAATAATTTGTCAACGCAATGAACAAGAGTCACCTGTCTAAACAAGAAACTGAACCCAAAATAGCCTTGTAGAGAGATCGTTTAGCAGCTGCTTTCCATGAGAAAGGAAATGAAGCACCCTGAAAATAATCATTAAGTGATGAAAACTTGTAGTAAGTAGCTTCATACAAAGATCAGAAACATGAAAGAAAGAGATCCTTTACCCAACCAAAGCTCTGGAGAGATCATTTCAGCCCAAGTGGTATGACAAAGAATCGAGGAACTGGTTCTCTGTTCTGAACATACAGTTCTCCTAAACATCCCAACACCCAACCTACTGTACCGTCACCTCCTGCAACCTACGTAGGTTAAGAAACTGTAAGTATTTAGAAGCCTGGATCTTTTGGAATACGAGAAGGGTGTCACTGATTTCAATAGGACTTCTGCCGTTATATGAGACACCAACAATATACTTCTTGTCCATAAATTTTTCTGGATACGTTTTTGCAATTAAGAATACTTATCAAACTTGTATAATAACTGTAAGGATGATGTCAGCAGTACCTTGAAGTGCATAAAACAAAATCAAGAAAAATGTATAACTAATGTTGTGTTCTTTACACTTTTGCAGCTAACAAAGTTACATACATACCATGACTCTCAAATTGTGGCGAACGGACCTTGCAATATGATCACCAGAGTTAGCAAGTTGTTCCAAACAAGCCAAAGCATATTCCACAAAGTCAGAAGGCTTCACAATCGTAAGATCAAAAACCTGGAGTAGTGGAGTCAGAAAAGCTGTTGTCAATAACAATGCATTTACTGCTTAACCATTTCTAGAACAAAGCTGTCCCAAAACTTAAAGATGTGGTATGATGATCAACATTCCTACTCTTCATCTGAATACAAGTACAAAAGACTAAATGAGTGTTGCTTCAACTTCCAGTAACAAAACAAGTAGACACAGGAACTTGAAAGCGATGGCTTTTTAATTTAATAAGTGATATCCTGCCATTCTGCACTTCTGCAGTTTCAGATATTTTTCAGTAATGTTCCCTAAAGGTGAACCATATCTTTTGGAACACATGTACTTAGCTCCTTGTACCTGGATGGGGAACAGCTTGGTGATGCCCTTCCCGGCGGCGTCGGGTGAGGCGACGGGGGCGGCAGCGGAGGCGGCGGCGCGAGAGGGGAAGGGGAGGGGAAGGCGGCGGCGCGAGAGGAGAAGGGGGAGGTGGCGCGCGGAGGAGGGGAGGATGCGGCGGCGGAGGAGGGCGAGGGGTGGGGGAGTAGGAGGCGGTGCGAGGGACGGAGAGGGGGAGGCGGCGGCGCAGGGGTTGGGGGAGTAAGGGAGGAGGCCGGAGGGGGAGGCGGAGGGGAGGAGGCGAGGGCGGCGCGGCGGCGGGAGGAGCGATGGAGAAAGGCGGCGGCGCGGGGGGTTGGGGGAGTAGGGGAGGAGGCCGGTGGGGGAGGCGGAGGGGAGGAGGCCGGTGGGGGAGGCGGAGGGGAGGAGGCGAGGGCGGCGCGGCGGCGGGAGGAAGAAACCAGGCGAATGAGAGCGGGAGAGGCGAAGGGTGAGGGCGAGGGGCGGCGGAAGAGAGGATGGGCGGGCTCTGCAATGCGAGGGGACTGGGAGAGGATCTAGGGCTTGGAGCGCGCGAGCGAACGGCCGGATCTACCTCTGGGACGATCGGACGGGTGAAAGCGGGGCGCGGAGAGGGGAGCGGAGCGGAGTAATTTTTACGGTTAGGATTTTATCTCGTAATCAGATCGGAGGGCTGAGAGGAGAGGAGTGACGACGGACCAACCACCAATTGCTTTTTTTATAATAGTAAAGATAAACTGCCTCCCTACACTACGACCGTTGTGTACTTGTGTGGACGAATTGGCAGAGGTGACAGCGCGAGGTTTGGGTGGCGGCGTCAACTTTCGGGAACGCGTGGTTGATGAGAGGAGGGATAGATGTGAAGCATTCGATCTTCGTCCAAGGGTCCAAAATTTTTCTAAAATTTTTAAAGGAACTAGTCATGTGCCCGTGCGTTGCAACGGAAAAACTTTAGCAGTTAGATCGCGAGAGAGAGAGAGGGAGAGAGAGAGGGGGGGAGAGGAAAGGGGCGGTTAAGATTTTATTGTTCAGATCAAATGGCTGAGAAGAGATATGGGAGAGGACTCATCAACCACCAACTCCTTCTTTTAAAGTAGTAAAGATAAGCCGTATGATAAACAGACATATCCTAATACTAGTACCCCACGCGGTGGCCCCACATCCATGCCAAATCAGGCCTCGTGCAGGATCGTGAGCCCATTAAAACTCTTCGTGGTTACTCTTCTTCTCGCGTGCATCGCTTCTTTTCCCCAGGTATCCGAACAACCTCGGCAGCGGATCGATCTAGGGTTTGGTCGGCCTTGTTCTTCCTTGTTGGGCCGAGCCGAGCTAGCAATCCCACGATCTGGACCACGGCTCCTCCGCGCAAGGTGATCCATCCCGCCCCGTCCTGTCCCAGCTCCTCTCCCTATCCCTACCCCTCTCTCTTTCTGCTGCTCTATGTTTGGGGGACGAACTCTACTCCTGCTCCTGTAGTCTTGTGGATAGATTGATTGTTGATCGCGGCGTTTTGGGCGTTCTCTGTGCTCGGATTGTGCCTCTTTGCTGGGTCGATCACGTCTTCATGAGGGGATTTCGTTTGCCTGATCGGTCGTAAGAACGCATGATTTGCCTCTCTTTTTTCCAGGCCGAAATCTTGTGTGCTGTTGTTTGTGTGTTTGTTTGCGCGCGTTGATTTCTTGATTTTGTAGGCTACTCTCATAATTCTCTTCTGTACAATGTGATTATGGCAAGCAACCATCTGTGTCTCTACTCTTTAGATTTTTTTTGTATTTCTTTGCCAGAGAAAGTAGAACCTTTTGCTTACGTTCTAGAAATTTATGCTGAGAATTTTAGTGCTCCCCGTCTTATCTCAACCTCTCGGGCTGATATGATTGACCTATTAGCTTTACCATCTGCTATATCAACCACCATACCAGAGGGAGGCAATGAATTTTTTTCTCTCTGAAAGATATTTGGGAACTCCAGAATTGTTTCCTCCATTGCAATGGATTTAAGTCGGTGTGTCCAATAAACAGATCGGGGTTATGGCAAGCTCCAATCCATTGCATGTGTACAAAAAGATGACGTGTTGATCGGGGTAGTTCATGAGCGCCAATGGATATGTAAATGTAATGCTATAGTGCTATGTTCATGCTACTTCTGAACAGTTTTACAAGTGCCTGCCTTGATCTGCGCATTGTATTCTCTGCTGTTATACTCTCTTCGTTTTTTCTTGGCAAGAGATTATGGAGGCTTTGCATATGTTATCTATCTGTGCATTTTCTGCTCTTATTTACTCTAATCGAATGTTTTTTCTTTGGAAGACACTATAGAGAAATTTATATTGAGAAATTTATCCCTTTGAAATATCAAACTTACAAATGTTAATATAGTGATGTCTGAATCACTTCTGGAAATTTTATTGTGTGATATTCTGGGTAGTAGTCTGGTACAAATCCAGATATGTTGTCATCCTGAAATTATGTAAGACTTCTGATGTCTATTGTGATTTTGTGACTAGTGTGATTATTCATTGGACAGAATGCATCTTGAAGTTTATTAAAACATTATCTATCAATCGATTAGTTATGATTTAACTACATTGCATCTGACAAGATTTTTTTATACCAACTTCTAATGTGGCAGGCCTTTTGGGTTCTAGCAAATAGTCTCTCAGAATGGGTGACCCAAACAGCAATGACAATGAGATGATGCATGGTTCCAACATGATCCATGGCTGTACTGAGATGGTCCACGGCAGCGAGATGATCCACAGCACTGAGATGGCCCATGGCAATGAGTTTGTTGTTAGTGTTGAGGTGACGCCACCAACCACATCAAGACGCCAAAAGAAGAAGTCAGCGATCTGGGAGCATTTCACTCTTGTAGATGCCTCTGAGGGATGCAAACGAGCATGCTGCAATCACTGCAAGCGAACCTTCGCATACAGTTCTGGCTCAAAAAACGCAGGTACTAGCCATCTCAGCAGGCACATCACGAAGTCATGTTCTGCGATCAAAGACCTGCAAGAGAGCAAGCCGGCACTGTCTTCGGCAGGAGAGACAGACAATGGTTGCGAGGGTATAGTAGAGCGGCCATCTAAGAGGCGCTACAGATACACTGGTTATGCAAATGCTTCGTTTAATCAAGACCATATTTGCTCATATCTGGCGAAGATGATCATTCTTCATGACTATCCACTTCACATTGTTCAACAGCCAGCCTTCCTTTCTTTTATTGAGAGTATGCAGCCTCGTTTCAAGGTGGTAGATATCGATATAGTGGAGGAAGAGGTGTATGCTGTTTATTGGAAGGAGAGGGATAACCTGCAGCGGTCACTTGGAACTATGCCTGGCAGGATCAGCCTCACTGTAGGATCGTGGACCACTAGCCAAACTCTTGGATATGTCTCAGTTGCAGGGCAATTCATCGACTCGGAATGGAAGCTACATCGAAGAATGCTCAACTTCGTGATGGTACCTTGGCCTCGCTTGGAGAATGCACTTAGTGAAGCTATCAGCACAAGCCTTTCTGAGTGGAACATCCAGGAGAAACTATTCACGATCACTTTGGATCATGATTGCTCGTCACATGATATCTACAGTGCGAACCTGAGACATCATCTCTCCAACAAGAACAGTCTCATGCTTAAGAGCCAGTTGTTTGTTTTGAGGGGCTATGCCCATATCCTGAATGCAGTTGCACATGATGTCCTCGCTTCAGTTAACAGTGTCATCTATAACATCCGTGAAAGCATAAAGTTCATAAAAGCTTCTCCTAGCCGTGAGGGAAGTTTGCTGAGATTGCTCTGCAACTGGAGATCCCTAGTACCAAGACCCTGTGTCTGGATGTTACAACCGAGTGGAACAGCACCTACTTGATGCTGCTGGCTGCTCTGGACTATAGGAAGGCATTCACCATACTGGAGACAAGTGATGACAACTACAGTGATGCACCTTCGACAGAGGACTGGAAGAAAGTTGAGGCTGCCTGCGGTTACCTGAAGCTTTTGTATGACTCTGCTCATAGCATCATGGTAGCAGTAAACCCAACTGCAAACATCTTTTTCCATGAGGCCTGGATTCTTCAACTAGAGCTTTCAGATGCCACAGCTCATCAAGATCCAATTATCAGTAGCATTGCCAAAGACATTCACGAGAGGTTTGACAAGTACTGGAAAGATTGCAACCTTGTGTTGGCCATTGCTGTTGTGATGGATCCACGTTTCAAGATGAAGCTTGTTGAGTTTGCTTACTCCAAAATTTATGGTGCGGAGGTTGCAAAGTATGTCAAGGTGGTACATGATGCTGTGCATGAGCTTTATAAAGAGTATGTTGCGCAGCCACTCCCACTGACACCAACCTATGATGAGCTAGGGGTATGTAACAATGGGCCTGCCAATGAGAACAACACTCCAGTGACTCCACCGTTGACAGGCGGTGGACTCTTAGATTTTGACATCTATGTTTCGGATATTGATATGAGCCAATCCGTCAATTCTGAGCTAGATCAGTACTTGCAAGAAGCCCTCAACCCACGGATCCCAGAGTTTGACATTCTGAACTGGTGGAGGCTTAACAGTCTCAAGTACCCAACAGTCTCAAGGATGGCACGGGATGTCTTGGCCATCCCAGTGTCCACGGTCTGTAGCAGCTCTATATTCTCAGCTGGAAGTCGAACTGGAACCAGGATGCTGGATGACTACCGAAGCTCACTGCGTCCTGAAATCGTGGAGGCGCTGTTCTGTGGAAAAGACTGGCTCCAGTATTCACCGACTGTTACAAAGCCACCCAGTACCGTACTACCGTATCGGTGAAGATGGAGTAGACGAGGTCCTAAGTGGCGGTAGTGATTGTCGGTATTTGCGTTTTAAAGCAGGTATCCGGCATCCCTATATAGAGCTTATGAACTTATTTTATCTTAAGTATACTAATGTTTTTAGAATATGGGCTGTGACTCGGTTAAGCTATATCTAATGTCTTATTAGATGTGATATCCGGTTTCTCTAGCACTCCTGTTATCTTGATTGTGCCTATTTTGACTAGGTGGAGTTGCTTAATTGCCTGAGACGTTATGCTGCATGCAGTTTCCTTGTGTGAAAGCCCACCTGACCCTATCACTGATGGATGGTGTTCATGCATCTGATCTTCAGTTATGCAACTAATGTGTAGTCAGATTGTGTTTGTTTCTTCGGAAACGCTTCGACCCTGATGTCCGAGCGCTCCGGAAGCAGACGTGGCTTGAATGCTTTATCCTCACATCCCCACAGCCACCTATTCCTCCGACGACGTATCCCTTCCCATCGCTGCTTCCTCTTAATGCGTTCTCTCTCCTTTGCCTTCTCTCTCTAACGTCCCTCTCTCTCTCTCTCTCTGCCACTCTCGGTCTCTCTCCCTTAATCCATGAGATGAATGAGCTCGTGGAGTTTGTATGTGCTGCTCGTGCTCCAGGAGTTTGGCCATCTAGCTTGTGCTCGAGGAGTTCGCGGTTGGAGCTCGTGTGGAGGTCTCCTCTTCCGAGGAGTGGGTGGAGCTCTTCGAATCTAGCGAGGCTATGCCGGAGCAGGAGGGGCAGCAGATGACAACTGGAGGATTGGTGATAAAGCGGTGGTGTGTGGTGGAGCGCGAAGATGAGGCACCGGGTCAATTGCCATTGCCGCCACATGCACACACTCCTCTGCTGGTAGATATGTTGCGGATGTATCTTCAAATTATTGTAGTACCTTTTCTTAATCGTTGCATGAAGTGTGTTGATTTTATTAAAACATCTCTTTACAAATTTTATGCAAGAGGCATTTGTTGCAGTTTGCATTTTGAATTGTTGTATCAAAGTTAATTTTTTTTTGTTGCATTAGAAATATCGAATTGTTGCACTAAGGAAATTGATGTATTGATGTATCAAAGTTAATCTTCAGGTCTCAAGGAGTTTTTTGGTGTTTTTGGTGAATTTTTGGAATTTATTTGCTATTTTCTAGAGCTCTTTGAAGTTTATTTGAATTTCTGGAAAAAGGAAAGAAATTGAAAAATCCTTCGCCGCCCGATCTCACCCCCATGCCACGCGTCGGCCATCCGGCCCGCATCCCCGCCGCTGCCGTGCACTTCCCACCTTCCGCGCTCCGCGCCGCTGACACGCGTCGCGCCATCCGCTGCCGCCACGCGAGGCACATGCGCGCGCCGCGCCCCGCCGCACTCACCGCCGCCGCCGATCCGCCCCGAGCCACGCGTCGCACATCCGCCGTGCTCGCGCCGCAACCCTAACCTAACCGCGCGCACCCGCGTGACCGCCGATCGTCCGCGCTCGCATCTCGGCCGCCCAAACCGCCGTGTTGCAACCGCCGCCAGATCCGACGGATGACCTCGGTTCGCGTGTTAAAACCCCGCGACCGCCACGCTGCCGCCACCGCCGCGCGCGTAGCGACGCGCCGTGCGCGCGTCGGCGATCCGCCGCCGCCGCGCCCGCGCCTCATCCTCGCCGCTCGCTCGAGACTGGATCGAGATCCGATCTCGCCGCGTCGTCGCCGCGACCGCCGGATCCAGCCGCCGCCGCCTGCGCCCGCGCCCGTGCCGCGTCAGCCCTAGGCCACATCAGCCCTAGCCGACGTGGCATGCCACGTGGACATGCCATGTCAGCTCCGAGCCGTTTCCCGAGCCACGTGGCAGCCACGTCAGCTGCCACGTCACCCCCGTGCCATGTGGCGGCACATGCGCGCGCCACGTCAGCCCTATCCCGCCGCGTCAGCGCCGCCGCCCCGCGCACTGTTCCGTGCATCGAGTCTACGGTGGACCCGATTTCCCGTGCGCTCGGTCCACAGCACTGTAACTTTTTCGATTTTCCCGATTTTTTTTAGATTAAATTTTCCGAGAGCCCGTTCTCCTCCGTGCTAGCTCCGATTGACCCCGTTCTTTTTTCTAAATTCATCTAAAATCGAGCTCTAGCTGTTGGTTCTAGTTTTGGGAATTTTGGAGTTCATTTGCTTATCATTTTATGTATTTCTTTGATTTTGGTCGTTTTCTCTCTCGCTAGATTCGGATTCCGGAGGAGCAGGTTCTGCGCCCGAAGACCAGGAGTATCTCGCTGAGCATAACCAAGGCAAGTCGTGTCCTTTGATCATGTTGAACCTAGTTTGTAATCTATTATTTAATTATTTTGTTTTAAAGTATATTGCATCGCTATTTTTATTCAACCGTCGTAATTGGTAGTTATCGTCCCTTTTGAATTTATCCCTCCTTGATAACTTTGAACACCATGATACCCTTGTCACCATAAGTTGGGAAACATACTAGTGATGTTACGATATTTGTCACATGGGTTGGTACGGTTAGATGCTTAGTCTTACTTAAAGTTACAATCGGGTTTATCATCACATGTGAATTATCAATTTGACCTAATGAGATATGGAACAGTGGTTGGTGCCACGTTTATTAAAATTTGGGCCATGACGTTGGTGCGTCATCGGTGATGGTTATACAAACCTGGTTTTGCACTCGGGCGAGTGATCGTGCAGTAAAGGGGGAAGTGCAGGTGCACTTTGGGGGATGTGGTAGTCTCGCCCGGGTATTGATAAGGACTTAACTTTGTGCGCCATTGATATGAGCTTAATCGTGCAAATCACATGTCTAGTATGGGATAGACTTGGCTGATTAATTTGTAATACTTCAATTCAATTCTGCCATAGTGATGGACATGGTTGCTGATTTCCATGTGGCGCAAGGGGGGTGTGATGCGAAACCCTAGCGGGCAGGATTAGGTTGAGGTAGAGCATTGTAAAGGCTTTGTTGTGATTTTCTGAGATCGAGGCTAATCACATCGTGTGGATACAGTTGTGCAACCTCTGCAGAGTGTAAAACTATTCGAATAGCCGCGTCCTCGGTCATGGACAATGCTCGGTGATTTCACACGAGGGGTAGTGTTTTCAGTTATAACTTGATGGTTTATGTTGGAGGTGGATAGGTAGTTTACTGTTGGTTTAGCTTGTGAATTGGTGTTCACAAGTGGTTCTTATTTATTCTTTTGATTATTTATTATCATTGTTTTCCTTTAAATTTCGCTTTCAATCTATTTATTATGTTTATTTTGAAATGCCTTTTATGCAAATTAACCTTTCAGCCTTCCATTGGTAAGCCTTGCATATTATATTGCATTCTTTTGTTACAAACGACTTGCTGAGTACCAATGTCACGGCTTTATGCCTATGTTGCTCAGTTGAGGGAGAGGAGTACTTTCAGTAGGAGGTTCCAGAAGGAGAGTACTACAACGACTTCACGGATTAGGCTTCGTTCTCCACTCGATAGCCTGTGGCTTGTCGATTGGTCGCTACGCTTTATTTTAGATTTCCGCTGCTATTTTGTTAAGCCCTTCCGGCTAGAGATATTGTAAGCTTGGCCATAAGGTCGTACCTTTGAGATTTTATCGATATTCGAGTTTTCCCTTTATTATTATCGTATGTATGACTATGATTACATCTATGTTTGACTGTGTGCACTAGTGTGATCCTGGACTAGTGCAGATTACACAGAGAGACCGAATTTGCATATTCGGGTCTCGACAGAGATGGTATCAGAGCCATATCGACTGTAGGACGAAGCCCTAGTTAGAATGGTTGTTTAGCCCAAAAATTTTATTTTCTAAATCAAACTAACCAAATTTGATATTTAGTAATATCTCTATTATCTTATCTCATTCTTAAGGATTCTTGCCTCTCGCCCCATTCTTGCAAAATTTGTTTTCATAAAGTTATAAACTGATCTTTCCTTTATAAATGCATTAGATGTCCCAAGTTTCTTACAGCCCGACAGGAGGATGGAGAGCACTTCTACGCGTTCTGTTGCGAAGCCTCGGATTAAAGAGATTGCCCGTCTACCTCACCAAGGATGAGAAACATAAAGGACAACGCATCGGGAGCATCTCCAGGCTATACTTCACCGCCCGGGTCGGCAAGCAAGTTATACACCACAGCTTCAAGAATGCCGTGCGGTGGAGAGATGTCGGACAAGGAGTTGCGCACAAAGCCATTCGCCGACTTTGCAAGCTATACAAGATCAACATGGCGGACTCATCCGGAAGTTCAAGGAGCGAGACGGAGCCACCCCTAGACTACGAGCGCTGCCGGGAGGAGCCCGACCGCGCCGCGATACCACCGCCGCCTACACCGCAGAGCCCGGCGAGACGTCGATCACCGGAGATCGTCAAGCATATCTTGGCAATTCCGCCCGCTCCGGTTCGATACGATCGAGAGCGATGCGCGCGAGATCCGCAACTCGTGGGTTGTCTACAGTGATTCAGAGGACGATAATAGTGTACCCCATTTGTCAGGACCCGAGTGGGAGCCTTCAGAGTAGATAGTACGAGTAGACACGTTGGATTTTATTTGCAGTTGTGTGTGATGTGAGATATAAATATTGCCTTAAAAGTATTATATTGCGATCATGTCAATCTTTTAATGGAGTTAATTTTTGTTCAGTTTCTTTGTTAGCCTTTTTGGCTAAGTGTTTGTTTAGTTTAGGTTTTCATTAAGCAAAACCCCCTTAGACACATTTACCTCTTATCTATGCTTTTCCCCCTCGTCTTTTGCCTTTGGTCAGTCAGTAGTTATTTTCTTTTCAGTGCAAGATGGTTGATACCAGGAACTCTTCGAGCCGCAACCAGGTGAACCAGGACCCAGAGAGCAGTGTTGTGCAGCCAGTGCCACATACCTTGGACCCGCCCTCGATCGGTTTTGATGGCCTGACTCGGATGATACTGAGACCATGATGCACGATGTGCAGACTATGATGCAGCGACAAAGACCAGAGCCGCATACCACCACCAAGACCTCGTCGTGGATCGGCTATGCGAGTTCATGAGGATGAGACCGCTGTCTTCTCCATTAAATCGAGCCGTTGAGGTCGACGATTGGATCCGTTCAGTTGAGAAGAAACTGAACTTGGCTCAGTGCACCGACAGAGAGAAGGTATTATATGCAGCACACCAACTTGAGAGACCAGCAGCAGAGTGGTGGGAAAACTACTGTGCCGCCCATGAGAACCAGAACAACATCACTTGGAAGGAGTTTGCCAAGGCCTTCCATACCGCCCACGTCTTGGATGGAGTGGTCGAGATGAAGAAGGATGAGTTCCGGGAATTTCAGCAAAGGAACCTGTCGGTGAGTGAATATCTCAATAAATTCACTCAGTTGGCTCGCTACACGCCAAAGGATATAGCGTCAGATGCAGCTCGCCAGAAGAGGTTCAAGAAGGGCTTGAACCCAGCTTTGAAGGTGCAAGTCGTAGGCAACGACTATGCCAGTTTTCAGCAGTTGGTGGACAAGGCCATTCTCATTGAGGAGAGTCGCCGCGAGCTCGAGGAGTCTCGCAAGAGGAGGATGATCCAGCAGGGGTCACAGTCGCACCAGTCCCAGAGGCCTCGTTTTGGTTCCTACCAGCCTGCACGAGTGCCACAGCAGCAGCAGCAGTCGTCAGCTTTCAGGACCCCAGCTCAGACGCCACGTCAGTTTCAGTCAGGACAGCGTCCTGGTGGTTCCAGTGGTCAGCAGCAGCAGAAGAGCAATAACTCAGCAGCGTCTGTCACTTGCTTCAAGTGTCATGAGGTGGGACACTATGCTAGCAAGTGCCCTCAGAGGCAGGCCCCGACGCCAGTTCGCTTCGACTTGGGAGCCACACCCGGTCGGACTCCTACCTCGGAGCGGGGCGAGAGCACCCGGCATCGGGACAAGCCAGCGGGACACCGGTGGTGAGAGGTCGTGAACCACGTCCATCGCAGAGGATGCCGAGCAGCACGCACGTTGTGATCGATGCGTTTCTAGTACATTCGGCCTCCTGCCACGCTTTATTTGATTACGAACTTCGCATTCGCTTGTTTCTGAGTTTTGCTTTAAAGCAACAATTGAAAACTGTTGCTCTTAGATCTGTTCTTTTAATCCAATCCCCCGGATCCGAGTTGAGATCCAACCTAGGTTGTCCAGAAGTTAGGATAACCATTCAGGGAGTTGAGTTCAGGGCCGACCTGATTTTGTTGGATATGCAGTCCTTAGATGTAATCTTGGGAATGGATTGGCTTCGTAAGCGTGCGATGTTAGATTGTGGGAGCAGAGCAGTGACCTTAACCAATTTAGATGGGGTTAAGGTGCGATTCGCAGCCAGCGAATGTCAGCCAGAGTCAGTCATGGTTTGCCAGAGCAAGGTGATCCAGTTGGAGGACGTACCAGTTATTAGGGAATACCCCGACGTATTCCTAGATGATCTTCCAGGTATGCCACCGGAGCGAGAAGTGGAGTTTTTGATTGACCTTGTACCAGGTACCGCTCCGATTTCCAAGAGACCGTACAGGATGCCAGCTAATGATCTAGCGGAGTTAAAGAAGCAAATTCAGGAGCTTTTGGATAAGAGTTACATCAGACCAAGTTCATCCCCGTGGGGAGCACCAGTGTTATTTGTCAAGAAGAAGGATGGTAGTCAGCGCATGTGTGTGGACTACAAAGCATTTAATGAAGTTACCATCAAGAATAAGTACCCTTTGCCTAGGATTGATGACCTGTTTGATCAGCTTAAGGGAGCAGGAGTTTTCTCCAAGATTGACTTGAGGTCAGGATATCATCATATGAGGATTCGAAAGGACATACCCAAGACAGCTTTCTTGACTCGTTATGGTCTATACGAGTTCACCGTGATGTCTTTTGGTTTGACCAATGCCCCAGCATATTTCATGTATTTGATGAATAAGGTGTTCATGGAGTATTTGGATAAGTTTGTCGTTTTCTTCATTGACGACATCTTGATTTACTCCAAGGATGAGAAAGAGCATGAGGAGCACTTGAGATTGGCATTACAGAAGCTGAGGGATAATCAGTTGTATGCTAAGTTCAGCAAATATGAGTTTTGGATGAAGGAGGTTGCCTTTTTAGGTCATGTGTTGACAGCAGAAGGAGTCACAGTTGACCTAGGAAAAGTGAGTGGTGTGTTAGATTGGTAGTCGCCCACATCAGTGACCCAGGTCAGGAGATTTCTGAGTATGGCAGGATATTACCGTCGCTTTATTGAGGGATTTTCCAGTGTGGCCAGACCCCTTACGCAGTTGCTCAAAAAGGAAAAAAGAAATTCACTTAGATGCCAGAGTGCGGGAAAAGTTTTCAGAAACTTAAGGAGAGTTTGACTACAGCCCCAGTGCTTGTGTTGCCTGATATCAATAAGGATTTTGAGATTTATTGCGATGCATCTCGCAAAGGTTTGGGTTGTGTCTTGATGTAAGACAAGAGAGTGGTAGCCTATGCCTCACGCCAGTTGAGACCGCATGAGGAGAACTACCCTACTCACGACTTGGAGCTAGCAGCCATAGTGCATGCTTTGAAGATTTGGCGTCATTATCTGATGGGTAATAGATGTGAGGTTTACACGGATCATAAGAGTTTGAAATACATCTTTACCCAGTCCGAGCTTAAACTCAGGCAGAGGAGGTGGTTAAAGCTGATAAAGGATTATAATGTTGGTATACATTATCATCCTGGGAAAGAAAATATGGTTGCAGATGCCTTGAGCAGAAAGGTATACTGCAATTCAGTGATGGTTCGAGAGAGTCAGTCAGCGTTGCATGAGGAATTTCAGAAGCTTAGCCTAGAGTTGGTTGAGCAAGGAGTTTTGGCAGCTATGGAGTTGCAGCCTACTTTGGATGGTCAGATTCGTCAGGCTCAGTCAGATGATGAGGCTTTTCAGCGGATCAGGAAAAACTTGAGTGAAGGAAAAGAGTCAGGATTTACATTGGATGACCAAGGAACCCTGTGGTTTAAGCAGCGGTTGTGTGTGCCCAACAAGCAAGAGCTGAAGGATGTGCTGTTGAAGGAGGCTCATGAGTCGTTGTATTCGATTCATCCAGGCAGTACCAAGATGTACCAGGACATTAAGGATAAGTATTTGTGGCCAAGCATGAAGCGTGAGATCGCTGAGTATGTGGCCCTTTGTGATGTTTGTCAGAGAGTAAAGGCAGAGCATCAGAGACCAGCAGGCTTGCTACAGCCATTGAAAGTCCCTGAGTGGAAGTGGGAAGAAATTGGTATGGACTTCATAGTCGATCTGCCTAAAACCAAAGAAGGCTATGATTCGATTTGGGTCATCGTGGACCGATTGACCAAGGTTGCTCATTTCATTCCATTTAAGACAACCTACAGTGGTGACAGACTAGTAGAGCTATATATGTCGAGGATTGTCAGTTTGCATGGTGGGCCCAAGAAAATTGTGTCAGATCGTGGATCGCAGTTCACCTCTCGTTTTTGGGGTAGTTTCCATAAGGCTATGGGAACTCACCTGAATTTCAGTACAGCCTATCACCCCCAGACAGATGGTCAGACAGAGCGAGTAA
The DNA here is from genome assembly GCA_036346265.1 of Melocanna baccifera. Lineage (NCBI taxonomy): Eukaryota > Viridiplantae > Streptophyta > Magnoliopsida > Poales > Poaceae > Melocanna > Melocanna baccifera. The sequence goes on along the minus strand of JAYEVJ010000119.1, from coordinate 365 downwards.
ATCAGATTTTGGAGGACATGTTGAGAGCATGTGTATTCGATCATGGGTCCAAATGGGACAGTTGTTTGCCTTTTACAGAGTTCTCGTACAACAACAGCTATCAGGCCAGTTTGCAGATGTCACCGTTTGAAGTGTTATATGGCAGGAAATGCAGGACCCCTCTCAATTGGAAAGAGACGGGGGAAGGCCAGGTTTTTGGTCCAAACTGTTTAAAAGAAGCTGAGGACAAGGTCCGTTTGATACAGGAAAGATTGAAAACTGCACAGCCGCATGAAGAGTTATCACGATACCAAACGTCGAGAGCTGAGCTTTGAGCCAAATGATTTTGTGTATCTCAGATCACACCATTCAAGGGTGTGAAGAGG